>CM036880.1:2439226-3039226 GCA_020796165.1 Pantala flavescens
AGGAATTCTTTGCTGTATGTTTTTCAGTAGTTCATCTCGTATATTGGTTTCTTAAATGTCATAGGAACAATCTAATTCAGTTTTTATGAATCCTCACTTTTAGCTGGATAGTGGTGGGTATTTGTGGGCTTCCTTTACTTATTGTACTTTAATGATCGATCTTTTACCAGTTGGACTAGTACATCCAAGAAAGTGATACACTTTAATGGATGAGGTTGTTAAGTTATCCAGAGTTTAATTAGATGTGTCTTATTCATTTCAAAGGTCTTTTTCTTATAAGATCTTTCTTGGTCCTAATTTTTTTCAAAACAGTGGTTGGGCTTAAACTACCAAAACTACAATGTATGTGTCAAAATATTTTCCTTTAAATTTATTGGTTGATTTTAAGATAGGTTGAATGGTATTTTATCAAATTTCCTTGTAATCTCACTGAGGAGTAGCTCATCAATTTCCTTATGCTAGTATTTATGGAATTCTGATGTATCTTTTCCCTTTAAATCAGACAAGGTTTGTAGTAAATTGTATTTATGTGTTTGGAATGTTTAAATTTGGATTATCAGAACAAATTTAATCTTTTTATTTCAGTGATCATAGAATCCTGGTGTTGACAAATAAAGGTTGATTCTCTAGCAAATAGTTTGCTTGGACCTTAAAAATTTTCAAAAAAGATTTGCAAATCATGTCAAAACCTGTAAACTCTGTTAGCAATATAATATTAAATATTAATGGTACCTTGGGTGTGGTTCCTCTCCTTATTCGTGTACCCTGGTGTTTCTCCTTGTGCCGTATCTAAAATACAGAGAACCTGCAGAGGAGCCACACGTCTCTTCATTCTTCAAGATCTGTCTTCTTATATATTCTTCTCTGTGAAGGAATTTCCTTGATGTTATTCTAATTCTCCCCCCTTTAGTTAGATTTGCAAAGTTATTTTGTAATAATTTCTGTAGGTGATGGAAAAATATTTATTCCAGATGCTCATCATTCATCACCTTCAGATGAAGATGAAGATAATGAATTTTATGATGCAATGGAGGAAACTCAGTCTAATTTTATATTGACGATCCCCACTGGTCATCGTCGAACTTCTTCAGGGATGAGTAATGCTTCCCAGGTAAGTCCCTCTATTAACTATAGCTTTGAATATCTATAAACATTTTATTAGACTTATGAACTGAATGCTATTTCTCAGTGTCACTGTATGATATCCGAGGTTCAGTGAGGTCTAGTTGGAATAACTCTGCTTAGTTTCAACAGTAAAGAGTGAAAAAAAGGCAACTGGTTGGAAATTCATTGGGCTAGGTTTAATAATTTTGAATATTATCTGAAAATTAATTCACAATTTACCAATTGATCTGCTAAAATATGGTATAAGTATGAAATCTTACGATTTTATTGATTCATGTCAGGATGAAGTTCCACGTAATCTTAATTGAAACTTAATGGATTGAATTAATTAACTTGTATATTATTCATCTGATCATCTGATTTTTGGCTTAATTGAGTTAAGATATGAATATTTTTACTATCCTCTTCAATTCATGTTTGAGCCAATTCAGAACTGCTCACTTTCTGAACATGGCAAATTTTTACATGTACAATAAAGGTTACAATGTTGGTACTTTCTGCAGGAAATTTATTAAAGGACAGTTTTCAATGCATAAATGTCATCTTCTGGTAAAAATTGCAAGACGTCAAGCAAAGACAGGAAAGTGTGCTGGTAAGAATAAGGGGGTAGTGGGGGAAGAATCAGTGGAGAATGGAAAGTGTAAAAAAACTCAGCGTGTGGGAGGAAGGGAAGTTAACTATCGAAAATCAGGGGAATTTTTGTGGAGTATGTACAAGATAAGACAGCATTTTAATTGATTAAATGTTTGCCAAAAAATAAAATGATTGAAGAAAAAAAAAATGAAAAGAATAAAATGGAATCAAACCACGAATACTTTTATCAGCAATTTAACACACTAGTACTACACCAGCATTTGCTTGTTGTTGAGTGGTTGCTGCAGGGTTTATGTTGAGAGGATTGACAATTAATTACAAGGAAACGAGGGTGCGCTGGCCTTTATAATTTTTCGCTTGTTATTAGTAATGTCTAAGGTACATATCCATACCAGTTTTATCCAAAACCCTGTGCCGCAGTCCTGAAGGTCCCCTTGTTAGAATTTTCTTCTGGCATAGGACGGTGACTAGGGAACGAAAGGAGGAAAATTTCTGTGGTGATTGGAGTTGGAGGGAATGACCATTCTGCCAATTGCTACATTTATAAATGCTGATGCTAAATAATTAATACGCCTGTTTTATTTACGGCTTGTAAAAAACTTGTGTTATATTTTTCCTCCCTAGGTATCTGATGGTTGCAATCCACCTGATGGACAAGATGAAGCATCAGGTTCCAGTAGTGAGGTAGATGAAGCTGCAGGAGAGACTACTACAGTCTGCGTTATAACCTCTAAGCCAGCAGAGGATGCCTCTGGTTTTGAAGTTACTGGAAATCAGCAGAATACCCAGTCTACGTCTTTTGTCTCCTTATCACCATCCTCTCCTAATGCCCCTAGTGCATCTAATGAGGTAATAAAGTAATTATTGTATATAGTTAAATAATGGGATACTATTTCTTATTTACTCTTAATGATGTGATGATGATAATCTTTAGCAGGATGGTGGAAATGAGCATTCAAATGGTGGCCATAAGCGTAAGCGACGAACTAGAGTTCCTGAGAAGCCAAATTATCCACTTAATTTATGGAGCATAATGAAAAATTGCATTGGACAGGAATTATCAAAAATTCCTATGCCAGTAAGTATATAGACTTTGTTAATAATGAGAAATAATCTTTTTTAATATCCATTTTATCCAATAAATACAAATACAGTGGTACCTCGAGATACAAATTTGATTCGTTCTGTAACCTTGCTCGTATCTCGAATCATTTTTCCCCATTGAAAGTAATGAAAATGCCATTAATCTGTTCCGTACCTATGATAAATCCTTCTTGGTTGCACTTTCTGTACAAAATAAAATGTTCAGTAATCACGCATAAAAGATTACAGCGCACAAGATTATACTTTGATACAAGCGGGTAACACGTGCAAGTGAGTGAGAGATTTTCTCGGATGATGCTTGACACTGAGCACTGAGTAGCTGGGCGCTCTGGAAACACGGATTTGTGCTCGTATCTCGAACGAAGATTTGGCCCGAGCTTCACCTTGTATCTCAAACAACTCGTATGTAAGGCTGCTCGTAACTCGAGGTATCACTGTAGTTAAATGCTCGTAAGAACTCCAATAAAATTTGGTGATTGGAAAAGTTTCGATGAGGATAGAAGTTCATACAAATTTCATCCTCCTCAGGGAAATAGCTATTTTTCCCTTAAATGAAAGAATCTAATAAGAGAATGACCTCCTCCTTGCTAACAATTCCATCTTTATCATTAAAATTATCAGTAAAACTATCATTTTCTCTACTTTGATTCAAAGGTAATTTTAAGCAACACAATGCCGTATACTTGGTATTGTGCCGCTTGAAGTGCCTGAAAATTAAATAGAGCTTGTAATGGTGAATATTTATTCACTGGAAAAAGAGGTTGTTTTCTTATATTCTGAAATTTCGATCTAGATGCTTCTTGCCAAGAAGATGTTTCTTATTTTCTTCTTATTTCTTTACTTGATACATTATGATGGGTATATTTAACAAACTTTGAGTTTCATTCTTCCTTTCTTTTATTTAGGTTAACTTCTCTGAACCACTTTCTATGTTACAAAGATTGACAGAAGATTATGAATATGCAGAAATCCTTGATAAGGCAGCAGCTTGCTGTCCTGGACTTGAGGGTGGGGATTCATGTAAGCAGTTGGCTTATGTAGCGGCTTTCACCGTGTCATCTTACTCTACTACATCCAATCGTACTGGAAAGCCATTTAATCCACTTCTCGGAGAGACATACGAGTGTGACCGTACTGATGACCTTGGATGGAGATCCATATCAGAACAAGTAAGGAGTTAAGAATGAACTTCTTCTATTAGATTTACAAGATCATAAAGATTGAAGTTTCAATTTTCTTTGGGTCCCTTTTTGTAAACAAGAATAGATCTCTGCTCAAAAATGTGATTAACACATAACAGATATTCGATTATTACATTCACTACATTCATTCTTTGGTTTATCTAGCTTGAAATTTTTGGAAGAATAGAGGTGTTATTCTTTGTTGCATGTTTGTTTTATTCTTTGTTCTTTAGCTTTAGATAATTCTCTCTCTCAGCATAATTGCATAATTAATTAAAGCAAATCATTGACAATGTAATTTTGGAAATCCCTTAATGATGAACTGCATATCATTATTTTGTTTGAAAATGACTGCTTCGAAACTCAATTTCTACTGAATTAATTTATCACCTTTTTTGTTTAATTATAGATAAAGATTATTGTATACATTAGTTCGTCACATTTTGTTGAATTTGTTGAAGGTTTCTCATCATCCTCCAATGGTTGCTCAGTATTGTGAAGGAAGTGAATGGAGATGTTGGCAAGAATTCACTATGGCATCCAAGTTCAGAGGAAAATACCTTCAAGTGATTCCGTTAGGAACTGCTCACTTGGAATTTAATGCCTCTGGTATGTAAACTTACTGTAGAATCCATTGAAATTTACATATCCTTCACTAACAATGGAAACTTTATTCAACCAGGCATATCAGCTTGATCAGCTTAAAGAAGTTAGATATATTTCTGTAATTTTATGCGGATGAATTTCTGTTTTTAGGATGGAAGATGTCATGGAGAATTCAGAAGTGTGATGCATCATCTATGGATAGATATGCAAGGAGAAGGAACACAATTATGAATAGACGATAGAGTTATGGAATCTCCAAATTGTTGTAATTTATGATCAAAATAACAAAAGAGAAGTTACAATCATATTTTATACCATAATAGTAACAGAACTTTTTTCTATAAATGGCAATGTAGTTGCCAAAATGCAGTGATCACCCAACTTGATAGTGGGAGTTTCTCAATGCTAAGGTGTAGGAAATTAGGTATCTCTATTGCTCTACATTTGAATACCTCCACAGCTATGCCATCTGTTCCCTTGGATTTAATACTTCCTAACTTCATAACTTATTGAAAATATCTTAGGTCCAATGTAGATTGGACCTAAGAGTTACACTAATTAACTCAACTCAAGTTGTTTCATGAAGTGTGCGGTTTAACCCTTTTACTGTCAGCGGGCCGATATATCGGCCCGACTTATTTGACGTTATTTATTTCGTGATTGTGACCTTTTCAACGGCTGCAGTCTCATTTATACACATGTACTTTATCTCTGCTGCTTAGTTTATCTTACTAATATGGTTTTATCTTACCTTGCGATACATTTTAATATTTTATAGTGATTTTTCCTCGTATATCTCGTCCAAATTATTTTGTTACTTCGGGCCAGCGTCATCCTGCACAGTATTATCTTTCGTGTTTGTCGCAAGTCGTGCTGAACTGTTTTCTTGTGGCTCTTAGTATTTGTTTTAGAGTGTCAGTTTCCAGCTAGATAATCAAATATTCTTTTTTGGCCTGCCTATTTTTTATATAAGCAAAACTGAGATATGCAACCCGGATCTTCAGAGACATATCTCAAAAAAACTTATAAAATTGCCAAATAAAAAAGAAAAGGACTGTTGTGTGTGTAGTGTAAGAGGGAAAAAGGAAGAAAACAAAGAAAAATACCCAGAACTGTGTGTGTAAAATGCAAAAAAGGACTCCTTGGTGAATTCTTCCATTAGCATAAATGCACCAGCTGATGGACCCGTGAGTGTAGAGTCAGATAAAGTATTTTATATCTCTGGCAAAAATAGTTTGATCACTAACTAACTGTACCACTGGTGAGAAAACTAAATAATATCAAATATTGAGCTTATTTTATTCCACATATATAATATTTTGTGTGTCACAATGTGACAAAAACGGTGGATTTTGGGTTTTCATATATATAATTATTTCTTTGTTATTATTTTTCTTTATGAAAATTTAAGTGAACCCCCATAATCCATCTATGGTTCTAAGCTATAAATATATCTCTAACACCAGGAAAAAATTTAGATGAATTTAATAAAATTAAGTAGCTGAAATAATATAGAATCAGAAATCTTGCATATTCCGGAAAATGTGTTGGCAGTCTTTGCACATCCCACCCGAAATGGTCTGGCAGTAAAAGGGTTAATTATGTCAGAAAGGATTTTTAAGGAAGTTTAATATGGTACACCTTTTTGTCCAAAAATACTAAATTATTATGTTTCATTCAGCAGGATGTGGATTTCTTGAATATTTTGAATGAAAAATGATTAATTTCTTGACTTTTAGTAAAGTGGAATTTAATGAAAGAATTATCTCATGAAGCAAATTTTTGTAGTAAAGCTTACATTGATTTCCGTAAGTGTATTTGAATGTATAAATTGCAGTAGTCATTAATTTGCTTTCACTATTGTTTCCAGGCAACCATTATACTTGGAGAAAGGTAACTACAACAGTTCACAATATAATTGTGGGGAAGCTATGGGTGGATCAACATGGGGATATGGACATAGTCAATCATAAAACTGGAGATAAATGTCACCTTAAGTACATTCCTTACAGTTATTTTACAAGGGATGTACAGCGAAAGGTAATTAAAATTCGAATTTATAATTTTTATTAAATTATTCTTTATCAATATCAAAAAAAAGGTAATTATAATATTTATTTCTACATTGTTTTCTCTTTATTTTCTAAGCACCATGCTTCTTTATTTTATCTATTACGTATAGGGGGTATCATATATTCATGGTTAATATGACACATAGATCATTCATACTTTCTACACGTATAGATACGTATATAACGTACTTTGAAAAAAATCAACACTTGCCTATGTTTCACCGGTTCGATTCCAGAGCGTTCCTTAATCTCGATTTTTCTCATAAGGAATACATTGTCCATATTTCTGAAAGTTTTTTTCCGCAGGTTGACCTTTAAGTTGACAGCAAGCAATGCTATAATAAATTTTAATGTAAAATAAGATTTTTCAGAGGATTACTCCACTCAAACATTGCTAAACATAAACTGAAGGACATTATCGCAGCTGACAATTCGAATTCCCATGCATAGCTTACGGCAGCATTACTCCCGCCCCGGCGTTGAATCAAGGTCATCCTACGAATATCAGTGTCATCTTTCGCTTGAATATGATTGAATTATAAACACTCCAAATTTCAAATGGAAATACCTTATGGAAGTACCTCAAAATGAATTCTTAATTCCCTATGCATTTTTTATGAAGTTATAGTTAATGCCCTTTTATGGCTGTGTGAAATTTTGAACATCTGCGCAGTTGGGAAGTGTCATAAAAAGCTTTCGGAAATATGGTCAATGTATTCCTTATGAGAAAAATTGAGATTACAGGTCTCTCTGGAATCGAACCCATGGCACATAGGCGATTGTTGATTTTTTTCGAAGTACATTATGTAAGTATCTATACGTGTAGAAAGTTCTGATCAGAAAGAATGATCTATGTATCATATTAAGAGAGCCACGATTTTTCAAAATCTGAAAATATTTCACCTCCTGGCATCGAACCCATGACCAGTAGTAGATATATAATAACAATAGCTACATGAAATCTTATTCTTCTAGCTCAATGGAAAGTATTTTTTAAAATTATTTGAAAAACAGCCCCATGCATTCTTACGGGGGAAAGTCAATTTTGGGGCCCCCTAGAATCAAATCCATGATAGGTAGGGTCAGTTTTCAATTTTGACCTAAGTAAGATTTAGTGGTTAAATTTGGTGGTTCCTTGCTGAAGCGGTTCGGGCGTGACATTAATATCCTATATATATTAATGTCACGCCCAAACCGATTGGGCCACCGGCGATTTTTTTACGTAATGGCCCACTAAATTCACCTAGGAAAAATTCGAAAACCGACCCTACATATCATGGGTTCGATTTTTATCGTTTCAATAATTATTGCTTTTATTCGCTTTTTATGACACTTCCCAACCGTGCAGAGGTTCAAAATTTCACACAGCCATAAAAGGGACCATTCTCACATAAAAGCGACCGTAATAATGTCCTAAATGGTCGTTGCTTCGATGCTAGTGGGCGTTTACTATATCTTCATAAGATATGCATAGGGAAATAAGAACGCATTTCGAAGTAGTTCCTGAATGAATTTCCTTTTGATATTCGGAATATTTATAAAGTCAATCATACTCAAGCCAATAATGTCAGTGTGTTTCATTGGATGGTTTGACGCCAGGGCGGTAATGATGCTGCAGTAAGAAATGCAATGGAAATCGAAATCAATGCTTTGTCTGCTACGAAAATGTCCTTTACTTTATGTTTAGCATGGCCTTTCGGAATAATATTTGAAAAACGTTATATTTTATTAAAAGATATATATTATTACATTTCTTGCTGTCAGCAAGTGTATATATATATAAATATTCGGGGATATATATATATATATATATATATATATATATCCCCGAAGCGTCTATATATAATAGATGAGCTCTGATAATTTTGTTTAACTTATATTTAGTAATGTGGTCGAAGATTAACCTTTGATAAAATCTTATTTTTCATTAATAGATGTATTATTTCATTGCTGTTAGCAAGCACACCTTAACTCTTGTTATTTTGAAATTAATTAATGAATATTTTTTGTGAACTAAAACATTGATTATGGATCTAGTTATTTTTACCTATAACAGTATAAGATTGGAATAGATAAAGGTTATGCCGACATCATATCCTTTACTTTTTGGCTGTATGGGAAAAGTATGTATGTATACTTTTTGTATGGGAAACTTTCCAAAGATTTAGCTGCAGCAAAAGGGTTAATTATTTATTTCAATTAGTTAATAGATTTACTAAATTTTCATGTATTTTTATGTTATTTTATTATTGAATTATTTGATTGAAGTTGTTTTATTTGCAAAAAATAATTCATTATTCCTCAACTTCATGCCAAACTCTTGATTCATAGTTTAAAATTTTATCCTAGCTATATAATTTTAATTACAGATAATTGTATATTGAAGGTATAAATCTTACATTTAAACTTTTACAGCTATATTTTATGAAGTCTCTAATTATAATTGTGGAACACTCTTTTCACCTTGGTCAGTAATACTATTCAATTCTTAAAAGTGGAAAATTAAAGATAATGTTTACTTAAAGGTTTAATCTTATCTTTTAGGTTAAAGGCTGTGTTATGGACAAAGATGGGAATGTAAAGTGGGTTGTCACTGGAACATGGGACAATAAAATAGATATTGCCCAAGTAATCAGTTCTCAAGGTGGACCAGAAAATCCAGTTTTTCAGACTGGTGCTGTACACTGTGTTTGGAAAAGGCGCATGCCACCGTTAGTATATCTGCTTCATTCTTCTACAGAAACCCAATTTCATTAACTGTTTTCCCTATTTTATTTCTATATGCCAATAATAATTTCAGATAATATCTATATTTACTGAATAACTTAAACTATTACTACAATTCAATAATTAAACAATTAAATGGTAACTGTTCTACTATTATTTTAGTGGTCTCTAGTTTGCATTAGGCTTAAATTTATGATCTTAGTATAAAAGAATACCCAAATAAGATCTTTGCATGTTCCTTAACAATTTATGTAGAGCCAATATTTTGTTATAAATATATGAAAATCATTTTATTACCATTATTACATTTATTATTTGAATGAATACTATTAATTTGGTTTTTCTAATTTTTTCATTTCGATACATTTTAAGTTTACCCTTTTAGATTTCATAAAATTATAATTAAATTTCTTATGTGAAATGGATATTTAGATTTGTAACTTGATTTAGAAAAAAGCCTGATGATAATAGAATTTATGAAAAACTTGGTTTCAAATAACATACCTCTTGTGGTACTGATAGTGTTGTTAAGTGTTGATGTTATTTACTATATGTATGATCTATCCTCCTAAGTTCTCTTACAAGGGAACCTTTAGGTAAATATAATTTAAATACTGCCTTATGGAAAAAGTACTACGTAAGTACTAGTGTTTCCTACGATTCATGTGATTTCAACAGAAATACAGGAAATGTTTATTTTTTATATATGATCATTACAGAACATTTTTAAGTATGATATTTATGAACCAATTCTCAAGGAATATTATTTCCAAGAATAATTCCTACCAGATATGACCTGTCATGAACTTAAATATAATGTATGCTATATTAATTTAAAGTTACCAGGAAATTCATGGTTGCTTTGAAATTATACTATAAATGTGTGTATATAAATATATATATATATTGATACTCTTAAAAAACTTGAAATTTTTTTCATAAAATATTAAAGCACACATATTTTTGGAGTGGTTGACCCATTGGGGTGCATTATCTTGGAATAACATTTATTTTATTTATTAGTAAACCCTTCTAATGATCATATATAAATAAAAACTAAATTTCTGTATTTTCCATTTTAATCTATTGAATAAAATGGTTTGCCATGAGGCAGCATTTAAATCATATTTAAGAAGCTTTTAAAACCTCCATTTGCTTGTAGATATGTGGTTGTTGCTGTGTATTTATCGGAGGGAGCTATGATTAATGATTTTTAAACATAAATTACAAGGAAATGAGGGACCATTGGCCTCTATAATTGTTAGATTGTTATAAGTAATGTCTAATACCCATACTGGTATTATAAAAAAAAACTGAAACAGTCCTAAAGGTCCCCTTGTTACTTCAACCTCCTTTCCATAATTAAAATATGAGTTTTCAGTATTATGTTTATTAAATGCAGGTATATGAAATACTAGCTCATTTGATTAAAGTTTAAATGTTGCATTGCCATCCTGATTATTCTCTAAATCTATCCCAGGTCTGATTCCGAACGTTTCTATAACTTCACTGAATTAGCATGCCAGTTGAATGAGGAGGAGGAAGGGGTTTCTCCAACTGATTCTCGAAACCGTCCTGATCAACGATTAATGGAGCAGGGTTTGTGGAATGAGGCAAATGCAGAGAAGGTGAGGCTGGAGGAGAAGCAACGAGCTGCTCGCCGAAAAAGGGAGGCTGAGGCTGAAAAAGCTGCAGCAGAAGGTATTCATTATTATCTTAGTCTATATTTGAGCCTTACTTTTCTTTCTATTCTGTCTCAAAGAATAATGGATCTGGAAAAAGTCTCAGTGGATCAGAGCTCAAAAACAGAAATTAAATCTCCCGTGTTTGGTTTTTCAATCTCATTTACCTATCATGTCTTCCAAGTACAGTAGGACCCCACATTTCTGTATTACGCGGTATTATTGGGATTTCCCTAAATTGCACACTAAATTGATACTTGTTATATATGTGTGCAAATGAAACAACCATACACCAACCAAAAGCAATGCAATATATAATGACAGTGTATGCTCTGTATCTTTTTCAACACTCTTTATTTAGTCTGTACACAGTAAAGTTTCCTACTGTATTCTCAGATGTCTCAATCACAGTAAGAATGCATCTTTCAACTCGGCGTACTTGATTCATCATCAACGTTAGTTGGTGTATAAAGATATATACAAAATATTTCATTTTATTGTGATAAATTTGGCAATTTTTAGTTTATACTATGGGTGATTGCAAAAATAGTAAAAGTAAAGCGACAGTAAAAAGCGTTTTGCTGAAAACTAAATGGCAGGGGTCAAGAGGGCCAACCACAATCTAATATCGGCACTGCATTAAATTTATTGACTTCAACATTACAGACATAAAAAATAAGGAAAAAATCGTGTCATCGGCAACTTCAACCACAATAACTTCTGCACCAAAAATATCCTTTCTAGAAGCAATGTGCTTGAGGGAAAATTAACTTTCCATCTGAATTGACAATGAAGTTGAATGTAATATGCCATCAAGTCTAGCAATTATAATGGAAAAAGGAATTAAATTTACATTTGGAAAAAATAAATATTTAAATATGTACAAGTTAAGTTGCCTCATTTAACGCTGCTTTGTTTAATGCTGGAACTTACAGGAACATATCTCCCACGTTAAGCAGGGTCTTAAAGTTTAAAGACACAAAAAAAAGCATTTTGGGTCTCTAAACTAATATTTACCCTAGACTGTGAATGCTTCCCCTTAATCTTCCAGTCATAAGCAACTTCAAATGAAAGAAAATATACTAAAATAAGACAAAATGCTGACTTAAGAATCCTTCTCATTATTTATGATAGTGCAAAGTGTTAAAGAATATTAAAACTGAATGAAAGTCTTAACTAAGAAAATCCGGTATTGTGATGGGCTTGTAACTGCTCTTTCTTTCTTCTACCCATATGGAGGGTCAAAAAATAATATGCCAAAGAAAAATAACCAGCTGACTAATATCATCAAATAGCATATTCTTTCTATAAGATCATTAAACAACAATACTACCACAAGAATATATAATATAATATAAGTATATATATAATATAAGTATATATATAATATAAGTATAAAAGAGAGTGATGAATATTTCCCAAAGGATCTCAAATAAAGTAACATGTTAGAAAAAGACAATAGATATGGAAATACAAACCCACAATATGCCTCTTTCAATTATATGAAAAATTTAGAGAGTGTAGAATATTTATTTACATTAAAAAATTATAAGCTTGGGTATAGTGATGTAGTGATTACATTGCTTGACAGCATGTTTGTCTAATTTATAGTATATAGAAACTACATCCTTCGAAATTGAGAGGATATACTCAGGGATGCTAATATATTCTTGGAATCTTTTTCCAGGACGTCCTTATCCTCCATATGAGCCTGTGTGGTTTAAGAAACAAACAGAGCCTTACACTGGTAATGTTTTCCATATGTATCAAGGCAAATATTGGGAGTGCAAAGAAAAAGGTGATTGGGGTATGTGTCCAGACATCTTTTAAGAAAAATATCTCAGGTGTGGGTGACTTTTTTGTTTTGTACAGTATAATCAAGTCTATGCTGGTCAGAAATCTTGCAAGCAGTTATGTATAGAAGTTGTGTTTGTACTGACTGGGACACGTCAAAACTGGAGATAACCAAGTGCTGAAGGTCAATTGGCTGTGTTATCCTTCTTAAACTATTATATAATTATTCCTATCATATAACCTGACAAAGGCATCTCATGTTTATTGCTACTGGTTTCCTATCCTTTGGAGTATTGTTTTTTAGTTACTTATTTTCCTGATTTTTTTAATGTTTATCTTATTTTTGGGTAACATTGTGGCAAAAGATATGAAAAAAGAAGGTGGAGACAGATTTTTTCATCCAGTAATTAGAGCTTTGTATTCTTTAAATATGTTTTTATGCTACTGATTCACCGTCTACCTTATTTTAGGATTTTGGGTATGTGTTAAGAAATACTCCTCATTATATCAATCATGATAATTTTACTAGCCAAGTGATATAGCCTTAAAAAGAGACGGATGAGATGGAATTTTGAGCCAATTGTAAGAGGTGATATAAAAATTTAATGTAATCAAATGATAAAAGCTTCATAAAACATATATTCATATGTAATATCTAAGATAAAAACAAACTGATCATATTCATTCTTACGAGAAGGATGCTGATATTTTATTCCCAATTTTTGAGCACATTTATGTGCTTATCACTAAATGCAACAATAGCATGTATATCTGTGAAAATTGCAATAGATTTACAAATTCTTTGTAGTTTTCCCTTAGAATGTTAATTGAATAACTGTTATTTGTGTTTATTTTATTATTGTAATTTTATCTATGTGATACACTTCCTTTTTCTTGAAGAGTATATATTTATCTCTCAGTGTCATTTCTCAGATTGTTATTCTTGCGCATTATTTTAAGAATGTTTATAAATTTTCTTTTATCAAATTTTTCTCAAAGGCCTTGATCCTTCTGCTTTTGTATCCCATAAATGTAGTACTTAAATAACCATTAAACTGAAGATGACAAAACTTTAAGCTCGATCAGTGATTTATAATTTTTAATTGACCTGTGAATTAGAAAGCTACATCATCTTCAGTGGGTGAATCATATGTTGATTTTTTTGTAATTGAATTAAATTTTGAATACTTGAAATTTTGCTATTAAAGCAAGGCTTGAGTCTTTCTGTAAAAGGTGCTAATTAATGTAATCACCCTCTTTTGCTCAGAGCACTTCAGCATTTCTTTTGTTTATAACAGTCAGGATACTATGTATAGAAACTGTAAATAAGTATATATATATATATATATTGTAACAATGGTTTGATTTGGTTTATTATATAAAATTGTACACAAATGAAACTATACCTGTTGAAGTTGCTGTTAAAAAAATAACAATGGTTGAAATGATACCTTGAATTACCAATGTTAGAAAGATAAGTTTTTTACTTTGGAATTTGAATTTTTTTGGCTGTGCAATTTATACTCTTAGCATCTAACCTAGTGCTGTCATTGAATGTGAATTTTCTTTTATAATGCGTTTGAATTTGATCCAAGCAATGATAGAATGCTTGGAGATTGTATTAAGTGAGATACTACTATATTCAATGATGATACATTGAAGTATTTTGAAAAATGTTTGAATCCTATGTAAATATACATTATATCTGTGTTAACTTATCTAAACGTGCTTCAAAAAACAGCCCTTACTTTTAACTCAAAACTTATTTACATCCTTTTTGATCAATCTTTAATTTTCTATTAAATGCATCTCTTATTTGCAATTACTGGCAGATTTTTAGAATGAAAGCCCTCATTCAAATGATTGGGCAGTAGAATTATAATTTTCACAATGAAACAGTGGAAGATGTTTATCCTGAAGTGATTTACTTAGTAGAATTATAATTTTCACAATGAAACAGTGGAAGATGTTTATCCTGAAGTGATTTACTTTGAGTCCTTGATATAATTGGTATTGACTTGATGTTCTTATAAAAGTAGCTGTTAAATAAATGTTTCATTTCTATTCATTGAATCTACAAATGCAGTGGTAATTTCATTATTTCTGAATATGTCCACATTTTTGTTAGATGTTATCTTCTTTAAAAATAGTCTTGAATAGTTTTACCTGACTGAATGCTAATTATGACAGCATCTCTTCTTCTAGTTCTAATTATTTTGAAACTTTTCGTTTACCAATTAGTAATGAAATTTCTTCCTCTCTGTAAATCATGCCAGAGCACAGGCTACTCCTCTGTTATGACTATGGAAGACATCCTTAATCTGATTTACTAGTATATTGGGATTTTAAATGAATATTCTTCTTAAGTAATCACATGGCATTTTTAATTATATATATATTGCTTTCATTAAACTACTCTTGAAAAAAACTTTTATTATATTACCAAGGTTAGTTTATAATAATACTAAACTATTTTCAATTACAAGCAATTAATGTTATGATTCTGAATTTTTTGAGATAATTATTGGATAAAAAATAAGAAACTAAATGTATAAATTATTTAATCACTTTAACAATACAATTTAACTGATAATTTGGTTATATATTAATTGTTAGTTTATTATAAAGATGCTTCTATAGATAAAAAAACTAATTACTCACTTTAGACCAAGTACTCCGTTTGGTCCTTGCCTGGGCACTCAAAGAAAAACTAAAAATAGCTAAGAAAATGAGAAATAAAAGAAATGATTTATTGAATTCTGCACAGAATGAAGAGCTGTGAACAAGGTCATTTTCCGTTGCTGCAAATAGGTCAAAACTGCTTCAATATATATGATGCTGCTGCAAAGAAGGGGGTTTTCTTCCAACAGTTATCCTGTAGGATATCATTATAGTTTAAATGCATTTTTGCTTTTGAATATTTAACCAATCTCATATATAAGGTAAACATGAATGAGACATTCTTTGAGCCAGTAAATGTTTGAGATGGCTGTGCTAATAATAGTAATATCTCATGGATTTAAAAAAAAGACTCAAATACAATGTTCAACTGAAATTATCCCAAAAACCACCATGAAATTCTTAGATTTTCAATTTTGTTGTAACATATGTACTTCCTAAACTCATTTGAAAAGAAGCTATTGTAACAATTTACGTCCATCAAACTATAATAAAGCCCAATTTGGATAAAATTTCAATGAATGTCTGTTTAAGCAGATAATCCTCATTTAGTCAATGAAGAATTGAAAGGAATATTCTTAGCAAAAGTAAGAGTCGTCTAACTTTCCAATTACTCTCTTGTTCAGGCAGTTTGTTCCGGTAAATCTTTGCATACAGGTTCTGGAGACACTTTCTGTTTTAAAACAAGGACATCACAAACCAAAATGAAAGAAGCTTGAGATGTAAAGATTTATTGTTGATTCAATTGTATAAAATATAGAAAAAAATTCTTTAGTGAAATGGTTTGAATTATTGTGTATATGCTGTATTCACGGCAGTATAAAATTAAATTTATTGAAACATAAAATTGACATTTATTATCATCACAATTCATACATTTTAAAGATATATTTCTATATTTAGGTAAAAGTTTAGTACAACTGTAAATAGAATATTTTCCATTACATGTTTAGTAGTAATAGCCATACTCAAAGTCTATATGAAAATATTTGTAAATTTATAAAGTAATTGAAAATTTCACAAAAAGCACTGTTGAAGGCACTTCACTGCATCACTATGGTTAAACAGAAAAAGTGATGAAAAATTTAAATATGAGAGAACTAAGATTGCTTCATCTCAGTTCCGCTTCCTTTTAAAATACGAGTCTGCATAATGTCCTCCAATCCCCTGAGAATGCTGACCAATGTAATTGCCTTCAGGACTTGGTTCCGGTGATGGAAGAATTCGATCATATTTCCTTTTCTGACCAATAGGAGTAAGTGGATAAGAGGGAGGTGGACCAAGGAGGGAGGGGCCATTCTGATTAGTCCATGGAATGTCAGAACCACCTGGAATGTTCCTTGGGTTTGCAAGAGGAGAGGACCAAATATTAAGACTTGATCCAGTAGAACTGGTTGTCCTCAATAAGCCAGTACTTGTTTCTGCAGAACTGTCTACAACATTTCCTATGATAGGATTAAGTGATGTCCATGGTGGTGGGTTCATATTTGTAGGTCTTATATTTGGTGAGGCCAATGAACTTATGTCTATAGTATCTCTTAGGGAAGCAACAGATGAGTGTGGGACAGGGGAACTAGAATTCGGTAACCAACTGCCATGCATTAAGGGGCACAATGTCCTACCTGTGCTTGTAGGAGTTTGATACATTGAGGATGGGAATGCTCCACTGATGCCAGCAGATAAGTTCCTAGAGGTCAGACCAGGGTAATTGACATTTGAGGGTACTGAGGGAGAATGAGAAGGAATAACTGGTGTTGGCAGAAGAGATGCATTCCTCCTTTGAGTTTGCAAATCGTTTTTCATAGGTGGGGTTGTGCTACTCACAGCACCAAATATACTTTGAAAGATATTTGGATTGTCAATCAGGGTGTTGAGGGTTTGCTGCATTTCATTATTTACTGAGTGGCTTGTTGGATAGGGGGCTGCTTTTAAAGGATATTGCGCATTTTCTAAGATTCCTAACTCTTCACTCTGAAAGATTACACTTTTCTCTACATTTTTGGGAGCGTCTATGTTGACCATTGCCTGACTTTGAAGTTGAGAGAGAATTCCTGAAAGGAGAGTATTGTTTAACAATGGAGAAGTAGGTAATGGCATGCCAATCATCTCCCTGCCAGAGGTGTCTTCTAATGATTTTGTTGAGCCCCTCTTCAATGTTGTTTCCTCTTGCACTCTTTCTTGGAGAGGAGGCATAGTTGGAGTTTTTCGAAGTAACCCAGGTTTTAGATTAATCTTCCTCTGAAAAACTTTATGTGAATTTGACCCATTGAGAAGACCTGTATTACCTTGTCTGAGGAAATTATTAGCAAACTGAGGAATTTCTAGTTGTGACGGAAAAGCATTTCCGAGCCAGTTTGGAATCTGTAACTGTGGTCTCATTAAGTTGTCTTGAGCTAAAGGAAGTGGTACACTAAATTGGTTAGAAATAGGCTTACTCAACAGAGATTGCATGAGGGTAAACATTTGAGGGTTCCTAACAAACGGGGATTGAATGTTGTCCAATTGAACTTTGACCTGCTTTTCTAAATTTACTCCTAATGAAAAAGTGCTATTATCAACTTTACCAACAGAGGAAAAGGCGGTATCTGTAGAATTTGAGGGCCTACTTTCACCCCCGGAAGTACTAATTTGCTTGGATACATCAGTTTTTCTTTTTTGAGTACTTTGTAAAATAATGTTTTGAAGATTTTGTGCGAAAACTGGATTACGCATAGCTAAGCTCTGGAATTGCTGAAAAACTGCAGGTCCAGGTGGATCAGGCAATAAAGCCGATCTTCCTTTATTGTCAGAATCATTTATAAGAGTGAGATAGAGATTAATAGCGTGGACACCTGGTATACAATATGATATTCGTAACAAACTCCCTCTCAGTTTATAATCAACCAGCGAAATTTGTGTATTTTCGGCATCATCTGGAGAATTGAATTCCACTAATCCCCAATTCTGAGGGCAACCATTTTTCAAAGCTATTTGACAGTAAGGAGGATTCACTTTGGTACTAAAAACTTTTCTGAACTCCGCCATATCACGGAAATCGGGAGGCAAATGATCTACATAAAGGCACTTCGAATGCAAAGAAGCAAAGGTAACATGGCTCGTATCTAGCCAATCACAACATAAGGTATCGTTACCTAATTGTTTTCCGTTTAACTGGTCTTTTGCCGTAAGAGCAGCGTCTTTGCTACAGTATTTAACGAAACCGTAACCTTTGCTTTCGCCCGTCTTTTCACTTATCATGAGAAAACACATGTTCACTTTACCATAGTTTTCAACGAGGATCTTGAATTCCTCCTCCGTGTATGCAGTCGGCAACCTGGCTACGCATAAAACCATCTCAGTGCGTTCCGGGACAACAGGTAGACGTTGGCTCCGAAGAATAAATACTTTATCCCGATCCCATTCCTCTAACATTTCGGGGTCCTCAAGCGATACATACGCAATAACTGATCCAGACACTCCCGCTATAATTTGCACAGACAGCACAGGAAAATCACATAATAGTTCACGTAGTTCATCTTCCGTAACATCACGAGGTAAATTTTTAACCACCAGACCCCTGTCTTTGTGGAAAATTCTATGCAACTCATTTACACGACGCTTAACTTTTTCACTTGGGTCGTCCTCCCAAAATTCACCTGTAGATGCTGTTGCTAACACTTCATCAACCCAGTATTTCTCATGCTTTGACTTAATTAAATCATCGTTAAAGCACTTAATTCTTGTTTTCGAGTTTGACAGACCTTCAGTTGAAACTAGAGACATCGCAATATACAATTAATTATCAAGTACCATCGAAAATGTAAAAAATGAATGTCGGTGGCTGCCTCCCTTACCGGGTTTAGGACGCCATAACGTAAAATATCTATCGACCTATGTCGACATACTCCCTATCGTTCATTGCGATATATACCTATCGATTCGAGGCGTACAAGGGGAAGAGACACCATATTTAGTGACAGCAGAAGACATGGGCTGTAACATTTAAATGATTCTGTATTCCTTTAGTCGTGTTGCTAAGGAAAGTTATCTTAGAAGAAACTGTTATAAAATCTGAAAAAAAATGAGTGTCATGAGTAATATTTCACACAAGAAGAATAGCAATGTCGTTACCAATGTGGGAATTCGGCAGGCTAAGTCGCGAAAAGATTGTCCTATAGATTCCGCTGGTAATTGAATTTTCTTCTGGCTCAAAAATTTGAATCAATTTTCTAACTTCTGAGTATGATCTGCGTTATTCCCTCTGTCGTTTAATGTACTCTATTATGTTTTGCAAGCATTTTGATTTGAGTGTTTGAAGTTCATCCTAAGGTTATTGTTTTCTCAATGACAGATGTTATAACCGAAGAAGAGCTCATAGTGAAGGAAAGTGTAACCCCCGATGACGTCCTAAGGCTCCCAAGGATAACAGCAAGTATGTAACCAATTTTTCATTCATTTTATCGGTTCGTTGTCTTTCGTGATAAATTTTTGTAATCAATTGTCAATAATAAAAATAACTCGTTTTGCTTAAGCCATTTTTCCATAGGTATCACTTCATCGCCGAAATTTGAATCAATTCAATGGAATTAAATTGTAAATAAATCTCGTTAAATACTTTTGACATGCTGTTTTTATTTATAAGACTTACCTCACTCAATTATTTTTTCAGATTATTTGTGTTCTCCTGAAGCAAACGTGTACGACATCGATTTCACTAGGTTTAAAATAAGGGACTTAGAAACGGGTACAGTGTTGTTTGAAATTGCTAAGCCTCCTCCAATCACGATTGGTTAGTGTAAAATTTTACGAAGCTTTCGAAGATACATCGTTATTAGATATACTCAAGCATTCTTTTCATTCCCATTTTTAAGATACTGAAGGAGAAAATAATGATGAGAACGGGGAAAAGCAGAATGGGGAATCTGACTCATCTGTTGGTGTCGGTGGGACTTCTGAATGTTCAGAAGATAATTCCGATCCCAATGCGGGTCGATTTGTGCGATATCAGTTTACACCACAGTTCCTCAAGCTAAAAACTGTTGGTGCCACGTAAGTTTGTCTAATTTTAATTCGATATCGGTGTACTGCACTTACATACTATAATATTCCTTGAAGTTCATAATGAAAAATCGTTATACCTTTTCAAAGAAATAAATCATTGCGTGATTGTTGCTTTAATTTTTCGTACGCGCAGAAGTTCCATTTCATGTCTAACAGTCAACAATTAAATTATGATACTCGATAGAAGGGATTCTTTTTCCACTGCTCTTGTGTTCAACAAATGTTTTCTTTTTTCTCTATTTTAGTGTTGAATTCACCGTTGGCAGTCGCGCTGTGAACAAGTTCAGAATGATAGAGCGTCACTATTTTCGAGATAGGCTTCTAAAGAGTTTTGATTTTGAGTTTGGTTTTTGCATACCAAATAGCAGGAACACCTGTGAACACATATACGAATTTCCTTCTCTAGGTGCTGATTTGGGTAAGTGTTATATAGAAAATTCTACAGCATTTTTTACAAATGCTGGGAACTGCTGAATTCAGAAGTATGAGCAGTTACCAACATTCTCAATCATTCATTTAATATTCTCTGTGAAGTCTGTGTGCAACTTATCTTAATTTTAATTATTTTTTCATTAGGCTAAAATCTAGCCTAAAGTAAAGGTCACTGTAAATATTATATTCCAATAGTAATTATCTGTTTAGTAACTATTAATTCTTTTGTTTTACAGTTACTGAAATGATTAGACATCCTTTTGAGACCCGTTCTGATAGCTTTTATTTTGTGGATGATCATCTCATCATGCATAACAAAGCAGATTATGCATATGATGGTGGAGTACCATCACAACACTGATGCTAAATATAGGGTAGGGTTGTGTTTTTTTTATATGCAAGAGAATTATGGGGAATTAAAAGAGGATCATTTGTGTTAATTTTTTGACAATGTTTGCAATCTAATAGAATATCGTTAAAGTCAAAAATTTTACCCTTCTCTAAAACCTTGGATTCAATGAGTGAAAGAGTTCAAAGAGTTGAAAGCCTCAATAAAGACTGGGGTTTCTCAGATGAACTTTCAGCTGTGATTGTGCTTTATTTTAGAAGTGAAGTGAAAGTGACTGATAGATCCTGAATTGTCAGAATGAATTCTGTCTTAATTTATAAACAATTTATTTATGAAAGTCATATTCTCTCTTAACAATAATTTTTATCTTATTATCTGGCTGTGCATTCTTGGATTGAGTTCTATATCTGAGGATGAAAAATAACTCTCCTTCTAAGTGTTACTAAATTTTTAATTTTCATCTCAGATGCTCATTTTTCATGACATAAGGTATAATATTTTGCCATGTATTGGTTAAGGATTTGATATTGACTGTTCATATGCATGAATGTGTTATCATCAGAGTATTATCAAATTATTGCATTCATTAGATGTTCATCTAATTAGTATTAAAAATGTTTCCATTACCTATTAATTTTAGTAATGATTCTTCATCATTCTTTAAGTAGATTGTATATTTTATATTCTGAGCAGAATAGTATTCATTAATTTCATGTTCTCATCCCAATGAATATCAATTAGATTTTAATATATAACTGCAAAAAAGGAAATTTTGTAAGGAAAGCTCTCATCTCTTCATATGTTTACTGCCTTTGCCATGAAAAATGTTTTCTTTTATCAATAACTTCTCAAGTTTGTCGAAGTGGAAAATATATCAAAGCATGATTGGAATTGACTGTTTGATTGTTTTTTATTATAGAAACTGGCATATTATAAGAAAATGTTGCACTTAAAATAGCATTTAAAATATATAATTGGAGGTCAGGGTTTTAATACTAAGTGATGGAAATTCTGGGGAGAAGGATTTTTTGTGAGTATAAAATTGCATTTAGATGAATTACATGAACAAGAAATAGTTTTAACTTACATAAATTATCTAAAATTAATAATTGAAGTTAAGGATGTGATGCAATCATTTTTTAGTTTGGTGAAATGCATTATGATATTAATGTATTTTCACTATAAAAATATTTGGAAATGCTTTTGTTACATGTAGGTGAAAAACTATTGATTTGTGATTCCTTGTTTTTATTCTGTGTATATCTTATCTGTAAGATGTATTTTTATATATAGTGTTAACGTCCTTATTTACAATATGCTTGAAGTCAACAAACAGAATAAAGACTTAAAAGACTCCTTTGAAATTAATTTTTAGGGTATAATTTCTTCAGACTTAATAAATCTTTGTGATAATTTTTTTCTGTATCCAGTGTTAAGTGTTCTTATCGTTAAGCACTGCTGCATTAACCTTTAAATAGGGGGACCAAATCTCAAATTTATCTCTAGGTGGCCGGGCACTTAAATGCCGAAAGCACGGAAGTTATGCAGCTCTTCGATTAATTTTAGATAACTCGAAAACTATGCATGTTATTGAAATTAAACAAAAACTATTATTATGACAATGGAGCAGTGCCACTTTCTGCTTTTTTTATTTAAAAAAAACTGAGGAGGAATTTTACTTACAAACAAAGAATTTTTAATCCTATTTTATCTAAGCAATGTTTTTAAAAATGAAATGGAATAATGTGTGTTAAATCATGTCACATAATCTTTATAATAATAATTTGAGTTAAATTATAATGTCACATGATCTTTATAATAGATACCAAATTTATGTTAATTTATTAAAAATATTTTCACAGTTTTCTTTTTGTGTGGTATCCTCTAAAACTCACATTATCACTCGATTCAGATGAGTCAATTTCTGCATCCGAATCACTTTCTAAATACACTTCAATTTATCTTTCTGTAAGATTCTGAGCCATTATAGATAGAACATAATAAGAAAGGGAAATACACACTCCTTTGCAAAAGCACAATTCTCTAAGGTATACGTACGAGAAAACTACGAGCTTAGAACAAAGGAATACTTAGCATTCAGGAAAGTTTCATTTTTATCTTTCTTTGTGACTACGATCACTTGCAAAAGATAAAACAGAAACTCAAGATACTTCAACCATAAGCTGGTAGGTGATGTGCAAATTGGGGCAGTTCCAGAGGCAGAGGAGAGTGATTGTAATGAGAAGAGTGAATTTGGAAAAAAATAACGGAATTATATCTTAAGGCTGCTGTAGCGCTCGGAGATTTCCGAATTTAACGGTCGCGTCTCAGAGCCCGAAAAGTGGTAACTTAGAGAACTAACAGAACACAGGGAGGATCATTTGCTGACTTTTTTGAAGCTGTTGGCACTAACTGGCTATGGAGACGAGGTTGGAGGGGTGGGAAGCCTCTTCACAGTCCCAAGCAAGACTGAAATTGATACATTGATAAGGATCGTGCTATCTTCGAAATTCATTTGCTCGCAAAATACGAATTAGTATCCCAGAACAGTCTCATTCGGGTTTAGAAATTGTAATGAGATTCTCATTGATGTCCGTACGACTTCGATCGATGCAGTCCCGGGTTCGATTTTCTTTTCGTGATGATCTCCGATCAGAGCATTTTTGTAACTAACAATTCTGAACAAATTTCCGTATTCGGAATTCAAAAATAATTTTACATATTTAATGTAAATATGTAAAATTATTTTAGGACCTTTAGGACTGCGGCACGGGATATTGGATAAGACCGGTATGGATGTGTAGCTTAGATATTACTTATAACAACCTGAAAATACTAGGGACCAACGCTCCCTCGTTTCTTTGTAATTAATGTTTAAGAATCGTCAATTCTAGCCGCTTCCAATATAAGCCCCGCGGCAACGCCTCACAAAGAAGTAAATGGTGGTGCTAGCGTGTTAGATTCCTAATCATACTATCCGTGGTTCGAATCCGGTTTATATTTTTCGTTTTTTTTCTTCAATCACTTTCTTTTGTCTCTCCACTTGCCGCTTCACTTATATTCTGTTATGAAGTTTACCCTTTGACATCGGTTTGTATGACAAAAATTGATGAAATTCATGGCATTCATTATACAACATAGCTTTGAGAAAGAGTATCTTTTTATTTACCTGGATATCAAGAACCTCTTTGAAAGTAAAATGTGTGATTTTATAGATAGATTAGTTCCCTCTAAGCTCTCTAAACAATCAAATACACCTAGATGGTATAATAAAGAAACTAGGAAAGCTCTAAAAAAAACAAAGAGGTTTACACTAAATTAAAGGCCATCTCTAGTCCTTCAGAAAAAACAGTAATATTATAACTGAACATAAAGAAGCTAAGTTGCATACCAAGCGAACCATGCGTGAAGCCCTCCGTCGATTCCAAAAGAAGATAATAGATGAACAACTTGACGAGGATCCTAAAGCTTTCTGGTCATTTGTTCGTGAGGTCCAAGGTAAAAAACAGAAACAACGCCCTTTTTTATATTACTAAAATCTACTTCAGCATGCGATAAAAAAAGTCCGATTCGGTTAAATATTGACAGTAGCGGTCTACGGGAATGAACTACAGGATAGTAAATCTTGTCTATGTAGATACCCTGCGAGCCACCTTTCGGTGTGGCAGGGGGTGCATGCACCGTGAATTTACTTCCCTAGACGGTTATTTTCTCGTATCTTCTTGGCAATAATGGCACCATAATGGCCTATCGGGCCACCCTTGCATAGACATAGGGGAATGTGAGGTCCGAAATCATTCTCCTGTATGCAAATGTCCCAAAGGGATGACAGGTCATCCATTTCATAGATGCAGATTAATTACAGAAGGTAAACGCTGTTATTAAAGAGAATGATTTTCTCTACGACAATGAGGTATAAAAATTATATGCATGAAAATTAATTTCAAAGAGTAACTAAGACAAAACAATTTATTTATGTGAATTTACACTTAGAAAAGAGGTAAAATAGGTAGAATACAAAAATATATTTATATTATTAATCATTAGAATATATTACATTATAATATCAGTTTTAAGAAACAAGTAATTCCTCATAAAATAATTAAGTGTCTTGAATACTTGGAGTCACATTCAGTATCTGAAATCTATCTTGGTTTTTTTGATTTTACTGAAGTCCTCTCATAATATAGGTAAGATAAATTACCTTAAATCTTTGTAAGTACTTTAAATAAGTATTTGATTTTTTATGATATAGTACTAAAAATAAATATATAAATTTATATAAGTAAATAGTACATCAATAAATAATAAAAATTAATCATTAAACCAAAGAAGAGAAAATAACAAGTTATATGTCTTTGAAATGAAGGAAACAGTAAAATTTTTCCCTAGGAATCTATTTTTCTCTATATATCATTGTTGAAACTAATTGAGGAGTGAAAGGAATTGGTTGAGTTTTCCTGGGGAACCATACCAAATGCAAAAAAATTATCTACATCATTCAGTGATTTGTACAAAAATAGTGATTTGAATATAGAATTGATTAAATATAGAAATGAGTAGTTTTTGATATAACTGAAGAGCAAAAGTTAATGATATCCAGAGAATAGAGTAATTATCGTACTGCTTCATGAATTAATAATTTGCATGACCAAATGAATCTGTTCATAACAAACTGAAAAGTTTCATTTCAACCTAGAGGGCAAGCAAGATATAAATTCTAGAGGAGAATTACAGATTATGCACTTTTCAAACTGATGGTTCACAACATACGGGTATGAATTGCCTGTTAAAAAGGAAGCGGTGAAAAAAGAGAAGTATGATTTCAAGTGTTCATCAATATCCTCTGAACCAAAGCTTATCTTTTATTTGGAATGGAGTGAACTATAGCTCTAAGGAAGAAATAGATAGATATCCTTTATCACAACTATATTATATACTAATGAACTTTATGTTAGAAATTAAGTCCCACACTAATTCCCCGAAGTTTGAAGGGGTCAATGAGCTCTTCCATTTCCTATTTATTTGCCCTCTACTGCAACCCATTCACATTCACCCTCCCTCCTCCTTTCTATACCCACAAAAAGGTCCTTGTAGATGATGCTTAATCTTTGAAACTGGTATCTTTGATAAACTCGTTGAAAAATACTACTCTGTTTCCTTCCTCCAGGAAGTTGCCGCTTGGAAATCAACTGCCACATTGGAAGGATTTGGTTATAAACCTTTTCAATATAAAGGAAAAAGATATATGAACCACTTAGAGGAATTATTCACTTTTAAAAACTATAACAATGGAAGGTAAAATAAAAAAGTTATACTTTCAAGAAGTACAGAGAGTCGGTTGCGATTTTCTTCGGACCGAGGAATTTGAGTATCTTTCAAGATAGCTCATCTTTTTTGCTATTTGCTAGTTCTATTCTCTTTCCAACTTTTGTGGCAAAAGAAATTTGTATACATTACAACAAGAAATCTAAGATGATGCATTGAGTTTTCGGTAAAATGGGTTGAAAAATTTAGTCGCCTGCTACTTTCCGTTCCATGAACATGAGAAAAAACTTCAAGCTAGATGTTCAAGAGAGATGTGTTAGTCTCAGCCATGGAAAGAGCGCATTTCCTCGTCTCCTGGGGAAACGTAAGTAAGCACATCCCTTTGCAGCCAAGGTTTTATTTTCTTAGGAAGTGATGGTTGATTGAGATTACACGGAAAGTACTGGGAGGTAACAGTGGTTATATAGTCCGGTTTCTCATTCTTGCTATCGGTTGACCCTTTATCCTCAATGTCACGACGACAGAATTTCTTAAAAAATCTTTCAATCTTCTTTCTTTTGATCTTTCAATTTTTGCAGACGCTTATAATGATTACAATATTCACCTAATAAATTTTTTAAACTCTATGCTATTTTCCACTAAAGGTATATGTTTCAATTAACACTTTCTTTAAGGCAATTAAATAGAATCACTACAAATTATAACCACATCATTTATAGAACATCAAGTACATAGCAATAAAAATAAATACATTTCATGGTTTTAATAATAATGTACAAAATATAAATTCATGGTTGAATTTTGCTGAACGATTTCTTTTGCTTCTGTATAAATTCATCCAGTCCATCATACATATTCTTCCAACTTGAATGATGATTCACCTAGGAGAATAAAAAATTTATAATAAATTGATTATTTTAAGATTAGTTAAAGATAATTTAATGAAAAAATGAATTGTGTGCATATATGTATATATACACGAGTAAAGATGTGTTTGCTAACAGCAAGCAATCGAAAAATATATCTTTTAGTAAAAAATATGATTTTTAGAAAGATCATTTTGCTGAGTCATTGTTAAACATTAAATTAAAGAACATTAACGCAGCGTATATTGCATTGAATTTGATTTCCCATGCATTTCTTATGGTAGCATTATTCCTGTTTGTAAAAATGTGGTGTGGCCCTTTGATGCGTGTGTGAAATATAAAACTTCTACACTATCGTCAAGTGCCCTAAAAAGTTTTAGAAAATCTAGCCCATGTATTTCTTATGGGAAAAATCAAGATTACGGGTCGCTCTGGAATCAAACCCATGACAGATAGGCAACTGTTGATTTTTTATGAGTAAACTATACCTATGTTCATAAGCGGACGAAATATGATTGATCTATGTGCCATATTCATTAAGATAGGATTTTTATAAATTTGAAAATATTTGATCTGGCCATGGCCATTTGAAAGCAAAAAATACTATTTTTATGTAGAAATGTACAACAGCCAAATGATAGTTTATTGTTCCTACTCAATGGTAAGCAATTTTCTAAAAATCTTTGAAAAACGACCCCATGCATTCTTATGGGGGAAAGTCGATTTTTGGGGCCTTAAGGGTTGGTTTCTGATTTTTTCCTATAGTCTGTTCCACTTTTCTAGGCAGTACGGGGCTTATGGAGAAATCGAATAGCCTCGTACGCCAGGTCATTTTTCCGGAATATCCGCGATATCCACAAAATTTGCCTTCGCAACGGATGAAATTAAGATTTTCAACTTAGTTTGGTGGATTTTTTTCCAGTTTTTTGGTGAAATTTGGACAAGGAAGGATGGTTCTATATATTGACGGAGTTTTTTCAACATTTAAACAAAAGAAATAAATTTTACAGCGGAATTAAAAAAAAATGGTCACCTCACCAGCCGTGAACAATACTAAAACTGCCATTTCTCTCATCCTATCTAACGTAAAGTGCTAGTTTTTTCAAAGATTACTCATTATACCTTATGAATACATAAAAGTCGAATTGTATTAATTTTTCAGTGATTATATTTTAGTAAAAAATAATTTAAGTGGAACGCAACCTCCGAAAAATTGGATCGTGCAGTCAAATTTATACATCGCCTAAAAATTTTTTGTTTCTTACGTTACGAAAAACTTGTCGCGAGAGAAATTGAGATAAATGTTGTTATTTTCATTTACAGGTTATTCTGAGTCGATATCTTGAATAGAACTTTAGTTTTTGAATTTTATAACCGAGAGCGGGTCCGGATCAATCCGAATTACGCTTACGGGTCTATTAGTCTCGAACAAAAAGTAACAATGATTAGCAATCGGAGCGCTAAATCAATTACTCCCTCGGTTATAAAATTCAAAAACTAAAGTTCTATTCAAGATTTCGACTCAGAATAACCTGTAAATGAAATTAACAACATTTATCTCAATTTCTCTCGCGACAAGTTTTTCGTAACGTAAGAAACAAAAAATTTTTAGGCGATGTATAAATTTGACTGCACGATCCAATTTTTCGGAGGTTGCGTTCCACTTAAATTATTTTTTACTAAAATATAATCACTCAAAAATTAATACAATTCGACTTTTATGTATTCATAAGGTATAATGAGTAATCTTTGAAAAAACTAGCACTTTACGTTAGATAGGATGAGAGAAATGGCAGTTTTAGTATTGTTCACGGCTGGTGAGGTGACCATTTTTTTTTAATTCCGCTGTAAAATTTATTTCTTTTGTTTAAATGTTGAAAAAACTCCGTCAATATATAGAACCATCCTTCCTTGTCCAAATTTCACCAAAAAATTGGAGAAAAATCCTCCAAACTTAGTTGAAAATCTTAATTTCATCCGTAGAAGTAACTCAAAAATAATTAACTGACTCCTTTTGGGAGGCTAGGTTGCTCCCTTATGGGAATTTACGTGCATTTATTTCCCCATAAGCCTCCGTACTGCCAGCTTTTGTGGAACGGACTATAGGTGAGATTGAATGGGCCATTGTGCAAAAAAAAACTGATTTTGCCAAAAGGCAAACCCACTAAGAAGGAAAGGTGTGAAGAATTTACATTTACTATTAACTGAAGTATATCAAAACAGTGGCAAGGGAACGTAACCTAGAATAAAATAAATAATACAATAATATGCAACAACCATGAATAAAAACTTAGGTATAATAATGTTTATTTTAAAATTAATTTTCATAATAGGCACCCCAAGTAGAAACCAAATAATCTAAAAAGTACAGTAAAGTAACATTTAATACACATTCACAGTAGAGTAACATTTAAAATATTCTAAAATTAAAGTTTCTGATAATAGATATAATACAATTACTGTCTTTAATTGGAAACATTACAATTCCAGAAATTTGATATGATGATGTTAGTAATAATATGATGAAATAAATGTTTGCAGTTATTGAAAAATATTTACAGATAATATTTTGTAAATTCGATCAAACTGCTTAAAAATCCTATAAAAATTACTTTGATATGGAAAATTTTAAGACAGAGAAATATTCAACTTTCAAATCTTCATAATACTAATCTAGGTATAGAATTGGATCAAAAAGGAATGTAACAAATCTTAAATATATGGGAGGCTCCGAAGGAAAGGGATTGTGAATGAGAAAAAAAATAATTTGCATAAAAGTGGAAAAAGCTGATTCCAACTTGTCACAGACAAACTTGTAGCAAACGTCAACAATGTTGATAGTGAAGATTACCATTCTAAATGAATAAGCTCTATGAATGTTTCCAAGAGATTTTGCAATCCATGATATTTTCTTCATGAAATTTTCAAAAACTTTGTGCATGATTAAGGATTCTGAGGAAGTTGATGTGTTAAAACAAGGGCTGCTACATGCTAATTGAACGGATGCTTTCCTCAAGTCAGATTCCACTATAGATAAAACCTGGATAATGGAATATACTTCAGAGAAAATGAAATACATACAGTGAAAATACACCACCTTCTAATTCACAAAACAAATTTAAAGTTATGAAGAAGCTACCAAGAAGATCATGAACTCCAAAAAAGCAATTCTACTTACTATTCTTTTGCTTAAAGGAGAAGTAATAAATTCCTCCCATTACAGGAAGAACCTAAACAATCATTTCTATGCCATCCAGACGTAGAGGAGGGAAGTTTTGGACTCAAGTGAGCATTCTTTATCCATCACTCTTCCTCAAGTACTTAGTACTATAGTGGAACTTGGATCAGTTTGATGTAAATGATCTGACACATCTTTCATCTATTCACCAAAATTAACGAGAAATTAGCCAACTTGACAAAGAAGGAGAACGGTAGCTTTTACTAGGTGCAGATTTCAAAGCTTATTGCTTGGTATGCAAATTGAACAGAGATACATGAAGATTATGCTGATAAATATATGATTGGAAAATAATAAGCAGAACTTATTTCCCAGTACCCTTTACCTAGTGCTATATACCTTACATTGTTTTGAAACATATGGCAGGGTTTAAAATCACTGGAAATGCTTTTATTTACTGTGGTGAGATAATACATTAAGTTTTAAATAGTATGTTGTTGACTTTGGCTTTATAGGGTTATATTAGTGAAGTTGATCCTTAAGTGAAAATTTATTGCACAGTGATATGTTTCATATCAGAGCATTCCTTTATAATCAGTGATGTAATGATGAAAGGAGATACCAAATCTCCTTTCATCATTACATGATGCTCAACACTAAGAACTACTGTTATGGGAAATGTCCCGAAGCTACTTCACAAGGCACTGACATTGGACATTGCTCAGAGGATGATAAAAAATTAGGCAATTCCATAATATTTTAAGTTCATGTACACATTTCTACACGATTATTAGCAATTGTAATTAGACATTATGAATAATAGCTTCCTTAGAAAAGTTTTAAAATATATATAATTATTATGTATAAAAAGTCACAGTTTTTCTTGCTTAAGTATTTTTCAATTTTATGATGCTGAAATACAAACAACTATACATAGAACAAAAAATTGCTAAATTATAACCCAGTATCAGTAAATATTCTTCACATTTCTTGCCTGTTTTCAAAGGAAGAAAGTCAGCAAAGAAAGGATTAACAGACACTTAAATTCAATGCCATCTGACCTATTTTAATTAGGAAAAGATAAGTTTGAAATAGATATATAGAATAAATTTACCATATTTTTAATCCATTTAGATAATCCTTGAGTATGTTTCTTGTTTTTTGAGAATCGATCATCAATTAGAATGATAGCACCCCAGTCATGACGATGACGAATACAACGACCAAGGGCTTGATTTAAAGCTCTGGAACACAAGAAACTCAATTAAGAGTCTAAGATTGAAAAAAAATAATATAAGATATGCAAATTCCAAAATTGATAATAAAAAAATAAACACTAAAGAATACATTTAAAGAGAAGCTTACTGAGTACCAAACATTGTATATAAATATATTGCATGCATAACTTAGTTTTTTGAAATTTTTCCCAATTGAAACAAATTTATTTCTAAGAAATGATTAATTTATGCACTATATAAATTTATACATTTATTTACATTCATTTATTATATTTATGTATATTCCTGAACTGAATGAAAATAAAAAAACCTTCAGGACATTTATTATGTTTCTGATTTGACCAAAGATTCCTTCAGGAATTTTTTCCTGCCCAGGCTTTGAACTTAGAAAAATCTATGCTGAAAGTCTTTCCTTTTTTAATAATAATATTAAGTTTTTGAATATTTTCTAAATTTCAAAATAAAAAACTTTCAAGACATACCTCAAAGGATGTTCTGATTTTCCCATGTATTTCTTTGGATATAAAGTAAATGCCCTCTAGGATCGAACCCACTCCCATTTAAAGTAAACTAATGACTTTTTTTAAAATATAGAGAAACTGCATTTTATAATGTGAAATTTAAATCTTCTACACAATCAGAAAGAAAATATATATTAAAATTCAATACATGTACTATGGAAAGGAAAAATACCAATTTCTGGGCTCTTTAGATTTTGTTGATTGGGTAAAGAGATGTATACATCCTATAATTGATGGAAGGTCATTTATCGGAATTTGGAGAGACGAGAATAGTTTTTCTTGGGAAAATTAACAGGTGTCTCAAATTGTCTTTATTTTAGTAGTTTTAGAAAACATAGACTGCATTTAGGTCAAATTTGGAAATATGTGTCTGAATATGTAAAATTCTACATATGTTTAAAAATCTACTGTGAATATTGAAGAAAGTCACTTTTAACATGTTAGCATAATTTCCAGTAGCACATAATTTTCTGTGCTGAAATTTATGAGTTCAAATTGATTCTAGTTTCCTAGGATAGATTTACAACATTCCGATATATTTTTTATTAATTTGAACTAGAACTCACCTATATGCCTGAATCTCATACCATTCTGAGCCATTGAGTAGACCTCTACTGCTACAATGTGAGTCATTGAAGCGACGTTTCAGCTCTACTTGAGTATCTTTAAAATTTGGAAATGGAATTCCAACCTAATTTTTTAAAGAAAAATAATCTTTACATGGTAATTTCCATAGAATTTTAATATTTTTGTTCTTTGTCAACTTACACTTATAACAGCTCTTGCATTATTATCAGCAAAATCAAGGCCTTCACTGACTTTTCCCCTACAAACAGCAAGAAGAAGTGGTCCAGTAGGGCATGAACCATCTGTTTCAGAGGTCATTTCAACTGCTTCATAGTAGTTTCTCAGGGTATTTTCGAATTCATCTCCACCACGACCACGTTGCTCATGGAGAATTATTTTATGATTAGACAACTCCCCATAGAGTCTTGTAGCCTGCCATCTGACAACAATTAATTATGTTTCATACAAGCTATGTTCAATATTTTCCTTTCTTCCTCATGGATAAAGCATGAGAAATAGCTAAAGATTAAGATATGAAAATATGTTATGAACAAACATATAATTCATCCAAACACAAATTAGCCCTTTTTCAACATAAGAACAAGATGCCTAAATTCAAATTAAGGGAAAGAGGAGCAGAAGCTAGAAGTAAGATTTATTTCAAGCTAGTACCTGAACACAGACATATAGATAAAAGAGAAAAGTAGACTTCTTTCGAAGGAGCAAAATTGTGAAACATAGCATTCGAAGTAATTGTGTCTTCAGTCTCATGATGCAAAAAATTAATGACTTAATTTTGAATATCGCCAAGTTCATATCTCTTGTTATCTGTTAACAATACAACCATCAATTTTTTACCTAGAGATGAGCTTATCAAGCAAATTGTATGAAGGCAGAAAACAAAGGACTCCATGAGGAACAATACGGCATATCTCCAGGACTGCCAGTCCAAGTTCATCTTGGAAATTGAAAGTTTCAGTGTTCCGATAAGTTGCATTAAGAAGAAAGTTGTTAGGACCCAACCCCACTGTTGCAATAAAAACCTATCATAGAAAGGACAAAATTCAGACATAGGAAGAAAAATAATTAAAAAGGCAAATTACATGAATAAAAATAGTACGCTAACCTGCGATTTATCAATTACATGATTTGCTTCAAGACGCACTGGAAAGTTAGAGCCTAGCTCAGATTGGAATGACTCAATAGGAGCAAGAGTACCAGAAGTTAAGATAATTGAACGTGAACAATCTGAAATTGCAGAGAAAGCAACAGCTGCATTCAAGCACCAAAAATTCAATGTGAGCTTCCATCTAGAATGATTTTTTACTTTTGTCTCCATCCATCCACCACCTCTTTCAACCTGTTATTTAAGGAAATGGATATTAATAATTATCCCAAAATTTTAAATGTAAATATATATGAAAAAATATACCATAAAAAGTTTATAAACATCAAAACTGACCACTCCTTTTCTACTCAGTTTATTGTTTAACTAAAATACATCAGCAAGACGTAATACTTAAATATTAGTACATAAAGTAGAAACATTTGAAATAAATTAAATTTTGCTTCTATGAATGATCACCATTGATGATGCTTCATCATCCTTATGATCAATCAATCAGGATGTACAATTAAAGACAATTAAGATCAGAACAGCAGCAGGTGTCCTGAAGACACCTTCTGCTGTTCTAGTGTTAAGTAACTGGTTCCTTATTAGTTTATTATATATTATATTATAACTGGTTCTTTATTATAAGTGACGGTTCTTTATTTAGTTTATTTATTTACTTACAGTTCTGCACATATTCACTAAGTTTTATCTTTATTGGAAAGTTTTCATATGAGATCCTACTATATACCCCCTAGAACAGCAGAGGTGTCCACAGGACACCTACCTAAAGGGGGATAATTTTTCCACTAAATGCTGTTGAAACATAAAGAAATATCCATATTTATAAAGTGAAACCTAGTAAACATGGTCTTTTACTCAGTTAGATGCATCCTAATGTTGAAGTGGACAGTACTTGTAAGAGAAAATTAGACACAGTGGCCTACCATAATTGTACAAAATGTGGCATAGTGGAACAAATGGCACGCAGGTACACAGTGAAAGCAGTCATGACATTGGGCATTCATTTTACATCAAACCCTGCCAATAAAAATGTTCCCATGCTTAGCTACTAATTCATAAGCATTTAAGGAAAGACTATGAATTGAAATACGACTGCCTCATGTAAATGTAGCGCAAGAGTAGGTGTGTGACACCTTCCACTGTTGTAGGGGGTGTCCAAGTCCTGCTGTTATAGTGTTCATCATTAAATAACAGGGTTCTTCATTTTTACTTTGAAAATAAAATTTATAAGTTATAATCTGATTTTGTTTCAGAAGTTTTCATTTTATTTAAATATGAGCCTCCAATTATCTATAAAATTAATAATGTCTAAAATTAAAAGGATGGCTTTTAAGGGTAAAAGGAAATAACTTCATATTAAAGAATAACAACAGCATCTCACCACTCCATTTTCATCTCGAGTGATTGAACGAATCAACGCAACACGATAATCATCTCTCCTTTGGTTTTCTTCCCCAATTATGAAATTCAAGGCTAGAAAAAGGCCTTCCAAAGTGGATTTTGTACCATTAGTCATACTTTGGTCATGTGAATCTGAAGCCACTTGATCACTTAAATTGTCTTCTCCAGTAAATTTTTTGCCAGCAGAAGTAACTTCATTCAGGTTTTTCTATAAACAAGAAGAAAACAATGAACAATTGCTAAGAAAACCATGATTTGGGGAGTTTCAACTAGAGCTTTTAGTTTATGATATCCTGGCCCCTGAAAACAAAAAAACAAGTTGATTTGACAATTTTTAGATTCCCAGAAAGACTTTGATAAGGTCCAAAATAATTTAAAAATTCATAACATATAAGTACATAGGTTTTATGTTTACAAAGGTAAAAAGAAAAGTTGACTTTCTCTATGAAGACTTCATCCTCACACCCAAAGGAATTAAAATGATTTTTAATGAAACATATATAACCATATTAGGAATTTATGCTACCTAAATTGAAGTTCTAGCGTTCATATATGGAGCAATGTAGTTTATTATCTAATAAGTTAGCAGAAGTTGGAACTTATAAAACTGTAATTTTTTACTTACTTGCAGATCCATAAATTCTTCCTTATCAACACCAAGGTTACAGAATATAGCAGCTATCTCTGTACCTGTCCAAATTTTTGAAGCATGATTGTAATCTCTGTAATCAGTTATTTTTTCTTTGCTTTGATCCATCCAACTACTCAAAAGCGATAAAAATTTTGCCTAAAAAATAATTCACATCAAACGATAACTAATAAAAATTATCACAAAATTAATGAATAATTCATCAGCATCATTTTATATAGCTTTTATATTTATTTGTCCGTGCATATTATAGCCACATTTATATTCTATTTATTGGTACAAGAAATAGTAGAAAAGTTCAGGATAAGAAAAGGAGGAACTTAGCATGATGAGTTACTATAGCTAGATAATTACAGGTTAAATAGAAGAACAATATGATAGAAACAAATTACTTGCAGAAAGTAGAGTCAAGTTAAGTGGGTTCAAAAAACCTGAGTTCAAGTCCCAGACAAGTTACTATTTTACACTTCTGTTTGATCTATAGCATAAAAGGTGTAGTAAGTATAATTTCTTCAGTAACTCTGAATACAAACACAGCATGATATTAACATGAACGTATAAAATAAAATGGTATTCACTAATTACCCAAGGGATAAGTTTAAGATAAAAAAAGTGCGTCTTATCGGCCAGGAAATACGGTAATGAATCTGTTTCAATGATTTTAACCTTTAAAAAGGGGGACCAAATCTCAAATTTATCTCTAGGTGGCCGGGCACTTAAATGCCGAAAGCACGGAAGTTATGCAGCTCTTCGATTAATTTTAGATAACTCGAAAACTATGCATGTTATTGAAATTAAACAAAAACTATTATTATGACAATGGAGCAGTGCCACTTTCTGCTTTTTTTATTTAAAAAAAACTGAGGAGGAATTTTACTTACAAACAAAGAATTTTTAATCCTATTTTATCTAAGCAATGTTTTTAAAAATGAAATGGAATAATGTGTGTTAAATCATGTCACATAATCTTTATAATAATAATTTGAGTTAAATTATAATGTCACATGATCTTTATAATAGATACCAAATTTATGTTAATTTATTAAAAATATTTTCACAGTTTTCTTTTTGTGTGGTATCCTCTAAAACTCACATTATCACTCGATTCAGATGAGTCAATTTCTGCATCCGAATCACTTTCTAAATACACTTCAATTTATCTTTCTGTAAGATTCTGAGCCATTATAGATAGAACATAATAAGAAAGGGAAATACACACTCCTTTGCAAAAGCACAATTCTCTAAGGTATACGTACGAGAAAACTACGAGCTTAGAACAAAGGAATACTTAGCATTCAGGAAAGTTTCATTTTTATCTTTCTTTGTGACTAGGATCACTTGCAAAAGATAAAACAGAAACTCAAGATACTTCAACCATAAGCTGGTAGGTGATGTGCAAATTGGGGCAGTTCCAGAGGCAGAGGAGAGTGATTGTAATGAGAAGAGTGAATTTGGAAAAAAATAACGGAATTATATCTTAAGTGAATCGAGTTAAGTTCTTAGGAGATTAATAAGATAATCAATTTTAGAGTTTGAAAAAATATCTCTCCATTCTGAGTGAATATAAGCGGATTTGAAACAAAGAGCCGCTAAAGGGACCGCTCGGACGATAAAGGTTAAACACATTGATATGAGTTATATGGCTTTATTCAACTGTTTAATTAATAATATATTAGTATTTTTATCAACTTACTAAAGCAACATAGCAGCCAGGTAACTGACTCACTGACTGTTTCTTCTCACAGTCATTCATTGCTTCTAAAATAACATCCTGGTCAACTGAAAAGCTAGCTGCTTCCCTTGCAGCATCTTCTATATTATGGGCTTCATCAAGAACCACTATTTCCCCTTTAAGCTGAATATCCATCTGCAAAAAGAAAAACAATAATAAAATAAAATAAAAATTATAATAGATAATATTTCCTGCTTTTAGCAAACAAGAATAACCTCGAGAAAAGATCTAAAGAAAGAATTTTACTTAGAAATATTGCTAAAATCAAATTAAATTTAGTAAATACACATTAAATCACTAAAACAACACCAAGTGCATTATAGTCCACCCGATACCTTAATTTTATTTAGTTCAATTGCTTAAAATAAGATTGTAAAATGAAAATCATGCAGGAAAGTAAAGAAGAGGATTATTTATACATGTTCAACAAATCTTAGAAATGCTCAACACTGGGCTTAATACTATGACATTTCTATTTGAAATGTAGCAAACATAATTAAATTTGTTAGACTTGATGACTGGTATTAGTGTTATCTCAGGTATACCATATTCGTCGAGTAGAAGCACCCTCTTTATATGAGCACTTACTAATTTTTTTAATATAAAATTTAGGAAAAAATATGTGAAATGAGGTTGTTGTAACAAAATTCATGCCTCAGTGATCAATCATCCCTGTTTTTTCAGAAATATTTGTAACTCTTTCCAATTCCTCCACTTTCAGCGTCACAAGCCTCAAATTTGGCTAAGAGTCCTCACTATCTTCACATAAGTGGTCTTCTGGTTTTACACTGTCCCAAACTTTCTTTACGCAGAAGTTCCTCATTTGGTTTCTTTGGTCATCCAGATTTGGTGGTTTCCTGCTGTATCGATTCTTCTCTTGGTGCCAAAGCCATCACCTAGAATCACAGCCAACTTCTGTTCTCAGATCATCTGTGAGGTGTCAAAGACAGGCAAAGCAAGTTTTTTCAGCCCCTGGTCGATTTACAAAGATCTAAGGTGACCTTAAACCGAAGTAGCATCCTCTCCGTGTCCATCGTTTTGATGGATATGGAGTTTGTACTCCCCTGTGAATTTCTTCTTTTGGGAAAGTTTTCCTTGTGAAAATCAATATAGGCTTCAACTTGCTCCCCTCAGCTGCACATCCAAAGATGATATCCGTTCTTCTCATTTCAACTTGTTTTTATTGACACAGTCTTAGCTTAAGTCTTAGGAACTTAATCCATATTATAGATTTGGGATTGTAATTGCACTTCTTCCAAACAAACAAACTTGTGAAACAATGAAGTTTTTGATTCATATTCATCCATAGAGGAAGTCTAGTTCTCATAGGAAGCCCTTATATATTATTGTAGCACCATAGTGAAGAGCCACAAAAGTCCTTAAATTGTTTTTTTTTTGCTAGCTTCAGTGCTACTTGATCATTTTCACAACTGCACCTCTTTGCTCAAGAGCCCAGACCTCTTTCTCTGGGCACCTTTGTTTCTGTGCATTTTCTTCCTCCATGGGATAATCAATCTGGAGGAGGACAACCCTCTTCCAGCTGCATGATTGCAAATTCTTAAGCAAACTCAGTGACTTCTAAATTAAAACTGCCAGTGTGGGCAGTTCTTTTAATATTTTTCTAACATTCTTCAGTACAAAATTACACAGGAACAAAAACACAAAAAACTACCAGTATCTGCAATGTTTGAGAGCTTGGGTTTGTCAAAACGACTCTTCAAGAAGGCAATGAAATGTATGGGAATGAGTGATGTCACCTTAAGTACTAGACTATACTGGTTATTTAGTTGTTTTCACAGATTTTAGAGTAATCTCATTATTTATTTACTTATACACTGTTCAGCGCTTTGTTAATAAATATTTGTTTAATTTAAGTTTTATTATAAATTAATCCCTGTTTTTAGCAAACATTACATTATTTCAAGCCATTTTCAAGCATATAATTTATACCTTTCTTGTACAAGCAACCCCTCCTTTTAAAATTTTTTGAGAGAAGGGAGTGCTTATACTTGATAAAATATGGTAATGTACATAAGGAAAAACTGGAATTCTTCCCACGGTAGCTGAAGATGAGAAATATAGAGGATGCAGCTAAAAGGAAGAGATGAATACAGAAAAGCTGAAGGATTGAAAAAAGAAGTTATTCATTGAAAAAAAGGGCAACAAACTTGAAAAATGAAGGAAGTGATAGCAAAAGAACTTCAGAAGAAATGAATTCTAAATATATCAATGTTTTTGAGAGGGTGTAATTTGACGTATTGCAACTTTAATAGTGTTTATTTTGAAAACAATAGACATTTTGATTAATTCGTTCTATATTCGTAATAGAATAAAAAGCACATTGAGATAACAACTAAGATTTGGCATTTATTAAAAGTCCACAGTCCTAAATTAACTGCTCATGCTAGGCATAGCTTAATGATAATCAATAACTTCGTTAGGTAATCCCAAATGGAATGGGATGTACATATTCACATTGGAACTGCCAAATCCAAAAAATATGTGGACTTTTCATCAATAAATTTGTTGTTAGAAAGTATAACTATTCCTTTGTCATTAATAATAAATATTAAATTAATATTAATTAACATTATATTTTCTAATATTTGTTATAATTTAATACGATACCATTGAATAATATAATGTAGACTTACACTTTTCCGAATGAGTGGACTAATCAGGTAATTATAAGGGCAAAAGATTATTTCAGAAGATGCCATGAGCTCCCTAGCAGTAAAATATGGACAGCATTTTGATCTTTTCCCAACCTGCACAAGATCTTCAATATCCCACGGAGTTGGTAAACCTTTGCTTTTCATACTTTTATGATTTGCAAGAGTTTTAACATTCTGATGATAGATACATCCAGGTCCAGTCTTAATGGAAAATAGAACAATATTAAACTTTACAGAAACAGGCCATTGCAGTAATCCATAATTGAAAGAATCTAAAAATTACTTGTAATTTTAACACAAATGTTTTAAATTAACTATAAAAAAGTATCATGACCGGTATCCGGTATATAAAATTTTGTGGTAAAAGTAGAAACCATTTTTATACTCTTACTGGTTAAAAATATTTTTTATAACAACATATCATTAAAATTTAATAATAAAATAATTAAAAACAATTTAATACAACAATTATATATTATTAAGATTAAGTATGATAGAAATATACAAACTTTATTTTCATTTTGCTCTAAAAGCTCGAGGCATAACTCGGTTTTGCTACTCAGGTGTCTTGGTTTGGTTTTAAGACAGGTATGCTCTCTGCTAGAAAGGATTGTCATCCTGAGAAGCATAAAATTGATTTCATCACTACTAAAGTAAAAATCATCAAGGGTAAAAATTGAGTACTCTCTCATAACAAAACTGTTCATAGACAAGTCTTATCTATAAAACTTGATATAAAAATTGAAATCTAATAAATTAGCTTTTCTTCTTCTAAGCACATGTTATGAATTTGATGAATATGTTGATAATTTTTTTCCAAACAACTAATGACAAAAATTAGGATGAATTCAAAATTAATGCAATTCTCTAAAATCATGCAGGAAAAATATGAATGAACAGATGAATTGTTTAAAAAATATTTTCCCTTTACAAATACATATTTGGATTTAATTTAATAATTTAATGCAAGCCTAAGCAATTATATTTACATAAATTAACAATATGGAAATGCTACTAACTGGTCTAAAAAGAACAAAGTAGAATAATTAAATAAAAAATTAATGAATCAATTGTAGGAAGGATTTTGGGTAATTTACTTAAAGCACGTTAAAGCGTGCGCTCTTTCACAAAGTTGAACAGAAGTGAAAAATAGCGACATGACTGGGACTCGAACCCAGGTCTCCCACTTGCTGGGCAGGTAAGCTGACCACTACACCACCATGCCAATTCCACTTCTGTTTTGGGTGATGCGAAATTCCTCCAGAAGTGGAATTGACACGGCATCAAGAGGGAGACCTGGGTTCGAGTCCCAGTCATGTCACTATTTTTCACTTCTGTTCAACTTTTGGAATCAATTGTAATTTAAAACATAAGAAATTTAACATTTTGAATAGACATGAACAATATTTTAATTTTGTTTGAATATTGATCACAAACTGTAATCCACAATGAATATCTAGAAAGTGCAACTCAATACAAAGTACTGCATAATCCGAAACATATTTCCATAAGCTCAGATTGCAGTGCTATAAAGTTTTATGTCTCATTCTGATTAATTTTAAAACATAAATTCTCACCTGGTATCACTGTATACTGTTTTCTTTAGCTCTCTTATTATTTGCTCTATCTGTTTATGGGTCCTAGTACCAAAATAAATTCTTGGTGTTCTGGATGAAAAAAATCATTAAAGAGGATTTAGTAATGAATGGGAAATGAAAAATTAATCAAGAATATCTACCAATGAAAGAGCAATATTGATTTTGATTGAGGAGCTATGCTGTATTTCAAAGCATACTCATTTGCAATGTCAGATATTCATTTGCTTTTGGTTTCTGGTATGTATTTATAATGTTGGTTAATGATAAGGTTATATTTGAATGTTGCAAATAAAAAAGGTTTGAAGAAGATATGAAGAAAGAAATAGGCAAGAAGATGTTCTCTATGCTAAAAAAATATTGCATTAGGAGAAATACAGTAATTATAGCACTGACTTCCATCAAAAAAGCAATATAATTTTCATAAGAATCACTAAATAATACAAAAAATATCAAATATCACTGATTAAACCTATGTCAAACACTTATCAATTGATAAAAGTCTCAGAGATATTGAAGATGGTCTTGAAAAATTTCATGATTCAATATTTTTAAGCTAACAAAAAACCATGTTTTTTAAGTATATAATACCAGTAGTCAGCAATCATGGTGACTTTCACACAAACTATCCTTTGCCCAATTGTTAAGAGGATCTCTCCTTAATATCTCCAAGAAGACTAGGTCAGTAGATGATGTAGAACGGCTCAATAAAACTACATTACCCATCCCTACAAAGTATTCATAAGTACCAAGTCTGAATTGCACAACATATCAATACAAATGACGAGATTTTGATATATCTAGGGTGGAGTCTATGTTGTACAAGACATTTTTGATGATCATTATTCCTTGAAAAGGGTGTTTGGTTGAACCTGATGGGAAGACTAAAACAACATTACTGATAAGCAGCTATGTTCTCATTTTCTAATTTGAGATGCACAAAAATTAGAAAGAAAAGAATGTATATACATCAATCTTACAAATTAAATACAACAATCTTACAATTATCAACAAATAATGCACAAGATTATAGATTAATAAATACATAATAATTACATACAGATGTATTAATTAAAGGGGTAAAAAAACTATACACATCTGCATGATAATTTAATTGCAATTTGAACCTTTTATTCCCTAGGTCCTTTTACAATCCTGATACATTCCCTTCTGAATATTTTACCATTCTCAATTTTTGGGTTCCATTCAAGAAGACTATTGAACAAACTAAAACCATCATACAATAATGATTTCCTAGAAAACTTTGTCGTGTATCTTTTCATTTTTAAGTCAAAAGTTTGTCAAGTACCATAGTGGTAGTGATTGTGTGTGAATTTCAATTCAAGTAGCAAGCCTCTCTTTTAATCACCATTTTGTGGACTACTTCTAAAGCATATAGTGAAATTCTCTCTTTGATGGATGTCCACTGAATATCATTAAGCATATATTTAAAAGGAGTCAATTTACCACATTTCAGTATTACCCTCATTGCTCTATTTTGAATTGTTTGGAGTTTTTTTATTTCTTGATTGCTAATCCCATAAGAATCCCAGTAGAATAACTATTAATTAGGGTGAAGCCAACAAGAGTACACTTCAATTCAAGTATAAGTTGTATCTAAAGATTACCTTATTTTTAGAGGCTGCACAGTCCTCTCCTCTAAACAAAGTTCATTTTCACTCATAATTAAATCATCCTCCTTTTTACTGTACGTAATGTCCACATTTTCATCTGTTATTGGCATCCTAACATTTGCAGCATCTTCTCTATTACCTGTTGCAATTATGTCAGTTGTAAAAGAACCCTGAAATAGGTAACATTTTTTTTAGTATGATTGAAATTAACATATTGTTCTACTTTTAGTAGTACAAGTATTTAAATAAATGAGATGAGCTATAGTTGTTAATATTTATAAATAGTTGGATTTTCTAGTATTCTATTTTCTTTATAATAAATCATAAGAAGATATTACGTAAAAAATATTTGACAGAAGATCCACATTTGATGGTTTTAGTCTGCATTTACTACATCCCGCATTAACTTTTTCAGAAAAAAATCTAGAAAGAAATCAATGAGAGATTTAAGAGGAAATACTAAAAAAGAAAATACTATTGATTTGTTGTTGCTTAGTTGGCTGCTTGCTGTAAGTTGGCAGCCTTGGTGGCCAAGTGTTTAGCACTTTTAGTCTCAAGGTCCCAGGTTTGAGTCCAGGCAGAGCGGAAAATTTTCTCATCTGGGATGTATTTGTGTGTGTTGGGGTTGAATGTAAGAGTGGTCTTTATGGACTAAATTATACCCTGAATGGATAAATCATTATCGATGATGTATCATACCTCTATTGAATTATCCTCTACAATTTTGCTCTGTTTGCTGTTGGATATGATAATGAAATCATCATCGTCTGAGTCATTTAGATACTTTGCCTGACCTGGAAAAAATGATATCTTTTTGGAGAAATATTTATGCAAATTTAATGTTCATCTAACAGAAAAGAATAAAAATATTTGCAATAATTAAATGAAGAGTAAATACACACAATATTACAAGATGCAGTGGACAAGACAACCAATAAATAAGTTCAATGAAACTTGAAATGATACAATACAGATAGAAAAATTTCAATCCCATTGTTTGTTTCAATATTATAAAGATTTTATTATTGCAACAATTTTGCATCTAACAACAGAGGATAATTTTCTGGCTTTTAAGTAGAGAATAATGTATCATTGACTACAATATAAATATTGGGTCTCGTAAAATGCAATCCATTATTGTTTGCGTGAAATCGGAGGATTTATTTTGTGTAGTTCGAATAATTCGATTTACGTCGAATATAATTTGTTCTACGACTTGTTGCCATTTTGAAGGCAATCGCATTATGCCTCTCGCATAGAAACCATCTTTCCTATTGGGAAAAAATCTGGGACATTCGATTATCACATGCTCCTCTTGAGGCCAATTGTTCACCATCCAAATCATAGACTGGAACAGGTGGTAATCACTTGGTGCGAGGTCCGATGGTGGATAAGACTCTAGGAGCTTTTGGCGAGTCACTGTCGATGTGCATCCTTGTCCTGATGAAACACGATTTCATTCCTGTTGGTGGGCGCTTCTGGGCGATTGCATCCTTCAGACGGTCAAATTACTGACAGTGCAGGTCTGAATACAAGAATAGGGGAACAGCTTATGGTAGATGATTCCTTGCCAATCCCAACAAAACCTTCCTGGCCGTCAATCCTTGGTCACCGTTTGTGCCACTGCCCTTCGACCGTTTTCGCTTGACCTAAGTGATCCACTTCGCCATTCGCTTCAGAAATGGGTCGACATTGTTGCGATTCAGCAGCGATTTGCAGATGGAAAGTCGGTCCATGAGGTTCTTTCTCGTTAACTCGTGTGGCACATCGAGCTTCTTCGTGTATCCAGCCTTTTTCAAGTGGTTCTAAAATGTTTTTTGTGCAATGTTTAGCTCCTGGGCAAACGAAACAGTGGTTGCATGACGGTCAGACTCGACGATTTCCATTATTTCATCGACATTTTCGACCATCGTTCTTCAACAGCGTGGTACACCAAAATTACAGGAATCAACGGAACAAAAATTGTGCGGGATTGGCTGTCACAGTATTAGAACCATAAGCATTATTCATATTTTCAGCTACCTAAATTGCGTTTTCGGCTTTATCGAAGAGAAATTTTAGAATATGGCATTATATATGGGAATAGAATATTCTCTTTGCTGATGTGACATGCGCTAAAACGCTATTGAGTCAAACAATTCTCTTCTCAAAAATATCTTTCAGAAGGTTTATTAGAAGAAAATCTAATCTTTCTAACGCCATCTAGCGTAATGAAATATAGTATAGCTTTTTATGACACTTCCGCGCAGAGGTTCAATATTTCACACAGTGATAAAAGGGTCCATTCACATATAAAAGTATACCTAAGATTGGACGTAATTGGTCGTTGGTTCGATTCTAGGGGGCGTTAACTACATCTCCAATGAAATGCATGGGGAATTTAGGACTCATTTTGAGGGACTTCCTTTACTTTGAAATTTGGAATGTTTATAAAGATAATCATACATGAGCGAAAAATGACAGTGATTTTCGTAGGATGGCCGTGGTTCGACACCGGGGCGGGAATAATGCTGACGTAAGAAATGCATGGGAGATCGAATTCAGTGCATTGTCAGCTGCGATAATGTCCTTTAGTTAGCTTATCCGAATAAAGTCTTTCGAAAAATGTTAAGTTTTATTAAAAAATATATATTTCGATTGCTTGCTGTCAGCAAGCACACCTTTACTCGTACATTACTACAGACATCTTGTGCAAAAATAATGGATTACTCTTTACCAGACCTAATAAAACTGCATTTTTAACAAGATCAAACAGTTAATATAGCAGTGATTTAACTTAAACATAAAATACTTACTTGTAAATAACTGGAATCTCAAGTACAGAAATTCATGTTTTAAAATTAAAGTCAACAATTTCATTTGAAATTATACTAAATAATTAAAGAAAATGACTTATCAAATTTATAAATGTCTTACATACAAAAAACACTGTCCGTTAAAAGTTGGTCTTATTATATACAAGTAACTGCAGTTAAATGTAGCATAGATACCTAAAATCGGTAAAATAAATTCTTTCGGAGGATTTATAAACAATATTTCACTATGTGACATGATGAATTTCAATACTAGAAGCATAATGAGCCTATACAATAAATTCGTATGCAGGAACTCGACATTCTTACTGTGACGTTTTCATCCGTAAAACACGCTTTGCATACGTCCTAAAAATAGTTCTTTGAAGTTAATCTAAGCTTCGTTTGCATTTTTGGAAGCAATCATTCGACCATCTGAGACAAAAAAAGTTGGCTGAAAAGCACAAGTTATATGAGGAATCATGGGAAAAGAGGTTTGCCACATCAAAGAATGAGCATCGTCCACATAAAAGGCCCTGGAGACGGTCGTATTCGAAGGGCTCTTGATAAAAAAAGTGCCCTTCAACGGATTTCAATGCACGAGTGTCCACTCGTCGTCGATTATAAAATGTCTGACCTCAACGGGTGCTTATCTTTTAATTAGGCATAATAAAAAGGAAAATGGCCGATGAACCCGCTGTCGAATACGCGATATTTTCAATGGATTTGAATGGGTTATTGAGCGATCCTTCGTCCACTAACCATTATCTGAAATTCAACAGCATTCATGTACTAGTTGTATATGAAATAATTACATTATTATGTTATATTTTCTTAAAATCAGAGGGATTAAATTGCATCGAATTCTAAGGGAAATGTCAAAATCAGAAGTTTCATTATATAGAAGGAATTTATTAAATTTTGTTAAGTTGCGTTAATCACACACATAATAGAAAAGAAGAAGACCATACAAAGTTGTGATGATTTAACCTTACAAATACGTACACGAAGATACCATTATAAGTACTAGCATAAGAATTACATGACTGAATATGCAAGAGCTAAGAACTTTTCAATTTTGCATTAAAAAAACGCGTCGCCATAATGATACATCATTCCATTACATACGAACTGTTCCAACGAAAAAGCTAAACAAGAATGCTTTGATTATACATCGACCCAAAAATACACTAAATCCAGAGAACAAATATAAATAAGCGAAACAAATTCGGTTTTAGATGTTAAACTATTCATCAACAAACTAATTAAAATGCATATACTTTCACAGATGATAAACATGCAATAGAAGGCCCAATTAGGTGTGAAGTAGAATTCTTCATTTGTCATGATTCGAATTCTTTCAATTGGACAGAAAAAATCGGGAATATTTAAGTGGAAACAGACTCCGATGAGTTCCTTCTCGAGAATGGGGCGAAGTGCAGATTTCAAAGGCACCGAATTTGGTTTTTAACGTTAATAACGCTTTTGAATGATGAATAATTCTACTTTTCGAGTTTTTGACAAAAATTTCTACGCATGAATCAAATTGTGGCGCACTTCTACAAAAAATAAAATACTTTTCGACGAATAAAATCCCAAAAGTGAGAAATTATAAATTGCAAAATCCTGCTCAATGAAAATGAGAGCGAAAATGTCAGCGGCCGAATGCCAATGAGCAAAAGAACCTAAAGTTTAGTTGACAAAAAACGCCTTCCTCTTAAAATTTGCAAGCTCTGTTTGGGATTTTACTTCGAGAAAACATAATTTAGTAATTAAAATCAAATAATTAATGAATTCATTCGTAGAAATACGAGTGTTAGATCGCAATCTCATTTATACTGTCGAATAATTAAGTTAAGCGTACTCTCTCGATATTATCCCATAAATTAACAATCGCGGGCAATGGATTCTGAGAGAATATAAAGATGGAATTAGTGAAATTCGGACGTTTTTAATTCTCATACACAAGTGGTAGGATATTTGCTGGGAAATGCTTTCGAATGATAAAATGAATGGTGCGGTTGTGGGCAACTAGAATTAATTGTAGGCAAATATTCAGCAGTTAACTCTTTTGAAAGAAAATCGATTTTTAAACTCGTAGAGCCTCAATGGGATTGTGGGATCGGTCAAATATGCGATTATTCCAAATCCACGACAAAGGCATTTGTTGAGTCCTCTTAGTGACAGTCTTCAGGTGCTTCGAAAGATGTGAGGAATCGCTGCTCTTTGGGAGAATGCCGAATTCCCAGAACTTCCATGGACCTAGTCGTTAACGATTTTCTCTTTGTTTAACATTTGAAACGCTTATAGAACTTAAGGAAATGCCCAAATAACAAGTTCATTCGCTCTTTAAAATCAATCCTTGACAGAAAGCAATACAGAATTTTAAATCCGAAATTTAAAACATCGACATGGGAACACAAATTTAGGCTTTCACATATGGACTTAAATCGCCACTACGTTGCAATTCTGGAGAACTTTTTTTAGATTTTGCAATGACAATTACTGCTCAAGCATTCGATTCCGTCTCTGAAGATTTTATGAGTCTAGAAAATCTTTAAATTAGCCCACAGCATTTTCTAAGCATCGGGGGAAGTGGACATTGGAGTTGTTACACAGCCGCCCGAGGTCCTCGTCGGAGGCCACAACAGCATTCGCTATTTTTACTTCTTTCAAACTCTATGAGAATAAGTGTTCATGATCGTCGAAGGTTCTGTAAAATATATTAGCAATTATAAAAGTGTACAAATTAATAAAATAATATCGTAGAAAAACGAACAAAATATTGATTTATGAAGTTGAATATGAAGTTAAAAATATATATATATCCTAAAATCGCATCTCGTATTGAAAAAGGAATTTTAAAGAAATACAATATTGACCTATACATTTATGTAACTAAAGGCACGTAAAAATGTTTCGAAGAATAAGAAAGTGAATCAACTAATTAAATCCACAGTATTTAACAACAGAAGTTCTTTTGGTTCAATCATTTTCAATGGCCCAGTCGAAGGCATTAAAGTTGAAGAGAATAACACATAGGCGGTGCTTTTCCGATGATCATAAAAGAAAATGGCCCTTCTGCAGATTATTCCAGAAACGGTGCAAATAAATCAGTCGATGAATTGGATTTGAAAATACGCGGATTCGTAAAAAGGTAATTGCGAAAATTCGCCAAAAATAAACCAAATCGATTCTCTTGAACCAGTCGAGTGAAATTGCAAACATTTTTTATATCTGCAGCATTGCGAAGCATTTTAATTAAGTTAATGCCCGAAACACGCAAAATTGCTCAATTTCAGCACACATATCATGCGAATGAATATAGAAGCCGCACTTTGTGGCTTTTCCATTATCGGCCCATTTCGAAGGACAATCGGAGAAGCCGAAAAAAAAGATTTCGCGGTATTTCTTTACAATCGAATGTTCTTAAGGACTCGTTCTGATATTCCTGAAATAACAATAATAAATTGCGTAAAATCGCATTCTTCGTATTTGCCCATCGCATGAGATTTTCTTACCGAGGATATAAAAATATTATAATTAAAAAATAAGTAAAATTCTCTTCTCTCGAATCAATATGAAATTGTGAAATAATCAATACAATCAAAATGTTCTAGAATTAGGATTGATTTTACATAGATAGGAATTTACAACTTCTACAATAAATAATCCCCAGAAATGTTTCTTTGGGCACATGGCGCTATCTCTGACATTGAATAACAAAATCTGACACGGAGTGTTTCCAATAATTGAATAAAGTAAATTTAATTAATTAATAAAGAATATATATTAAATACGGCTCATCCAACACTTAAAATGAAATAAAGAGAGGTAATATGATCTTTCTTAAGACCTACTTTCAATGTTTAATATACGATAAATAGGATGCAATTGTCCTAATTGTAGGCATGACTCATGAAAATGGCGACACCGAATGAATAGTCAACTTCTCGGCTAATTATTTCGATTTACATTCAAAATCTTAGCAAAAGAAATTAATCAATTAAACTTAAAGAGACAATTATCGAGGTTAAGGCAAAGTTAACAATATTTTTGAAAAATTTCGCTCAATCGACCAATGCATACTCTTTATGATTGTTAAATATGTTTATTATTTTGGAAGTATTTTCAATTGTTGTCGACCGTTCTTTAGACCACATTAATATAGAAAATACAACTCATGATTGGCGTTTAACGAACGGTTATCGTTCAAAATGATTTTTCAAATTCGCTTCGATCCTTGTCATCGATCGATTGTGAGATGTTGCAGGAATTCAACGCAAAAACAATTTCCACCTTCATTTCTTTCAAAAAGCAGATTTAACTCAAAAGTTACAAAAACTACTCTCGCGTGTCAAAATTTAAACTAGGAAGAGGATGATTTTTGATTGATTATTTATTTAATGTATTTTAGAACTACAAATAGGTACCAGGTGGTAGCTCTACATTTACAGGGGGACATAAGCAACACTGCCTCGCCCTAGTCGAGAGGGAAGCCCCCCAAAACCTTCCGCAGGAAGGTTATGATCGTGTAAAAAGAATTATTTTTACATAAATACGCAGATTTCACTGCAAAGTTTTCTTTTGGAGTATGATGGAACAGCTTATTCGCAATTTTAGTCAAATAGGGGAAAAGATTTTAAGAGTTTTTGGCCATTTTTACTTAACTTTTCTTTAGTACAGATCTTAGAAACTTATAGCTTAATACGAGGCAGAGAAAGTTTTAAATTAGATAACGTTCCATCGAAATAAGGTCAACTACGTAAACAACGAATAAACCCAATTTTCAAAATGATTTGCGTTCTTTAAAATTCATCCGAAATTTTCAAATGGACGCATAAAATTCTCCTTACATTAATGGCTATTAAAATGAAATGGACAATTCCAACTTCAGATTAGAGTAACTGGTAATTTGCGATATTCATCTGAAATGATATTATGATGCGTAAAAAAGTAATTTCGAAATGGGAAAGACTTTGATCGTCTCAATCCAAGTCGACTGATTTCGCATTGTTTAATTTAACGGACCCGAACAAAAATTGACTATTTAATACGTGTATATATTTATGTATAACTTATCTTTTAAAATAACACAGACAATAAAATTTTTAAATATTTTAAGAGCCGAAAGATATTAGGCAATCTATCCGATAAATGATTCCCCAATATTTTTTTAAGTAACATTTAAATGCTCTTACTCTATAAACTAAGTCGTATATTAATAAAATACAGGAAAAAATTCAAAATAACGTAAATTATAGAATAAAAGGAAAACCACTCGCGTATGCGAAAGCAACAATTCGAGATAAAAACTGAGAATCAATTTTATATTTTGTTAGGATAAATGAATAAATTACATTTACCAAAATTAACTCCATTGAACTTATTTTATATGAATCAATCTATCAAGCAGGAAATATCATTCAAGATATGTACCGGATATAAATGATCCGAAAGGGAGATTTGTTAAGAACATTCAATCTTCAACCGATTACGTACTTCTACTGAATGAACTTCGGTAACAAGAGAAGATGCAAAACGGATGATGGAAAGGATTTCTCAATCAGACTGCAAATAAATATCAAACAAATGACTAACAATTGTAAGCGAATCATTATAGATAAGCCAATAATATTGCTCACAACAAAGACTTAAATTATATCTCCTTTATGAATTACAGGGAGGCAATTCATAATGAAACTCAAAAAGTGTTTGATGGAAACACGTAAGAAACCTTGTTTAGTGTAGTAAAGAAGAAGTATCCTCATTGTAGATAGCTTTCTCAGAGGGCAACTTTCCTAATTGTATTAATAAAAACAACGAAATATGCATTCGCAGTCATAAAATACTGCATTTCTCTAAAAACATTAGATTACAAAAGCATACGAATAATATATAATAAGTTCGATGATAAATGAAAAGGTTACCGAATCTTAAACGGGCTCAGAATTTAAATCACTGATTTAATACGATTTCAAGAATTATCTGATGACAATGAATCAGAATAAACTATTTTTCCTTCTTTTTCTGAAATTCTTATATTCCGATGATAAGAAAATATTAATCCTCCAAATTCGTGTGAAATTTTTGAATTGGGCACTTCGAGGAAATCTTAAATCATTCTATTTGCAATTGATGACTTTAGTTAAAATTTAATAATTAATTAATGAATAATACAAGTTAAAATAATACTAGTTAACAAACTGAGTAATATTGGAACTGAGTTGACGGATATGTATTTGAAGGTTTCGGAAATATTAAGGAGCATTGGGTAATCATTTAAGGTAAATGTGAATAGAGCGTTTGCTAACAAAGGGAATGTAGTAATCAAAATATATCGATAAAAGAAATATATTATTCATGATTTTCAATTAAAATAGGCAAATGTGGAATCGAATGAAAGTAGTTTCAGTAATAAACGCGAAATTTCCTCAAATTGAACTCCGACATTAAATCGAGGCACCGAAGGAATATTTGGATGAATACGTGATACTGAAGAAGTGAACATCAGAAGAGAGAATAATGACGCTTAACTGAATAACTCCAAGGATTAAATGCAACTGCCCTACAAAGATACATGTTCAGGTCACATTTTTTTCATAATTTTCGCTCAAAAATGGAAAAAGGTCGATGTATAATTTTTTACTTTCATCAACCATTTTACCATAGAATTTAAGGCAGAAGGATATAATTAACAGGCAAATTTAAACTTTGAAAACATCCTCCAATTTTCTTACGTTCATAAGGATGATATGACGACAACCCGTGAATAAATGTTTACAACGAAAGGATTTTCGAACGATAGATGGCAGTCGCCCCATTTTCATCGCTTCCATTTAGCGTATTCAAAAAAACAGAGAACTTGGAACGTGCATTCACTACTAAGAAGGAATACGGATCATCGACCGATTTACACTTGGCGTTAACTAATCACCGAGATCTTGCGATTAGTTTTACACAAGTAAATAAAGTAAAATTAAGCCATTTTAAAATATAGTAGAGTGCTTACATAGCTCAACCAATTTTTATTGTTAAAAACTTTCATAAACAATAATGATCGATTTATAAAAGCACCCGCGACTGGTTACGATCAGCAACGGAGTGACAGTGAATCGGTACTTCGATGATTAAAGAACCAATAAAAGGAACGACATCGGATACAAAAATCGCTGCCATTAACCTAATCGCATTCGACCACATCCCATGGGATAGATAGTCCATCTGGAGGGGACCTTAATCCACTTTGCTACCGATAGGTGGATGAGTCAGCGTTAGGGGTGCTCCTTCCCTCCATTATTACCTCCGATATTTCACACCCCAATCCCGCTACTGATACCCCCAACGGTCCCCTTAAAGAGGAACGCGCGCGCGCCAACGATCCGTCCGCTGATTGGCTGTCGCTCCTGATTGGCCGAGGCGTCCCCCTCTTCGCGCCTTCGATGCCAAGATGGCCGGACTCGCACGACACGCGGCGGGTGACTTATGAATAAAACACGCGAATAGAATTGCTGGAGGCGAAATCTCACGGTGAGTCATAGAATTAAGAAGGCATTATCGGTGATGATTAATACCTGTGCAAAAGTGATTGCTCTGCAAATGGTCGCTATTGAGAGCAATAGGTAATTTTTATGAAATTCGGTCAAATGTTGAATGATTTTCTCGGCTCAAAGCCGTAAAAAGAATTTTACAAGAGAAAAAAATGAAATCGCTATCGTTAATCGTTTTAAACAGAGAAAAATTGAATAGTTACGTTCGATTTAAGGATTCCGAATAAACGAAATACATGTTTACGTAATTCGTACGAAATCGCAGTATAATAAAAGTTTTCGTATCAGATGATACATTAATTATTCGAAGAAAATTTACGATTTACGATATAAAAAGGAGAATAGAGTAACAAAAGATCACACCATAAAATCATCGAGAAGAAAAACGAGGAAAGAGATCTAAATATTTACTTTGAGAGCTTTATTCAAAGGAAAAAAGGGACGAAATTTGCAATACCTGATAAAAAGAATTTAGAAAAGGATAAATCCTATGAATGAATTCTTTTCGAATTGAAGAATATTTGAAGTTATAACAACGAGCGATATGATGTTTCTCAACATCGATTAAAAGACAATTGTATATTTAGAAGTAATACTTGTGCCTTTTGGAGAGTTGCCCCCAATTTCCGTAGCAAAACAGGCGATTGATGTATAGTCACTCGACGGCGGTTTTTAAGTCATACGGCGAAAGAATTTCGATTGAGTCAAACGTTAGTTCACTCAGCGCATTTATAAATATTATTAACAGGGAAATTGAGTCTCTTTTAACCCTTTCAATTAAAGAAACCGCGATGCAAACATGATATGCTTGACAATAATCATAGTCAAACAACTCGAGCGCATTTGAAATAATAATTAAGTAAAAACCTACGACACAAAAATAAAAGCACATGTCTTAGGGGTTCATTAAAAAACCCTGCCTGTTTATAAACCACCGTAAAAGTTGACGTAGAAAAAATAGAAAAACACTATAAATTTACATGAAAAAGGTAATCTTGAGAAGGATAGATTATCAGAGAAACGACGTTAGAAAGTTATGATTGGATAGTTGATTGAATAGAAGATGAATTTCTTCTGATGAGCGTACTGAACTGCGGAACTAGTGAAATAGGAGTGGGATAGGACATTTTATAGTCGCGGTCATTATTACGACTGTGCACTGACGATGAATTCTGCAACACGTTGTAGGTTCACGAGTTCGATGCGAGATTCTGCTTTGAACAAAGATAATTTCTTAAATTATTCCGATCGAATTTTTCAAAGTTAAAGATGAACCGAACAGACGCATCCTGTTCTCATTGTGGTCTACACTCTAGTGTACACGAACTACCTGAGGAAGGAAATAAATGGGAATGTGAGGATGTTCACAGATGATTCGGCATATCTATTATATGTAGACGCTTCGGGGGGATATATATATATATAGGATATTAATGTCAGGCCCAAACCGCTTCGGCCACGGAGCCGCCGATTTTTTTATGTAATGGCCAACTAAATCTCACTTAGGAAAAATTCGGAAATCCACTCTACCTATCACGGGTTCGATTCTAGGAGGCCCCAAAAATCGATTTTCCCCATTAAGAATGCATTGGGCCGTTTTTCAAATGATTTTAAAAATACTTTCCATTAACCTAGAAGGATAAGATTTCATGTAGCTATTGCTACTTTATATATCTACGGAAAAATGCTATCGCTTACGTACAACTGGTCATGGGTTCGATGCCAGGAGGTGAAATATTTTCGAATTTTAAAAAATCTTAGCTTCCTTAATATGATACTTAGATCATTCAAACTTTTAACAATAACAATATATATATATATGTAAGGATAAATGACGAACGCCAAACAAACGATTTAACCCAATTTCATATGCGGTGAATCTGAATGAAAAGAATGACGGAGCATTTGGTTCATTAGAACCATCGTCCATTCCTTTAGTAACACCAAATTTGTCATCATGCTTATAATGATTGTGGATTGGAATGATACGGAATAAATATTAAAATACTTCGGTCCGTCTATATTCTACGAATCACTTCTACGAATCATTTAAGTTGGTGCAATCGTGCACAAATATCAGCGGCAAAGTAACCGAATGAAAGCATAAGTAGGGAGATGGAAGGAAAAAGAGATCCAACTCAGCGGCATGTATATGGGCTTTGGCGGATGAAAACAGCAGCGAACTGGAGAAGCGCAAGGCGATTTGTGGAAAAATGCTACGATAGAAAAGTGAAGACAATGTTCTTAGACAATCTTTGGAATAGTTGCGATCAATCGATGCATTTCGAGATTTTACAAAGGACGCTATTTACACGATGCAACTGCTTCTTAGGCCGATCCGATAGTAAACATAAAATAAGTGGAACAGATTTAAAAACAAATTGATATAGGGACTCATTCTGTCATCGAAATGCACGCAATGATAACGAAATACAGAAATTGCTCAAGCATCGGACGTTCACGAACTCTGCCTCGAAAAATAGTGGTACAAAACTAATTACTTGATGTGTTAGAATAACTCGGATGAAAGGAAAGAAAACTTTAACGAGATGTATTTTGGTTCACTCACGCGATTCCAAATATTAATACAATAACAAAGATAAATTAGCAAAAATGATTCCACACTCTCAATTAATGGAACGCCTTTAGAGATAAACAACGCTCATCCCGATGACACGGCCCAAGGCAATTAGCAAAGCGCCTTGAGGTTGGAAAAAATAGGAGGAACTCAAGATATCCGAGAAAGCTGAGTTTCTCGGTGTATTAATGGATTTTAAAAATCTATAGTTTGTAAGTATAAATTTAAATTTGAGAAAGCATTGCATGTAATTTTAACTGTGTCCTCGAATGCGATGCGAGTAACTGAGATTTAATAATTTATTTCGAGTTTGGCGGATTAAGATTCAAGTTAAGAATCAACACAACTTCAAAAATGAGGTTTTTTATGAAAAAACAATCGTTTTAGAGTGAATCGTTCCTAATAAAAAAAACGCATATGAGTTATAAAACTATGGGCAAAAAGAAGCGTTAATGGATGCGAGGGGAGATTGCGCTCGCCGGCCATGTTGCAGCTAGAGGTGCGAGGGCCGTTGTCATAGTAACGCAGGGGGAACGCCCTGTCTACAGAGAAATGATCAAACGACGAGTGCAACGTCCATCGATAAGTCACTCTTCAGCTGGACTTTCACATCGACTCGTTGAGTGAAAATTCGTAGATACTTCTGCATTTTTCAGCGCAATCCTCCAAAAAATAATCCATAAATATAAGATCATAGGAGGAGATCGAGTAATTAAGGTGCATCACTACAAAATGCGATTTACATTCGAGTCATGCGTTGAGTGCTACAAATATCTTCAGAAATAATGAGTTGAATTCGTAAGGAACCTCCTGTTGCCGAAATGAACTCCATGGAACCGGTTTCGCTCCCAAAGCATTGGAGGTCACGAAATATATTGAAATAAAGAGCCACGAAAGAAGTCAACATTTAGTTTATTACGAACGAGCCTTTACGAAAGTTTAAGGAGAACAATAATGCTCAGATTATAAAGTGTAGATCGGTTATTTCTTAACCGATATTTTTAACCAGTGGCTATAGAAATATGAATTAAAAAAGGGATAAATTTTTTGTATTAATCGAACAAGTATTGAAAATGACATCGATCCAAATGAAAAGAGAATATATAAGCGAATGTGCTTAAATCCTTTATCGTATACACACTCGTTGAAATCTCTCGCGTGGATTAAATTCACGAAGTAAGTCTTTCACTTGAGTACTAAACACGAATACACATTATAGATGCGATTCAGATATATATTTTTAAACAAATTAATACGAAACACATTGATCCGTCAGAAATGGTTCGTTCGAGATTCGATAATGATTACTTTTATTAAGAGTTAGAAGAGTTTTTAAAATGAATATTTTTAGAATAGACATAACTAATATACGTATTTTGGGGCTAATTTAGTCTAGAGAACTTACAAATTCATTATTTTTAAATAGGGAACTTGGGAACCTCTTGACGTTCGATTCAACAGATGAACACGTATGAAATGATTGAAATGTGAAAAACGATAAATTCAGTGGAATCTCTCATGGATTTAAATTCGAAAGTGCTTCAAATGAAAGATAAAAGTATATTTTTCGGAAGAAGTGTTATATTTTATTATTTGCGTCAATTTTTAAGAAAACGATCCTACCATAATATAGGAGCTCATATGTAAAACAAGTGTTCCTTAGCCACTCAATCATTAAGAATTGAATGTTAAAAATGTACACTATTTTTGTAATATATATAATATACATCATATTATATACATAGTATACATACATTATTTTATATGAATAAGAAATAGTCGGCCCTAATGTACGTAATTACTAATAAGAAACTAATCAGTCTCTTAATAGAAATATTTTGCATACACAATCGAAAATATAAGTTATCGAAAACATACACGAAGACAGTTTATCGTTCAAATATTCCAAATGTGAGATACAATGAAAAACTATTACTTTTTGTTAAACATTGATATCGGTCAAAGACTTAATAGACATTATAACAAACTGAATATTAAGCATAGTAAGATAAATAGCTGAATTTAGGAATGGAAAAAAAGATAAAATGAGAAACAAGTGGTAAAAATTCGCTCTAGTACGTCACGTGAAAAACAAACAGTTGAAAATAGGCAATTATAATGATTGAAGCTAAATAATGAAGAAGCATTTTGCTACGACCACAATGAGAAAAAGTCAATAAATTACCACGGAGGATAAATAAAAGTGAAGGGAATAATAATAATACTCCATTGTGAATGACTTTTTGAAACAACGCACAATGAAGACCGATTTCCATTTATTATAGTCGGATAAGGAAGAGGCCAAAATTTCTCTACGCATCCATTTACGGAATCGCATTTCGAAACAATGAATTTACGAAATTTTGAATACTAAATAAGAGTATTTGAATGTTGTCGCAGAGTGATCGAAGGGGAAACGCTATTAAAAATTTTATATATTAAAAAAGAAAACTTTGAGATGGAAATGAAAACATATTTCTTGAAAATTGAAAGGAATTCGATACCATAACTAAATGCGCTTTCTATTCAAACCGAATCAGACAAATCTCAAGACGAAAATCGTTTTAAGCAAATTAGCCATTTGTTGGATTTCAATGAGAGTATATTCATTTTATCGAAAGAGCATCTGAGGAATACTTTGACGTAGAAGACAAAGTATATCTACGAAGTACTCGATGTACGGTTTCTATTCCACAGAAATCCTTCGAACCAAACTCCCAAACATCCTTTTTGTATTCACACGTATTGAATAACAGATTCCCTTCAACGTGAAATTCATTAGGAAAGACATTTAAACACATAAAAAGAGTTGAAGCCAATGAAATGCAATTCGGAGATTTCACACCTGAATATTAAAAAGAAAAGTCACTCTCCGAATGATTTTCATCGATTTAAACTCAGTAAAACTTAAATATTTGCTTTCATCTTGATTTCGATTTCATTACGGATTACATTCGACGATGTTTCCACGAAAATCCCATCATTAATTTATATATTTTACAATTATAATAGAATAAGGACTTTCCAACAAATGAAGATCGAATGAAGAACCAAAACGAATCGTTTTCAAATGAACCATTCCGAGAATTCGAAGTTTGCATTTTGTCGCTAAAATTCATCCGCGAATATACAAAAGCGGTAAAATCCCCTGCGTCATCTGGAAACATCCGATAATTTGAATGGGAATGTCACCTTAAAGCATGAAAAGGTACAGGTAATCTGGGATTCTTTGGATGGAAGCATTCTTACGCAAATGATCGCTCCAGGCCTCTGTTTTCAACGTCGACAGGTGAATAATATGTGCATAAAAAAGCAATTGCCTCTGGAAGTAGAATTCCACTGGAAAACCATTAGCTCCGTTATTTAACGAGGATTCCATCATCGGCTTTCCAACCACATGCGTTTCCCTCGACAAACAAAAAAGGTCACAGAGGCGATATTAGAGATTCCCTTTTTTCATGTCCCGATTATGACGTTGGATATATGAAGTTTTCGAGGAGGCATTCTTCATAAAGGAGGAGAGAGGAACACCTAATAATGAAAAGAAGTCTCCGACATTTTATAGGAGATTGTCAGGACATCTTGCGGCAGAAAAAAATAATATCGATTGGGCGCTCGGAAAAATATGAATTTGAAAGGACATTCGATGAAATAAGAAACACGCTGAATTCTAGAAAACGAATTGGAAAAACGACATGATTTCGTTCCTACGAGGCCACAAAATTCCCATAATAATGCAAGATTTTCTAATATTTTTAAACGGTAAATAAAATATTAAACTAAATATCTTTACTCGGTGAATTGTCGAGCAAAATAAATAGATCGATAAGTCTGATTATTATGTATTAAGAGATTGTGTTTCTTGAGCTTTTCTCGATATAATATTACGCTACTAAAATTTTAGGTAAAAAGAAATACTTGTCGAATATCAAAGGACGACCTTCAGAGAAATGAAAGATGTCGGTAAGCTTTCATCTTCTCTAAAATGAAGACCTATTTAATTTGAGGGCGTTAAGGGACGGGATGACAACACTTAATTGTCGGAAGAGATGAAAGAGGTCCCCTCTTTTATTCCGTAAGCACGTGCCGCCAATACAAAGCCTATTGATCGGAATCAATCAAAATGGACGGAATCATCAGCCCATTGATAAAACTCTCGTTATAAATAATACGGCATATTCGTGTGCACCCTTCGATGCAAATGTAGCCTTTGCTCGCTCACAATTTCTTCAGAATTACTACCGATTAATAAAACAAAGGAAAGTGAATCTCAACTGGATTTGTACTTACACATAGTTCGGATACATCCAACTTAGAATTACAAGTTAATAAACGAAGAAAATTAAAAAATAAATTTAATCGTAAATAAATCAATGTTTGATATAATTTATAGTCCTTATTTGAAAGAGTTGCTCGCACCAAGTTTGAACCATTTTATTCATACAACTTCCTGCGCGTTATTTATTGCGCTTAAATCGTTAGTTACGCAACCCCTCGTAAAACGCAAGAACTAATAAGTTGCATAAAAATAGAGAGTAACAGGTGAAATATAAGAGAACACTTACGATTGCTTTGAATCTTTAGAATAGGCGAAGATATTTCCTCTTGGGCCGGCCTCTTGCCCTTGGCTCGGGGTCGCTCCTCCAACGCCAATTGCCTCAGCTTTTCTGCAAATCGGACATCAATTATTTTGAGAAAACCATAGCAGCAGTATGTTTACGATACTTGCATCGTCCGATTGTAATGGTAACAATAGGATTGTAGAAAAGGAATAATATGATAAATAATAAAAGAATAAGAGTTGTGAAATACTATCACCCCTATTAAGATAACGTAAAAGAAATTTCCAAGACCGCTAAAGGGGGATTATTATCGGATATTCCAGGATTTATCAGACGTGGAACTGTGAATACAAAGAATTCCTTAAATGCGTGATGGCAAAAATCACGAGTCTTTTTACTAATCATTTAAGCGGAGGACAGGATTCTATTTGAGAACGATTTCAAACGAATTCGAAGATGAGCACATTCAATGAAAGCCATATTATCCCACTTCAATCTGCTAAAATATTACAGGAAAAAACGGAAGCTTGAAAAATGCCAGAGTTGAAAAGAGTGGTCACCTCTTGCGAGATTTTTTAAGGGGATAAGAGAGGATCAAAAGGGGTATCCAAAAGGGAAAAAAGGATATCGGAGAACTAATAAATGCGGGAAAAGATCGTTCATTTGAAGTCGGGGAAAAGTAATTCCTAGTTTTTCGGTACGAATGATTTACAAAACATGCAAACACTTTTTATCGATGGCAAATCATTCAACTCGAAATAAAAAGATATTTATAGAAACTCAGTGGCGCTACATCGACCTCCGTGATAAGCAAAGATCTTGCGATGGGAGAAATATATTGATTTCATATAATAAACTCATGATCATTCACAGTAAAATGTCGGTATTTACAAAGGAACTCTTACGGCATAAGAAGATTGTAAAAAGTCTTGTGAAAATAGTACACCGAATGCAACAATTTCATTTTCATAATTTATTTTTTCGAAACTGAAAAGAATACATTATAAACTTAACATGGTTTATTGAAAAAGAAGCACATACGTACATCTCGATGGTAAACATTCCATTAACAACTAGCTTATGTAATTTTCTATTCTAAATTATAGCAACTATAAAATAATTTTCAGTTCCAATCTATCTTTAGAAGCCATCACCGCTTTCCACTAAAAATACTATCTAATATTTCACTGATTAAATTTTCCATTTAATTCGATGAAAGTTTTGAGAACTGGAGTTTATTTTCATTAATTTGAAATGAAAAGCTTTCGTCGATTCTTTAGCCAAACGTATGACGTATATTGTCAATCTCAAATTCATTTATAGTATAACCGTGATATCCTTACATATTTTACTTCAGAATTTTTTCCTTAAAGACCTCGGTTCTTCATAAAAAATAAACCACTTATTTCTAAGCCCAATTTATAATTTACTTTCTTTCCTTGCATTATAATTCCGGTATTTCGAGCCAAGTAAATATATTTTTACATAATCAGTTTATACGTTTTTAAGAACGGAAATCCATACTCGTTCATTCTGTCATGATTGGTTCTATACTTCATTTCGGTATTTCAATCATATAAATACCGAGTCAAAATTCTTAACTTTTCAAGTTTGTAAGTGGGCTTTAGTTCTAATAATTCAATTACTCAAAACGGGAATGAATCGCACACATTCAAACAAAATTATCGACAGATATTCAATTTCAATAATTAAACAATAGAGGTGAGCCCTTTTGCAAACACACCTCCGATATAAGATTTGAATCGGACATTATAAACTTCAGGCAGTGATTATTTTTTGAACAGCTCACTTTTGCCTTCTCAAAAGACTCACAAAGAGTTAATTACCGCTAATCAATCGTGGTAATAAGCGACACCAAGAGCCACTCCAGACGTACGTGTTCTTCGATTGTTACTCAACTCCATTGTTCACAAACGGCATTCGTGTGCCCAACAATCGACTTTCAAACAGAAGACTTTTCAACGGAGCGAAAGAATTCAGGGGGAAGTCTATCACGTAGAAGGCCATTCGTTTGGTTACATTAATATTACACCGCAGAGTTTAACATATAGGAAAAATTGCAACTTTACATTTACTTATTTCAAACATACCTTTTCGCAATATATGTATAAACATTCGTATGGATCATGAAACTGACATTCGATGTCGACAGTTAGACTGTATTAATATTAGAAGTTGTCTGAAAATATTCATCTTGATGATTTTTACATTTGTAAATTCCACAAATGAGGAAAGAGTATTTACAACAAACAGCTTCTTACTCAGATAATGTCTTGTAAACTAGTAGTTGCGACAATAGCCATTCGAAGGACAATAAATGAGAAAATGGTGGGAAAGATAACGAGTAAAAATGAAGCAGAGAATTTATCGAGGGTCCAAGAGAATCAATACGAGGTATAAAAAAGGTCCAACTGAAGAGGGTATAATCTCACTCGAAGAAGGGTGCGATCCCTTCCGGACAAGAATTTCAATCGATCTCGAAGGCAAACACATGTTCTTTATTGTCCATAGAAGATCTTTTGGCGTTCGGTGAAATTCTATCGAGAACGTTGATGATAAATAATGAAGATGAAAATATGGACCTTTATCGATATTCGTTTCGATTGAAAAGACTCGCGAAGTAAAACGATTTTCGAACGATTTACTGGTAACAGTGGATTAAGACTTAAAGAAGAACCGTTCGATATTATTTATCATCGGCAACTACTTCATGCCGAGTGATGCTCACCGTAACAAGAAATCGTAAACATTCATTCTATCTTCGTTTTTGTCAAGTTTTCTTAAAAAACGTGGCTCTCTCAATAGAAGGGATCTTACATTTGTCGTCAACCCTCCAATGACTCGATAGTCTTGCATTTCTTATCCTTCATACTTGCTTAATTTCTGGAAAATTAACGCATATGTATATAAATCTTTTTTCGGTACACCTTTCCACTCAAATCGCTCTAATTCGTTATTATGAAGCGCAAACGTGTTTCGATAATTTTTTCATCGATTGCGTTTGAATGATTGCATCAGTTGTCAAACATCGAACGGTTACGAAACATACGAAATTTAGGTTAATTTCTATGTTCACATATTCCGCAGATAAATAGGAGGAAGCGGGAGAAGACGCAACCAATGGCAGTTGGAGGCGTGGCATAAAGGATGAAAAGGGTAATTGATTGATGCCTTCATTACCCCGCAGAGTCACCTCTCCTTCGTGGATGAGGTCACAAAGAACGTGAAGTGGATATTGATTGACGCAAAGGGTAGATGCAACCCCTTCACCGCATTCAGACCGGTTGCCAACGTAACTGCTAATTTTTATAGCGGTGAATATTGAGATTTCAAAATAAGTACCTTGATACATAAAATTGGAGACGTTAAAAAAATGCGAGCAATGACGGTAAAAGGCAAAATAAGGCAACGATATAAAGCGCGAAGAGTGTTAAAAGAATTGAAATTTCCAAATGTTTCATACAAAAGATAAAACCGTAAGAATACAATTTCTTTGGAAATAACTACACGAAGAAAATGAATTTTTTTTCGCATTAGGGGAGGTCTTCATTTGAATCGCGCATAATCCAATAGTTGCCATTTTGTGGAGCTCTTCAAAGGCATCTTGGAATTTAGAAGATTTCCTACTAATATTCGATAAAATAATTACTTTTCGACTCCTCTAATTGACAACATTTCACTGATGAAGATATATCAACGCGAGAATAGCGAAGGAAGCATTCTTCACCACAAGTGACATTATTGGGTGCAATTACATATTTGGGAGTAAATAACATTTTATGAACACAAACGAAATGAGAATTTGTGAAGTACTCTTCGAGCGAAGGCTAGTACAATATTTGGATTCAAGATGGGACTTTTTAGTCCCAATTTCGCCTAATAAAAACCTATGTATGCATTTGACGGCATATAAGACGCACTTTTTTTCTTAAATTAGGTCTCAAAAAATTTACCCGCATCTTATATGTAAAGGTATCGATGCTTAAAACTATTTGTTTAAAAAAAAATACCCTCAGAAATATGACTAAAGGAAACAATATATCAAGCCACACCATTCAGTATAGACAAGAAATGTTAAATTACACTCAAGTGCACGGAAACAGAATAGTAGTAAGTCATTATGGTTTTGTGGCTGTTGCACGGACTATTAGATTCTTATGTGTGGCCTTCAGGGTGCGTCTTATATGCCGTCCAATTCGGTATTTTTCGAACTTTTCATGGATCAAGTCTTTTCAAAGAGCGACTTTTGGATGAAATTCAAAAAGCTGAATTAAGTGAATTCTTTCTTCGAAGATCAAAATACTGACCATTACACTCGACGGATAGCTATTTTGGAGAACTCGGGATACCCAATTGATCAAACAACAGGAGTTTCTTCTCAATTAGAACGTTCTCCTACAATCGCCATGTTTTTTTTTAACCGGAAAGAATCTGAAATATAAGAGCAGGATGTATCATCTCCGAATCGTGTTCCTCACTTCAACGAGACGTCATACTTCTGATTCAATGGAAAGGATTTCTTCAACTTCACGGGAATAAAACTTTACTACAAACTTTACCTTAAAATATAAAAGTGAAGCAATCTAAATCTAGGAAAGGAGATGAAAAAGAACTATTGCATTCATTTTGAGAGAAATTACGATAGAGAACAATTTTCTGATTCCTTTTAACGGTTTTACCATTTTATAATAATATTAGAATTTTATACCCAATGGTTGAGGCTATACTTCTCAAAACAATCATTTTCCCGTATCGTTCGTTCAAACAACGAAATTATAAAACGATTCGTTATTTGTCTAATTTCTGTTACGGTATATGAACGGTCTACGAAACAGGGACAGTGTCCATTTTATCTTGCAAGAAGATACCTTCTCTGAACTTTTCAAGTAATTTCATCCTGTTTAAAGTTTATTTTTTCTAAGAATCCCCATCGTACGCGCTGGAACATACGCAATTTGTCAAAAGGGGCCTAAGAATACTTTAGGGTCCATTTTGCTAGTGATTGATGCGCATGCGCGGGAGAGACAAAAGAGGGGAAAAATGACCAAAAGCGCTGTTAAGGGAATGAGAGGGAATTATGAGGGGAAAACAAAAGAAAAGGGAAATGGACAATGGCGGTGATTACACATGGGATAAATGATTTTGTGGCAGTCTCAATGCTCTCCGTTGAAATCCCTACGGCCACTCAATAAGCACATTTAAGCTTCCCGAACTTATTTTTCCTCAAAATCAAGAAGGTTAATCCCGAGACAAATGTTCAATTCCGAATTGAGAACATAAGAAAATACGAAATACTGTATGCAGTAATACAACAGTCAACGATAAACAAATTATACTGAATTATTTTTAGGAAATAAATCTTTTCGCTCTACTAAAATTTTAAAACATCAATTCTACTTTTCCATTCGGAAAAAGAACATTTTTCATAAAAGACAATTTATTACGATCGAAAGATTACTGCAGCCAATCGAAATATTTAAATGAACAATAAAAGATCGAACCGACAAATTATATTCAATAAAACTTTTTACTTATTATAAATATTTAATCTCTTAAAAATGTGTGTTATTAAAATGGAAAAAATACAATAAACGCAAATGTGCTCAAATAGAGCACAAATTATTATTATTACAGAGAATTCGAAGTTTGCCAAAACATCGAAAGGCAAAAGAAATGTTTGCAGAAAAGGAGTGAAATCGAATGGTGCATTTTGATTGGCTCTTATACTTGCGCAATTTGATAGGATTTAGAGATTAAAACAAGTGGAACGTTAAAAACAGACTTCTACTTTAGGTTCATTATGTACTCTACGTATTTATACTCGTTTTTTTTTCAAAATCAATATAAAAATGTCAAAATGGTTTTCTTTCTTTACGACTAAAAAGTAATTATAAACATTACAATTAAATAATTTTTGGAAAATGGAAATATCCTTTAAGTATTCCGCGATGAAATATGCATTTGAACGAGAATTATAAAATATCGAAAATTACAACGGAAGAGCAACGGTTCGACATAAGAATCATCAAAACTTGTTAATTCTCAAAAGGGCAACATTTCAGAGAGTAAAAGTTAACGGTTAGTACTAAGTTAAATAACGTTTTTACGTAAATCAATTTACAGTTAATAACAATGATAATGAAATAAATAAACACTTTCCCATCGCTTAGCGGATGAATTAATCTTTTAATGCGAAAACTTTTTATTTAAAATGGAATGAGGATTCAATTTAATTTACACTAGAAATTATTTTAATTAAAGATTAATCCATAAAGAAAATTCAATTCGTCGAATGCGCTGAATAGGTTTTATTGAACGCAACGGGGACGACTCTTGCTTTTTTATTTTGCAATTAAAATAAGGTAAAGTGTCCAAGATAAATAGCGTCCGTTAGTTGTGCCATACTAAAAGTGGTTTCTCTGAAATGCCTTTTAAGAGCGCGTCTGTAATACACGTTCCTTATAATCTGTTACATCGAACAAAGAAACTCCAAAGCAAGTGGCCTCCCACCGAGAATGAGATGGAAGTCCTTTCCATTCACTTGTTTCTCCATCAACTTCTCCATTAACTGCTCCCTCACTAGAGAGTTTGAGGAATTGAATTTACGTAGGGCGGGGTCAAAAGGAAGCCTAGGGAAATTGAGTGAGCAACTTTGAGCGGACAGGCAAGTTTCTAAGAAAACAACCGAGAAGCCCTTTCCTTTAGGGCGAGGAATGCCGAAAAGATTTCACGCACCAAGTACACGAAAGTTGGGACTGCTTAAGTACGGAATTGTCCGTACAAGCAGGAAAATTTAACTCGAGCAAAGAAAAATCGACGAAAAAAAGAAGCGTAAAATACACGAAGAGCAAAGGTGCAGAAAGTGAGAATTTAAGACCTGAAGATTCATTTTCACGATTTTCTCTTAAAATGTTCGAATTGTACTCTAATTGCAGAACCAATCAATATTTTCGACTGCATAAGAGTGGTCAAAGCGGAGTTGGAACGAAAGACAGGGAAATACTTTCGTTTGAGATATCAACAACGAGAAAATTGAATCCAAGAGATCTCTGTCACCAACTTTCTCGCGAGTTTACAATAAAATTGGAAGAAAACGAAGTACATCATTTCTGAGTCTGAGATGTTCTTCCACCAGATTAGCACATGGCTTTTATTTACATGAGGCATTTGGCGTGTATATGCAGATAATTACAAATTAACTACTTAATTAATAAACTATAAAAAGTAGTAATTTGCAAAGGGTGAATGAGGGGATTTTTGATAAATCGACGGTAATAGCTCAAGGATTAGTTGAGGCATACGAATTTATTCGAACGCATCAGAAATGAGTAAAACCTGATTATTCGAGAAATTTCAACGTCAAATAAACGAGCAACCAATCACATTAAGGGAGTAAGCGATTTAAAGAAGAGTAAAGAGGAACTCAGTGTAAAGTGGAAATTATTTCTTCGAAAGATAACATGAAAAACATAAGGCGTTCATAAAAGGAAAAGATGAAGAACTGGGCTCGTTCAAAGCGTAAGATCCTTTATTTAAATTCAAGCCGTACGTCTTCTCTTTAATTAGCACTGATTTTAAGGCATTTAAACAGCGTTTTATAATAATGAAAAACTTTTCCAGAAAATTTTCTATGCGTATTACAAAGTTGTTTATTGTACTATGGCATTCCACGAATTCACGACTTCTAACATACACTTATCTCTCATATCTCATAAAATCAAATATTATTATCATTTTCGAAACAGTGCTTGAGAAATACTTGAATAGGAAAAATTTCGGAGTGTAAATGTACAATAGAAGATCGATTAATCAAAAGCGAAATCTTGAATTGGCTGAAAAGAAATGGACAACATAACATCGAAACTCTGAAGGCTCACAGAAAACAGCACCAAAGGCTGAAAATTTATTACGCACGGCAATGTTGTAAATGCGAGGAAATTCGTTCTATGTTGTAGATTTGTATAATGTGAAATCGTAAGTCGTGTACTCATCTTTGGAACTGCGACATATTAAACAATAACATGATCCTACAGCGCTTGCCACCAATGAAAAGTATTCATATGATATCGTAAGAGGCCAAACGAGCAACGGTCTTTGGGAGACCACACCTCTGTTACTATGGACCAACCGGATGGGGATGCCTTGGGGTTGAGCCCCTTTGCTGGGGGGATGGATTTGGAGACAAAATGGTTGCATTTGGGGGAGAGAAGATCTTCTAACGGAAAAAGCCATTTCTATTCAATAGCAAAGAGTTCCCCGTTAAGCAGTAGAAAATATTCTGATAATCACTGCATACGTCTTCTACTTTCTGAGATTTTTTGTCCACTATTTTTTAAAACTCCTCATTTAAATTATATATAGTCTCAAATTAAACTGTTTGCTTTACCTTTTTAATTCGGATTCGTATTATTTGTTTTGGGTAACTATCGATGTACTAAACACAACCAAAGAGCAGTATCGGAAATATAAAAACGTTGGAAGAATTTTCCCACATTTTTTTTCCTTTGACCCGAGAGAAGGTACTATTTTCGCCATCGGTTCCTGTACTGCTTATGCTTATATATTTATAGCATAAATATTATTATATTACACGTGTGGCTTGAGTATGCATTATTTAGATGAGCACCACGAACTGAGACAATAAAACCTTGAGATCTTACATTGTTGGCCACAAAACCTTTTGAAGTCGTAAATAGCCCTATCGAAAAGTAAGTGCGTATTCCTGAATTAAAAGTTGGGGAAACTGGATGAATGATTGGGCACGTGGCATCGTTTGATGGTCGGAAGGCACTGATTCCACGGATGTGACTTTCATTGAAAGACGAAAAATATACACATAAGCAGATATTCATTATAATTGGTGGACTTATTTCGACTCGATTGATATTACGCAATAAAATATTTCTGATTTATATGTAATCTGAATGCACATGAGAAAGCCATTGCGTTCTTTATGTCATTTATATTTCCAAATATAGAAAGCATTATCAATATCAACGGAGTAGTAACAGAGTCAAGCATTATTAAAAGGAATTTTTGAAAGGTATACAAATTAAACATCGAAGTTCATTAAATATGAAAAGATTTTACAGGAATAATTAGTTAAAGAATTGCTACCATGAAACAGCCGGAAATATTCAATGAAGTCTAATTTCATTTTGATCAATAATTCATATTCTAAGAGTAAAATAAAAGTTCAATAATTGTGATAAAATGTATAAAAGTTATTAACGCAGAGAGGAAAATATTCTAAAAGTCTTTTTACTGACAACTTTCAAATGAAGACATAGTGAGAAAATTATTTATTATAATATCCTCGAATGTACAACGCTCATTAAACAACCATTATAATAAAGCATTTTACGGAATAACAGCGTCCCGATTAAAATATCACAAATTGAACCGCTTCTTAAATTAGCTTAATTAGCTCTTAAATGAGTCACGTAGTTTGTATTTGTCTTTAAAACTAGACGAGATTGCGCATTTCAATATTGATTCTTTGGTATTCGATTACAGAAGAATTTCAATAACTCAACGAGTCGCAATTTATGTGTTTTCCATTTATAAATCACATTTCGAGTATGATTGGTTAAAATTGTGATTCAGGAATATTCATATTTGGGGTATTGAAACACTCCCACAATTTATTTGATATTTTAAAGAAGCCTATCATAGTGTTGAATGTGGTCGTGAACCATCGAACAATATTGGCCTTCCAAATATAATGCATAGAACATATCTTCAGCATAATGAATCTACAGGATGTAAACATTTAAGTGTATAGATAAGCTCATTCTCCTCACAAAGTAAAGAACGGTGAAGATAACAGTAGGTATTCAAGAAATTTAGTAAACCCGCAACTTGATCATTAACTTTTGAATTTATACACATCCGATTGAATGGGAGTAGTTGTTCAGTTTTCCAATCTTTACCACTTTAAACTACGAAAGATTAATGTCTTCGTTCCATCTGTTTTGTACGAGAGAGTTTGAATTAAATACATAACTAAATACTGAAAGAGAGCGTACAACAGAGGAAAGCAAAAACTGATGTCTTACAATTTTACAAATATAAAATCTTAATCAATCATAAAAAAAAGATGAAATCAAAACCCGAACTAAATGAATAACCGAAAAGTGCAACTAACTTGTTATAGTAGTTACCTTACAAATGTAGTCTAGAAAACAGTCTAAGAATCAATATTATACAAACTAAAAAATTGCATAGAGAGTAAATTGAATCATCCTCAGCAAAAATTTATATTCCTTCGAACCAATAACTGATAAACAGTTGCAATAGAAAAAGCTGCTTAAAAATAGCAACCGCAGGGGAAATTATAGAATTGATAACTATTGAAGTTTATCTAAATTATATTCACGCGATCACTTAAAGTATTAATTTATGTAATATACCAGTAGAATGCAAAAGATTAAAACATATTTTGTAAAGAACAAAGAATGGGCATTCTAATTATTGACCAAAACAACAAACAATAAACTCCCTATAATCATACAGGAAGAATTCATTGTAAAGATTAACTCAATATTTGGAGCATAATAATTCATTAGTAAAAATAAATTCGTATAGATAGACTAATATTCATTTATATAATATTTATAATAATAATTGTCATCATATTTGTAAAAATAATTAATAAAGTAAGTAAAAATAATAATTAAAGGAATAACTGAAAGTGATTACCCTCGTATTTGACGAATCACTACAGTGACCTATCCAATGCATGTAAAGGCTGCGTATTCTAATATGCTCACGAAATTACAATTATACGCGATTCTCAAAGATAGTTTTTCGCAGAATGCATATGATAATAAGGTACCTTCTAAAGATCTGGCGAAGCATGTAGTTCCTGTCCTAGGAGCATATATACACCATTACCGAAACAAAATGTTTCAATTTCATTCCAAAAGCAAGATAATGATGAAAGATTACCGTATTTCCCTTTGCACCCCCTTTGTATAAGCCCCCATTTTTCGATCGTGAAATTTTGGAAAAAATATTTTACTAGAAAAATAGGTTACAAAAAACAACGGTTAACAAGAGGTGTGCTTGCTGTTGTTTTTGATTTTAATGTCTCCGGACATCATCGTCTTGCAATATTCAGGTGTGGGGTCAAGCATATCGACTCGTAATAATACTATCACTTACAATTGTTTAAAAAAAGAACAACATTCGGCTGAAAAAGCATTTTTCACGCATAAAATTTTTACCTGCATTGTATATGCCACCCCTTACTTTTTGGGCAAATTTTGGAAAAAAAAGGTGGCTTATACATGGGGAAATACGGTATATGGATCGAAATAGTGCTAATATAATCTACAAACTGTAAATGAAAGTAAACACGAGTCGTTATAATCCATTTAGCCAAGAATGCATCAATCATGCCTCATGAATCAAAAACCTATAAAATACCTTTAGAATTGAATGCGTTTTCATTCTAGTATTCAAAAATAAAAAAACCAAAGAGACAAATAAGAGAATTTTACGAGAAGAATGTGCAGTACTTCTCTACGTAGAAAAAACTGCAATTTAAAGTCTCTGGAAATGTACCATAGGCGCTGATATGAAATATGTTAAGACTAAACTCAAAACGTTAGTAAAAATAATCTACCCTATACTGTTATTAAAAAATATAGTATGTAAAATAAGCGCAAGCTGCAATACTCAACACATTTCAGTAACTTTGCGGATTAGTTAATGAATTGCAATGTGGAGGTCGGACATCTGCGGAGCACAGATAAATCGAGCTCGGAAAGACATTTCGAGTTTACAAAAACTGAACTTTCCAAGACATATCGGGACGAATACCTAATGTTAAACAGATTGTATTCAAATCATAAATTAGGGCGAGAATTCGATCGCAAATTTTGTCCGATTAAGATTCATGAAATTTCACATCGTCCCAAAAATATATTTTTTTACATCCAATAACGAACAGCATTCAAATTCGAAACATTTTAAAAATGAGAACAATTCGCAACTTACGAAATCAATAAATAAGAAAGAGTGAAAAATAAATAAAGATGTTTTATCGGAAATAGTTAAAATTACAATACTTATGTAACTTTTTTTTATAAATTTTGACAAAATACGTTGGATATCAAGAATAAATCCGTCAAAGTTTAATGAATCAAAGGCACCTTTTTTGAAGTCTTGATTCAAGGAAAATACATCGAGAATGTAAATTCAGGTGAGCGTCATAATTTCGATCGACATAAATGCTCGCTTTTGGAAAATTTATGCTTCTAAGCGTTATTTACAATGATCATATTACGTTAAGTAGATTTAAGAATTCTTTCCAAAGCGTACAATTTCAACACGGGAATTAAAAATACGGAGAAGACAACGCTCCTCAGCGGAAGACTTTGGCTAATGACATCGAAAGTTCAGAACCAAATGAAAGCCAAGAAATGGCACATCGTCTGCCGTACGGATTGAGTAATGGCTTCCACTTCAGAAGGTCATGAATTGGCCGCACGCTGCTGCCCTCTTGCGACAGGTCGACAAGACTGGAATCACCCCTTCTTTTGTTTCGAAAGAAGGTTGACATTGCCCATGACTGCTTCCGCAATTCGATGATCCAAATTATTCGCAATATTTGGCACAAATGATGATCTGCAAAACGGGAATCCAGCACTTCCGTACAATAGAAAACGTTCGAGATAGCACCTGACAAAGGAATCGATTTATTTCCAAATAGAATCACTTTCTCTAAAAGTACAATTAAATGAAAGGCAAGCAACGCTCAACCGTGTTTCGTTCCATCTTAGAAAATAATATTTCTTAGTTACCATTCAATCATCATTTAAGAATGATTCGTAAAAGCTGTTTTTGGAATCGAAATTAACGAGTAAATCATTTGAAAGCGAAACTTTTCATGTCAAGGAAAAACTCCATTTTATTTTCTATGAAAGTCAACTGCAAAACTGTAAGCTTCAATTCCAAAAGAAAAAACTTGTTTCTTATGGTGCAGAAAGACTTCGCTAAAGAAGTTGACTTGGATCTTTTGTGGAAATCAAAAAGCAAAATATTGGGTGAAAGATGAGAAAAATTCGTTATGAAAAAATTTAAAAATTATAAATTATTTTTTCGAATAAAAGTATATTATTTTTAACCATAAATAATATCATTTACGACTATAAAGAATTAATTTCAATACACGAGCAAATTGAGCTAATCCTGTATTCACGTCGACGGTTTCTTTCGTTTTACATAAATTACTTGTTCACTCTCACATTCTCGGATCCATTTCACGAAAACTTTTATCTTTTGTTAAAATTCGAATAAGCAAACAATTATTCTAAATGTTATACGCATTAGAGAAAAAAGATCATCAATAGGATGGAGAGAATACGACAATTTATATATATAAAATTTTAATGGAACTAGACCAATTTTAATTGAAGATAGAGGTTTTTAAAATTGGAAAAAGAAGCTAATTGAATTTTTGATAGAAACGAAGATTTTCTCCGCGTTGATGATGAAAAAAGGAGCCGATTGAGATCTCTCAAGCAGTGAGTAGGGGAATACGTTGCAAAACATCGGAAGGCGATGGAAACGGTTCTAAAAATGAGTGTGAAGGCATCGGTTGAATATTTTATGCATCATTTCGTGAGAATCTCATAAACGACGTTGGGAGCAAAAAAGATGAATTTGTCTGGATTTTGACATAATAATGCTTCGAAATATAACGATATTTCCAAGAAAACGTATACTTATCAATTAAATCACAACATATTTGGCAGCCAATTGCAGAGGAAAAGCAGAAAAGTTTGTAAGGGACATGACAAGCGAAAACTGACAAAGGGAGTGAAAAAGGATGTAAAAAACGGAAACAAAACGTAGGTGGTATTAGAGGATCAAAGACATAGCCGACAGAGGCTTTGGGGTAGTTTTGTAATTCTCTGGTGGCCCACTCGATGCTCATTTAGCGCCACTGCGGTCATCCTTTGATTTTGGTCGGAGAAAAGTTTAGGAATTCAGGCGAATTCCTTCAGCGAATCGGAAAAATTCGATAGTGAATTATGGCATCTTGTGGGCAAAAGAGATTGGACAAGAGCAATGAGGGTTATTCAGGAAAATTTTTCTTAAAAATGAATTGAGATTGATTTGCAGTATAAATGTTAGAGGTAAGTAAGATTCAACCAAAACAGATATGACTCCACTTTGAGGTCATAATGAAAAGAAATATTAAGTTTTGCTTTCCCCAACTTCTCACTGCACAAATGCTGATGAGCGATTTGCCATTTTGTATTATTAGTTTCAAACGTCTATAATTCTAAAAATGCTACGATGAAAAAGGTTAACATGCAGAATAAAATTCTTTACGAGATAATTTTTGTAATATAAGTTTTAGCGAGAATATGACACCAATTTATAAAGTTTAATTTGTAAATAAACAAAGGATTTAATCGTTTTCAGGGACGAAGTCCCAAAAAGGATAGACACGTAAAGATGAAACGACAAACAAAGGAATGTTTTATATATATAATTCATATAATTCGAGAACATTTAAAACACTGAACTCCAAAATTTCATGAATCGAATTTGCTTTGATGAAAATAACTCGAACGACTCGTTCAAAATAAAGAAGAAAGAAATTTAGATATAAATGTAAAGATATGGAAGAGCTAAGAAATTTCGTTATAATATACCTTTAGAAATAAGATGTACGGAAAATGTTAAAAAACAAAAAATGTGGACCAGAAATGTAATAGTTTAATTGAAAAGAACAGTTTTTTCGATTTCGAGATATGCCAAAATTGATCTTCCAATTGAACGAAAAGGTGTGGAAAAAGAAGAAATATTTGGAATGCGAAAGAAGAAAAAGAATCATCTATTGAGTGACATCAATTCGAACGATGAATCGAAAAAATCCATCGGATGAACGTAACCATGGACTCGGAAGAGATTTTTATAAGCAGTGGAAGATAATCGATGATTTTCAAACATTCGCATTAGGAGTACATCGTATATACGTTTTATGAACAGTCATTGGAATCCCAAAATTTCTAAATGCCTTTCGAAACTATCATTCAGAAAATATTTACGAACTGAAATGAACATATAATTTTCGAGAGCCGTTACACGATCCGTAAATAAACCAGTACATTTTATATGTCGAAATATGTTATGTAATTTCTGTCGGTGCCCATTTTCACCCCTAGAGCGAGCCCAGAAAACGCGTTCTTGAGCCACTACAAACCCACAAAACGAGGCCTTATCGGAGCCATTGTGGGCCTAAAGAGGGTCCACGGATGGGTGAAGTGGAGGCTGACAGGGCCGCGTTTAAGGAACATCTCGTTCACCGAACAAAGCGGTAAATCATCAATCGGCCCAAATAATGGGTTCTCCTCTTCCGGTGAATAAAAAGGCGCCTCGATCCGTTGAAAAATAGAACGGCCAATTTCAGACAATATCGAATTCATATATGTGAATACGCAATCGAAAGGTATTTAATAAGCACCGCATACGGATAATCACAAACCCAGAGTATTATCTAACCACAAATAGTTTAAAACATGTATCTTAAATCTAGTGCAGCGAAGAAAAGACGAAAATGTTTTAAAATAATTTGTCTTCATAGAAATATCCAACCTCGTCACTTCATAATGTTATTTTTTCCGTTAAGCGCATTTATAAGGCACGTAATTTTCAGTGTTTGAGGAAGGCATCTGTTTAGGACGGCGATGAATGACGTCACACGGAGTCCACCGGATATTTCAAGCTTCAGATAAGTGAACTTAATTAATCATTACATATGAGAGGCTGCCGAAAGAATCATTTATTATAATTGGCAACAAATTATCTTTTTTGGTTATTTCCGCATACGAGAGTTACTTGAAGTTAAAAAAAACAAAAATGGCAAAAGTGATTAGAATTCGCGATAAAAAAATTTAATATAATTTTAGGGCTTAATTTGTTATCCATGTGCTAAATATTCTTATTTCATTCATTGAAGGAACAATGCGACTCATTAATCAATGTCTGTAACACTAGAAAAACATTACCAGATACATCTTGTAACAATATATATTATCACTTTCTTAACATAGCATTTAACTGTTTCTCTTTTGACAATTCGTCGTAAATAAGTATTAACAAAAATGATTCTCGAAGAAATAATTTTTCACGAGTAACAGATTAACCCAAAGGTTTCTAATGAAATTAAAGCACTAAAATACTTTAAACAGATGCAGAAATTTCGCGTTCAGGATTCTTCGAAAGCATACTCTAAAAATTTCAACGATGAAATAGAAAAACAATTACGAAATACACACTTCAAAGCGATTCCACCGATTCTATTTGTTATCAACTCATTTGTGAACGGAAAAGAACAAAGGTTCACTAAAGGAAAGATTACCTCCATTTCACTCGAATTGTGTGAAATTTTAAAAATTTGGAAACATTCTTGGTCACGAATACATTTTGATAAAAACGAAGAATATTTCTAATATTTTATTTTGATGTTCAGCTGACCTTTTGGTAAACTCCTAGATCGCACTCCTTCATCATAAGTAACATGTTTCTTGGAACAGCTTTTGCGATAAGACAACAAACTTCCTAGTGAATGGCGCCTTCCAAAACTTGCGAACATTGGCCAAGGAGTAACTACGCAATTGATTAAGTGGAGATTCCCATCACTTGATAACCACGCAACATTCGAGCGAAACACCCTGAGGGAATGGCCATCTTTGAGAAGAAAGTTGGCCGCAAATGGAGAACCAAAGACGAAGATTCGAATTTAACATGAGATGTTACCTTTTTGGGTATACGTGAAAAAGTGTAACTTTTTTAGAAACTGGAATCGGTGTTTTCATTCAAACATTATTTGCCAAAATGTAAAACACTTTATATTTTAAGCTATAAATATATATGTAAAAGGTGGAGTCGTGTGAAATAATATTTCCATTCAATTTAGAAAAAAACATCGTAAATGGATCATGGTCTAAAAATAGGAATCGCTATTTATCTAATTCGAAATTGTCATCAAAATTGCTTTGATCGAATGATCCATCAAAGAGCGATAACTTTTAAACATCTTGTAAGATGTTTAAACATTGAAGAGAGGAATTCGAAACATTTTGAAGGAAAAAACGGAGTATTTTCAAACCGAGCAAATAAATCACTTTAGGTGACGAAGGCTAATTACGGAATAGACGAAATCGCGGCTCAAACACAGAAAGTGAATCAATATACGCATATGTTTGTACTAAATGTTTGGCTTTAATAATCGCCAACGGACGAACGTGAATAAATCAGATGAGCATATGATCACAATATCTATGATGGGATGGGACCTGAGCGAGAAAAAGCGAAAATTAGGTTTTCATATAATCCTATAATTATGAAACGTCGAAAATTGAGTAATATACTTTTAATCTTTCTCAATCTCCTTTCTGAACCCTATAACGGCTTCGCATTCAAAAGTTATTCCAAAAATATCAACAAAAATTCTCAAATATTAACAGGAAATAATTAAGAAATAATATGTACAAATCACTAAAAAATGAAGCATTAAAATATCTGCAGTTGTTCAAAAGCTTTCCTCGATATCTACGGTGGTACAAATCCCTTGTATTATTTATTTAAACATTGAAAAATTCATAGAACTTTTTGTTGGTGCTTGTCGAACGAGCTCTTTCAACTGCTGAGCGGTGGCTCGGCTGCTGGAGTGGCGCGCGACGCACCTTGGCCTGGACCGGGAACGGCACATGGCGAAGCTCCCGATCATATACGAGTGAAATATAAAATATATATACCATTTCCACCAATCCGTTGAAAACACTCTCAAAAGAGGTATTTATTTCAATGTACTCTCCGACTGAAAAAACCGCAAAAGGACATCTTCAATTTTCTTTCAAATCGAATTAAATGCGAAAGCAGAAGAATTAAATATTGATCATAAAATATTTCAGTATTAGCAAAATGGATTTATTCTGAGAAATGGAACTAATTTAAATGTATTGTAAAAAAATGAATTCGAGAAACCTCTCATAGGTCAAATTAAATCAAAATATACTTAATGTCGCATAATACTGGGAAATCAATTCAGATTGATCGGTTCCAATAACATTTAACACGGTCTCGGCTTAATTCCGGGAAAAACGAGCCATTCTCCGACAGGCGAAAGTTTCAATGCTTCCTCGGTTATTTTCACGAACCGCTTCATCGTTGGATTCCCGTTAATACAAGAAACGTTCAGTTAAATGGTTTCATTCGTTAAATACTTATTTATTGAATTATTTTAACCTCAACATAAATGAGTCGAGGATTATTTAGGTCAATTTTGATATCAATTAAAAATCATGAGCTTAAATGTTTATGAAATGAGAGAAATCCTATGCACACTGTAACGAAAGTAAAAAAAATCAAATATAATATTTAATAGTTATTATAGAATACAGATAAGTTATTTATAGGTTCTTGAAGTAATAACGATTGAATATATTAGAAATTCCAAATAACGATTCCATGAAATACTTCCTCAGATGTTTCTCTGATCGCACAATTCGCATGGACGAAAAACAATCCAAATACAAGGAAAAATGTCATTTATGAACAACCGGTGCTTAAAAACCGAGTTTAATATAATTAAGAATATTATAATCAAAGTTGAGACTTTCCCTTAATATTAAAAAACAAATCGATTCAAAAACAGACAACTTTCCCCGATATATTTTTTGAACCAAAATTTATCATCGATAAATTAAAATGTTATTTCAAGTACTTTGATGTATTTCAAGGAGGCGCTGCAATAGCATGTTGTCGTGGAAACTGATGCATCTGCAATGTCGAGACTGCGCCATTCCAAACAACTATTTATAATTTCAATGTCGTTTTAAAGGTATTTATCGTGAAAATAACAAAAACTCAAATGAGAGGCCAAAAAGTGTCTAACATGCATTCATGAAACGATCTGAGTATTCCAATAAAGTCTTATAACATCTCTTTGATAAGATTTAAGGATTTTGAGCATTTAAAAGAAACAATTAAATATGGAAAAGATTTTTATCTAGAATATCCTGAAAAACATTCAGTTATTCGATTAGAATAAAAGGATGCCTTCTTAGGTCGGAAAAGGATCGGTAATTAATGTAAATCGGCAAATATCCAACGTGCCATTTTTTCGATGAAACGGGGGAGAGCGTGGAAACTAACCAAACATTGACTCTGTGAATAATCCTGCGGATAAACGGTAAAGCGATTGCAAAAGAATACTCGCGTCGAATATCACGCTTTTGCCTGCAAAATCGAAAAAGCTTTTATCGGGAGCGCATTCGACAAAGGGGACATTACCATGGGTTGATTTTTCCGTTCGACTTGGCGCACATGCTGAATTATTTATCCGGCATTCGCACAGATGGCGCCGTGGCAGCCCGATTTCCGGCGAGAGGTCATCTTTTTTGGGATTTCTTTTTTTAAGCCCTCTTCATAATCATCCTCGAAAAAACGGGAATTTCGCGGAAAAAGAATGTCGAATTTTTTGGTCGGGAGAGTGCTTTCATGTCAGTTTTCCAAATGGAGAAGAACGACGCGCTTTTGGCGTTAACTCCTATTTAATCGTCGATCGAATGCATTGCTAAATAAAGTACATTTGGCGATGATATTACTGCCATTATTAGAGTTCTCTGCTTTACAATCTCAACCCTAATAATTATCGTTTTAGACGTTCAGTACTATTGAATGATATTCCTATTCAAACACCATTACGTCATATTCATCAATAAGTTTTTTTTACAAATTCAGTCTAATAATTGTGAGCATTCGAAACCCAACATTTAATTCTTGAGGAGAATAATTGGAATCTTTTTTTGTAAAAGACAATTACGAATATGTGACAGCAAAAATATTATTTAAAAATGAAAGATTCCTATTTGGAGTTTAAGAGATATATCTTTGCCAAAAAACGCTAAAAGATTGGCTAAAGTAAAATTATTTAAAGAAATTCAAAAATATAACAGTTCTTTTTAAATTTTGTCAAGGGATAAACTTTGGCGGAAAAATCCCGCGATACGTGAAGAATGTTATGATTTATAAATTAGAAACAGAAAAATTAAAATAAAAGAAAATTATAAAAATTAAACCTATCATTTTGAAACGTCCTTGAAGGAATAAGAAACTATACTTCAACATTCGCCCAGATGAAGTATCCATTATCCTCAAAAGAAGTCGAAATTCATCTCAAATTACAGATTTGAGAAATGACCAACGAGAAATTCTTTAACGCGAAGTGTTTGGAACGATTCTGAGGATTTAAACGATTTAAACTGAATGAAGTTATATTTCAAAAATATTTGCAAGAGCAGATATAAAATTAATCAACGGTCATAAAATCGGAAGGTTGCGATTTGCCAAAGGCAAATTGGGAGTGGATTAATAATTTGTTTGATCCATAGCCCAAGGTATGAATTTATTCGGTCAGAAAAACACTTGATTCCATATATTAGTACGTAAAACCACTTTAAAGGCCGTCTTTTGATGTCATGAATACACAACTTGGATATTCATTTTAACACAGCGGGTGTGACGCACAGGATGCGTTAAAATTCAGCTGATATTCAAAGAGATTTCTATGAAACAGGACTTTCATTGATAAGGATTACAGATGCGAGTGTGTGTGAGTAAACGCTATTTGAAATTGCACCGATAACTGTATCGTTAATCCAATTTAACTTAATTACGTTCGATACAAGCAAATGCTTTAGAATTAAAAATTTGTATTCAGCATAAAAGGTACTTCCGAGAAAAAGTTACGCCGATTGAGTAAGTTTCTGAGATGAACAAAAATCTTAAGTATTGAAAAAGAAATCGAAAAATTCAAAAATAAAGAATAAATTGAATCTGGGAAAGTTTACGAACAACAACGCGAGAATATTAGGGTAAACAAAAGTTTTTAAGGAAATTATTCTCATATCTCCATGTAAATATTTCTCTACTAAAAGACGAATAAGTGAAAAACATTTAATACGTCGACCGCAAATAAAGTAAATCGAATAGCTGCGTGTATTTCAGAGGAAAATCTAAAATGGATATTACGTTTATAATGTCAACACTTCAAATTAATGCAAAAATTCAGTTGAATAGGTTATTATGATGACTGCGTAAATAGGATAAAACATTCCACAATATTTAGACGTGCTGATTGGGTAGAAAAGATCACTCCCTAAAATTAGCATATCATACATAAATTTTACGACTTTTGAGTCACAAAGAAAGGACATCCGGATTTGATCCGCTATTTTCAACGAAAGGCACTCATAATTGAGAGGCAATCAAAGTCAGGACTAAATCGCAAGAGAAATGCTCGTATATAGGAAGCTGTGTATCGAGCGATACAAAAAAGCTGTATAAGAAGCGCTGTTTTCAAAGAGGGGTTAGCCAATAGCGAGCCACAAGTTGTGTGTGTTGAGAGCAAGATGGCGGAGACAGCGTAGGTGGAGAAACGTCAATAAGAACACCAAAAGAAGATGTCCGAGGACATTCTGAAGTTCCCGGTTATGGATACAAGCATCTAATGCAGAAATATATTTGAACCCCGAAACTAGAACCACGCGGAATAAAATTACATTTTAGAAGTTATTCAAGACACTGCATCGGTGGTGTAAAAGCATGAGGCTAACAGTTTTACGTCGATTACATTCGATATTCGGAATATTAAACTACCACTCAAAACTTCTTTATCTATAGAATTAACTACGTATGAAAATCAAAGAAAGTACAACAAATCGTGAATAAATCAACAAATGCAAGAAAAAACACAATTTGAATCTCTATGAAACGGATACAATCCAAACGTAATTTCATCCCATGGATTGCTTCGGCAAAACACTTTGGATCCCCAAAATATTAGAAATAATTTTACAGCATTTTCACGATTATTATGGAAGTCCGCATTGACTCGAGATGTCCACGCGTGCGTCAGAGGATACAAACAAAAGATACCTCAATGTCGTATTCAATAGGCATCAATGGGAAGTCGAAAATAAACGTATTTCGTAGGCCATAGTATTAATACCGGTTTCCGAACACTGCAATTATCACACATGAGTCACCGGATTGATTTGCGGAGGGGTGATTAAATCCGGGGGGATCATGTCTCCCTACGGTCATCCGGAGGGTGCGGCTGACGGGGCATTTACTTGCAACGATAATTAAGTACTCGACCATGAACGCCCATCCGCTGCTGAGGAAGTTGAGTTTTACATGTATTTATTTCCTTATGTATTATTCCTTCGAACAGTACAAATGCAAAGCGATCGTATTCGTCCTGTTTATCTGAAAACGAGATTTGAAATGTGACACTGAGACCGTAACGAAGGATGAATTACAAAATGAGTCCACGGAAATGATATAAAATACAGTTAGCGTAAAAATTAAACATCTCGATAACCAATTATTTGCAATAAAAATCAAATCACCGCGAAAAGAACTTAATCAGAAAATAAAAGCAAGAATTCGATCAGTAAGACTCTTTGGAGACAAAAGTAATTCACGGACGGCTTCAGCAATCGTTCAAGCGATTTAAACCTTATTTAATGTACAAAGGCAAAATTATACTTATAAAACGGAATCGAGTTTGTTTGAAGTAAAACATTATATTTAGCATGAGTCGATTTATTTAAGCTACTCTGGAAATATTTTCTATATTTATTTTTCAAGTGAATTTTCAACTTAATTTATCACGAAGAAAATATATTAATTCATTCAGTAGTAGAATGCAAATTGCCTACCATGCCCGTCTTTTCGGCTGTTCCACAAAATTAACGACTTAACTACGGACTAATGATTAACTGGAAATCCGTATATTTTAAGTGGAATAATCTTTTCCAACAGCTGATCTTTCATCAACCGCCCATCTTGAGCAGGGAAAACAACTGAAAAAGTCGGTTTTGCAATGGAATAAGGAATTCTTTGAACAATTCTTTTTTACTTCTCTCATTTTACTCTGTCGCAACGGTCACACACATTCATTTTTTGCAAATCTTCCTAAATTTATCAAGCAATACTTTCAAATATACAATAGTCCAAATTTTATTTGGTAACATTTTTTGTCGATAAAGTTTATCAAATGAAGCCTTACGAAGCAATCGAATGTGATTCTTTGCGATAAGACTTCAGTGAAACATACAAAACGAAGTATCTTCCTCAATAAATGGGTGACGAGAGAGATTATGAGATCTCTTCTTCATTTTGCAGGTAAAAGTGGGTTTTCATCATCTGTTTCTCTGAGATAAATAATGTTTCATTTGGATCGATGGAAAGAAAAATAAGGCCAATGATGGCAACCAAATAACTCACGGGCCCTTCGAAACTCGTTCAATTTTAATCACTTTTGCGCTAAAACATTTTATTTGCGTGTCTCTGTTTGTTTCCATTGGGTAATTATCCCGTTTTCAAACGACGCAAACGAAAATATTTCAAAGCTAATGGAAATAAGGAATTTTGAAGCAACTTATTGTCTGAAAACTAATTTATACATCAAATGCTAAATAAAAAAGGATTTCTTTTTTAAGAAGTAAAACAAGTAAATAGCGGTAATTTGCTTTTAAGCAATGAAATCATTTTAAATCATTCGACGCATCGAGGGGTCAGAAAACAAAAAGAGATTTACCTCAAAAGAGCACTCTCATTGGTCTCGAGCGCTGTTCATAGTTAACAAATGTCGAAAAGATGTGTAAAATGGCAGAGGCGTGATTGCGAGGAAACAAGCGAGCATCAAAAGAGGCAAAAATCAATAGGAGGACGGCTCCTTGGCGACAGATGGCGTTTTTTTCATAAACGCAAATATCGGCTAAGAGAGAATCTCGTACATAGAGGATATCTTCAACCAAGATTTACTCATTCGATGATTTGTAAACGATTTAAACAAATGAGAACGATAAGCATTTTATTAAAAAGAGTTAACAACATTTTTCTTTGCGAATCAAAAGCAAATTTTGATAGTTTTCTTACTATATGAATACATTCTATAAAATTTAATGTTACAACTATAATAAAAATTCAATAAATGGGAACATTAAAAATGCTTAGTGATATAATTATATAATGAAGATTATATATCGATGGGAATACAGTTGTAAATAGTAAAATGGTTTATATTGTTTCAAGGTAAAAGGTTTCATAAACTTCCTAAAGAACTGTAATACTCGGAAGACGAATGACTAATGCGATGTTCATTATCAATGCGACGTTCGGTTGTGAGATAACACTTAGTTTTACAAGCAAATTCTTAAAAGACAGACAAAAACTCTAAAATGGATGCAATCCAAGATAAATAAATCCGAGCTGATAACTCAAGTATAATCAGCGTAAAACAAGTTTATCCGCATTTATAGAATGGAAAAATGTTCCATTCGTTCAATTGCATTTCGAACAAAGGGAATGCTTATCGAATCAAATATTATGGGACATCGAAGTTTGATTGAACGTTGCGTCTTTGCTGGAATTTGTTTTTCAACGCATCAATTAGACAGATCGGTATCACCCTTTTCACAAATTGTGAGGGGAATTCAAAGCGTACCTTCGAAAAGTTTGGAAGAAAACAAAAATATAAGCTATTCGTGATAAACCAACAGAATGAAGTTTTCACAATTTTTAAAGCTGAAATGAGCAAAATATAGCTTTTTTCTTGCACTTGATATTTTCCATCAAAATCATGGTAATATATAGAGATAAGAATAAGTTACAGTAATCTCATCCTTCTAATTAATTGCATCCGTTAAAGCCAACGACTCTAATTAATTATGCTATAATTTATGTATTATTAATATATTTGGAAAATTGATAGCGTCATTCGATATAATTTTAGATTTCTTTTATCATATGACCATACATCTAAGAATACTTTATTATAAAAATTTAAAATATAAAAGTAATAATAAGGATTAAACATTAAAACATTTAAATCTACTGTATCGATGTTTGGGAAATTATGGATCATCCAAAAAGAAGTAAAAACATTTATTTTCGATAAATGAAAGAGTAGTCCAAGTCTATGTATTTGTGCAAACGTATGCACATTCTCCAAAACATAATGAAAGGGCTTTGTTTCCTGAAACAGGGTGTCGATATCGAATCCTTAAGGGAGGGTGCCATTCATCAACCATCTCCTTATTGATACTTTGTCTTTATTTGTATTATCAGGACAGCGATGGCATTTTAGCGAATATTTTCGTTATCCGACGCATATTAATTTCGGACGAGTTTCAATATTATTAAAATTGATATTTAAAGTTGCGATGATGATTCCGCATAATTAATAGCTAAAACATAGTAGTACAGCTTTAGAGCAGCTGTTGATAGAAGACAACGCGTGCCGAGAGCAATAAAGTGATAAATTTATAAATTAAAATATAGAATATTCCGCGGACAAGCAGACGTACACTGAGTCGATTCTATTAATTCTATTTTTTGGTCGTTGCGTTTGTTTCTTGATAGAAAGTGCGTCATTTTGTACATTTATTTTTCGAAAAAAAGGAAAGTGGTGAATGGAAAACCTCATATAGGACGAAAGCAATTGTATTCAATTGGAAATACACACGAGCAGTATTCAAATCCCGTTGATGCAGTTTGTTTTAAAAAAGGATTAAACCAGTGAATATGTAGCAATGATAAGTTATCGTTTCAAAATGCGTGTGGCCAAGGGGGGGATGCGGCGTTCGAAGGAATCCAACGGAAATGCCACAAAAAGACGTAATGGGTACATCTCCGAGTGAATAAAGTTCGAGAGCTATTATTTTACAGTAATATAACAGAAATGCCGAAAGAGCAATGGTTATAAACTCTCACCGAGGAAAATTACAAATAAACGATATGATGTGAAGGAAGTGAAAAATCAAGTTATCGAACGTTTGAATTAAGAAACCAAAGAAATTATAGAAGTATTCCAAACGGGAATTTTGTTAGTATGAATCTAACGAGTAGCGCAAAATCAGATGCATTAACTTTCCGACATGCAAAATAAAAAAATATCGTTCGATAATATCCTTCTCTTTACAAGAGCCATTTCATAAAAATCACGAATTTTAATTTAAATAACTCAAAAGAATCCATTAATGGTCCACAGTTCATCCCTCTTTTGACGTGCGATCCTTCGATGGCAGTGGATTCGAGGTGTCTTTTTCAATCCTTAGTATTGATTCTTGAAGAAAGGAAAGTCGGTGTGAAAAAAGGAAACGGTATTTGAGGCTAAAAAAGAGCGGAAATGAAAGAGATCCACAATCCCGCTCCCCTTTTGTGCTATCACAAGAAGCATCATTTGTATCTTTTCCCTCGTGCAATTTCAGACTATTCAAGGGTTATTCATTTTCATAAATCGCTATTATTCGCTTATTTTACAAGTTTCGAACGAGTTTTTTTGATCCAAAAGCATTATGTAAGATCTTTCCACTCGTTTCTCTAAATAAGAAGACAAGCAGATGATCCTGTAGTTATTACGATACTAAAAATATTCTTTTTGGTTACCGGCTGTACGTTCTCAATAGCACAAACATTGGGTATCCAATGACCAAAATTTAGAATTAAAATAGTTTCAGGGAATGAAGATACAACGATTTGTCAATCACTAATGTGCATGAGGAGCATAGAAGTAACGGTCAAAAAGAGATCTCAAAACCGGTTGAGACGAAAAAAATAAACGCCCAGAAATGTGCATCAGACAATGCAACATCGCTGTGGGCTAAAACGAATTTCAATGAATCGAATGAAACGCGCAGTCGTTTACAAATTAACAATAGATGGTATAACGGCCTGATTCAGCGAAAGGACAGTTTAAGAAATAAACCGCTTTAGTTTTTTGCCCAGAAATCGATAAATAAATAGTTATAGAGTTTAAAAATGAACAAGATAGAGATTTAATATAATTAGATAACTCGAATCGAGGTAAACGCAATTAATCAAATTAATAAGCGTTTATTATTTTTTGATTGAAAAAATAAACGCGCTCCGCGGGGTTTTTATGTAAATGCTAGAAATGAATAGCTTTTTCAAAATTTCCAATATCTTTTGAACCTTCCAAGAATACCTATTTCTAAATCAAAACGCAATTTGGTAAATATAAGAATAATAAGAAAAGGTAATTTCAGAATGATTACACATCGAAAGCGGTTAAAAAGAATGATAAAAAGAATTAGACCGAAGAATTCTGTCCAAATGTAAAGATCGACATTTGAAATACCGACAATTCGTAGATTTGAAATTTAATGATGGGAAAAACGCTCTTATAGGCAATGTCGATTAAATAAGTAAAACGATGGAAGAGGTTTCTTATCACTGAACTCGATCATAGCTATCCGAAGTATGCACATTACTTTCGATAGCAGCCCCATTTGATCGTCAAATGCGATTAAACGGATCAAGTAGGAGAGAGAAAACTCCGAAAATTGAATGCGATCGCAGAGAGAATTCCCAATGGCCCAAATGGATTTTCAGGAGCCATTTGCAAAAGAGGATTAAGAGGCTCAAAGCGGAGCGAGATGCAAATAGGCGGAGCGAGAAATTAAGCAATGCTAGACGATATATAGACGCCCTCTATCGATCACTAATTTAATCGACGACTTAATTGTTGCTCCTTTGGCGCCAAATTCGACAGCGAAAACATTTCCTTTTCTTGACAAATGAAATAATTCACAGAAGATTCATTTCCGATATGCTCGTTGAAGATTAACATCCAAAAATTAGGCAATCGGTTGAGGATCTCGTGGAAGTATACGAGGATAAGGAGTGAGATTTGTATCTCCGCTATTTTCCCTTTCGTTGACATTCGAATCGGAAAAACGGTCTGAAGCGAAATACGAAATTGTAGTCGATGATTTCCGTGTAAACGAAGGCGGCACCAAATTCTGTGAATTTCATGCAAAATAAAATGTACTAATGGATTAAATCTAAGGAATGTGATTACAAATAAGAAATTTAACGAACACGATGGATGGAACAATTTCACATCCAAAAACACGATCATTTACGGTCGATATCCTTCAAGTAGATCAGGCGGATAAAAGATTCCTTTCCTCGGATACTACTGCTTAAATTGATGCAACGTTTGAAAAAGCAAGCTTTTCCATAAAAACTGAAAATAAGGCGTAAATTTAAATAAGGCTAAAAAAACGTAATATTTATCTTTCGAACATTTCTTTTTATTCTTTTGAGAACACGTTGATGAAATTCTCATCGTACTCGAGTTTTTGGATCGGATTTCAACAACGAATTCTAAAAATGTTAACTTTCGGACGTCCGATTTTCTTCCGGCGAAAATGGACGTTTGGAAAGAATTTCTTATTTCCGATATAACAATATTCGATAGAACCCTTTAACACGAATTCAACTGAACGCAATTTCGATATCATTTGACAACTCTCAAGAAGTGGAAGTTGGATAAACAAGGGCCGGTCGATGGTCGTAGGCGTCTCCTCCATGTCACCCGCCCTGGTTGCTATGGAGACCGCGCCATTTTTTCCTCTTTGGACGACCCCTTCGGCGTTTGACGACGCCCCTCCCCGTGGACGCCGATCGACCAGCGTTAGGGGGGGGGATGTCCCTAGGATATGCAACCAATCAAATCGGCCGCGACTCAGATGACTCATCCGCAGAGATTCTTGGATCAAATGAGATGGAAATCTCAGGGGATATCGATTCGTTTAATTCCCGAGTTATTTGGCTTCGAGTGATCATTCGGAGTCTCCTCAGAAGTGTTCACAAAAGAGTCATTTTGAAAGGAAAAAAAGAATTAAAAACAAAATGAACAAATACAAATTCCGAGGGAAGAAAAATATACTGCCATTGACTTTCTTTCGATAATGCTTACTAGTGCGAACACGATGATAAATAATTTTATTTGCTAAACATTAAATAGCTTAATTGACATCCCGCTTGATTGTCGAGAAAACGCACTGAATTGTAAATAATTCAACATTATTCATTCGCTGCTACCCTTTCTTTTTCAATATTTCCGACAAAATATGATGAAATGCAAGATAAAGATGTTCCTCGTAAATTGCACAAAATATGAGTAAACTTCGTTTTCGGTACAATTTGATATGTAAGCGAGAGGCGATAGTAATTTTCACATATTTATTCAAGAAATATTACGAAGCGATATTTCACCCTTTTGCAGTCGAAAGAGATGAATCTCTAAAACATTCTCAGGATTAAATTATATTTAATCGACAAAATCTTTAAATCTCTCTTATACGAAAAAGATGAATTAAATAAAAAGGAAGTTTATGAAAATACACAATTACTATGACACGATTCTAAATTTATTTAGATTTATTGAAGATCAATCACTGTCTCAGTTTCGATAAAATGACTTTGTTTATAATTATTACAATGTGAGATGCACAATATAGAGTCGAAAACACTTTCCGTTAAAATTCAGTTGGTTCACTATTCCAAAATCTGACAAAATGAGAATTTTAAAAATAGACGGAGGTTTGATGCGGAGGTGACTAATGTAAACAGGAGCGCTTCGAAGTGTAAACAGCGCATGCGCGAGAAGGCAAATAGACTGCGAGGCAATCGACACAATGGACGTATCAATTACACGAGGAAAGGTTCGAAATGATATCTTTCGATCAGCAAAATTATCCCGTTTAGATTTATAATTGACTTAGATTCGGTCACAATTTATTTCCCTTTATTTTTTGCTGAATTTTTTCCTCTTCATGAAGTTAAATCATCTACTGTCCTCAGTAATTACAAACACGATGTCCTTCCCAAAACGATTATTAGAAACGGAACAACTTATCACGGAACGTGTGCATTATGTGAGAAAAAGCATTAATGAATTTGTTAAGAGTCGAAAGTAGTTCGCGAGAGATACTCACGTTGCATGCGACCGATTGAAGTAGAATTAGGTCCAACATAAAAAGTTAAGAATTATTACGATAAATTTATAAACATAACTAAAACGCTTAAGGATTAGGGAATCGTTAGAACAAAGAGTAGAAAAGGAAGACACGTGCAGCGAAGGAGCAAACGGAAGAATCACTATGAAGGTGTGCATAAATTGCTCAAGATTCTCCGATGACAAATGATAGTGGTTACGTAGAAAATTATAAGAGACCATTAAAAACGAATTCGGAGGACGGAAAGCGAAGAATCAACAAAAGATGTCGAAGAGATCTTCTGAACTGGAAAAGGGACCGAAGAGAAATCCTTGGCAATAGAGGAACGTTGAAAATTTTCGATGATAATAATATATATGTTAACGATATATTGACGAGTATTCTGATGTTCACACGAGAGAAATTCGTACGAAAGGCAGAATGCACAATTCAATATGCACAAACGTAAATAACTTCAAATCGTAAAATAGATACAAAAAATGTGTAATACATAAATACATATAAAAATATTTAATACATATATACCTTAGGTGGGTGTTACGCGCAGGCGTCGGATGGCACAGTCGATAGTAAAAAGCGCACAAATCCGATGTTCTTCTTCGGTCGTTCGAAAGTGGATTTTGGGTAAAGAGCGGGACTTAATTAAGAGAAGAGTGAAGATGTGATCAACTCGCGGTACGAGAACATTCTGAACGTGGGACTTTGGTTGTATCGAATAAAAGGGCAATGTGGAAGAGAATCACGTTTTAAAAAGAAACAAGGGGCGGAAGGCAGGTAGAGACGGCCGGGTGCACGTCGAAGAAAGAACATCTTCCGGATGCATCTCCTCATTCATCTAACGAAGTTTTTAATTTTTAAATAAATTCTCGATTCCTCGTGTTTAAATATGTTGCGATTTAGAGTGGATGAAATTATCTTTCGGAATACGCTCCGCGATTGAGCTCCGTAACAATTGCATTCATTTGAGACCGTGATTTACCTTCGCATAAAAACTAATAAATGCGAAGAGAAACTTTCCTAAAAAGGATTTTAAAATCATCGAGAATGATATTCCATATAAAAAAGAATAAGATTAATTAACGGATGTTTGTTTAAATTTATTTAAATAATATTCGTTCGACGATAAAAGAGTCATTCTTTTAATGATCGATCAAAGATTTGGTGAAAAAAAAGATTCCGTAGGGAAGAGATGAGCAAGGGTTGAGAGGCGAACAAAAGACTTTGATGGTCGAAATAAGAAATGGGCAGATGGGCTGCTACTCTCACAATGGGAATACTTCGTGGCAGATGATTCGGATACAAAGAGTATTTCTGCCCGTCGTCATAGATTAGGATCGGTAAAAGTATGAGATGGGTAGGAATATCAACGCGTCCTCCTACACAATACAAGAGGAAAGATCAATAGAGTGGAAAGTATTTCATAAACGAACCGAATCTTCAGAGCAATTGTTGTACGGAAGCTATAGTATCGTGAGATTACCGTGGACTACCTCCAACGAAATGTTCCTCTCCTCGAGAGAGCACCCTTTCGATGAAAAGACATCATTAGTACGACGAAGAAAGTGACCGCATTTTGATCAAACAAATGACGAGAATCGCATCAACAAAAGTCCGAAATATAAGAGTGCAAAATAATGCGCTAAATAAAGCAGAAGCGCTGATACCAAATAATCTTATTCGTAATTAACAATAAAATATTCCTATTAATTACGCCAAAAGAAAAGTACATTAACAGTCTAACATAATGTATCCTCGACATGTGATTAATTTCTGGGATCGAATAAGCAAAGAAAAAAACAACTACGACGGTTAAACCAAACCATCGATAACTAAGGAGAGACACAAACGCATCGTCATTTTTATTCGTTTAGCAAATTGAGAATCGAAGAATTTAAAAGGATCTTCGAGAAAAGGTGCATTTGAAGCACTACTTCGAGAGGATTCCTAGGAGACCGTAAGCGATGCAAGAGCACAATGGCAGGAAATGTAGTGAATAGGGAGGGTAACCATAGGGACATGATGGTAGGTCACGGCGGTCTTTTTTGATGATTTCTAAACAGTTGGCAAAAAAGGAAGATTTTAATAAAGGAACGGAAATAATGAAAGATATCGAATGCATCTTTTAGAGGAGGAAGTATGTGGAGTGACAGAAAGTAGATTATTAGAACGAATGAGAGGAAGCGACTCATTCTATGGTAGCGCTTCATTGGATATTTGTATTTAACGAAAAGATTTGTATATGATGAAATATGGGCTTTCAATCGGATATGAAAAATTGTTGGAAAATTTCAACACGAAAATTCAAGATCGTGACTCGATTAAGAAAACAAAATATAATTATGAACATACGTTCTGAAGTATGAATTTTAATTAGATGGTTTATTAAGATGAAATTAAAGATATTTATATTTAATGCAAATAATTTAAAATGTAACCATCTTCTCATTTGCAATTACTTTGATATGATTGAAATGAAATATACACATTTTTATTAGAATTCTCAACTCTTACAAACAAATGATTAGGAAACGCTTATAATATGCTTTCGAAATAAATGATTCATATTTACTCACGAAGAAAACAATAGCAAGATGAATTAATGGATCCATCCGATAATTAAGCTTTCTTAAATTAACGGATAGAATCGAACTCGGGGCCTAAAGCGGATGCATATCCTTCGCGAAAGAATGAAAGAACTCGGAATAAAACTCGTGGCATCCCTTGAGGAAAGAAGGGCTTTTGTTCAAAAGGAAAAAAACTTTCGCTTTGAGGCGAAGTAAATATGGGTGCTCAAGAGTGACATGAAAAAAGCGCGGATTGGCCACGAGACAAAGAGAACTCGCCGCCGGCGTTACGTCAGAGCAAAAATAAAATAGGAAAAGGTTGATTAGCACAGGGGACAGCCATTAAACTTGGGAAGTCTTCCGCAAGTAAAAAAAAAGTGCTGCAGGGGCGCTCTTGGGTGCAGTTGGCCCTTCAAACAATGGGCCGATGCCAGGGCATCCATCCGTATACTACCGCTAAAAACGTAGGTATGTGTGTGTATACATATATATACACACACAGTTATATGATCTGATTATATTTGTTTCTCGAAAAACGTATTTTTCAACTCAAATTTATACATTGACAGCGATCTTTTACGAGTCATTAGTATATATTCCATTATATTCGTTCTCTTGATATAGTTAGAGAGAATGAATGCGTTTCATTCTCCAACGATGAACCTTTTTCAGATAAGTTAGCTAGCAGACATGAATTGCGAGTTCATACGAAAGATTAAAGCTTCTCTTTGATAAAATTCTTTGAAAATAGTTAAATTTTTAGTTACTTTTATTTATTAAAAATGACCGTCAAAAACATAAGTTCAGGGACTATTCCAGGAGGGTACTCAAAAACGGAAGAAAACAACAGGAAAGACCAATAATTCAAGGCCTTGGTAAATTAACTATTACTGAAGTTGGAAACTTTGAAAAACGCTTAAATCACAATCCGATAAGGCGACCAATCGTAAGGCAGCTGGATGAAATCGAACACGCACAAGCTGAGTCCACAGATAAGCATTTCGTAAGCAAAAGAACACATTTTCAGAGGCAATTGTTACTTTTCAATGGGATGCACCTTTCCCCACACAAATGGCCCCTTATCCTGAGGAGTGGGAAAATTGTTGTTTTTGCAGAAACCAAGTTCGAATCACTTTGGATGACCAATGACGACTTTCACGTACAAACCGCTGTTCCCTTTTTATTCACGAAAATGAGTTCTATCGCATCAATTATCGATCGTCAATAATAATCTTCTCTTCAAAAAGGAATTCGGAGTTTTTGAAAACTAGATTGCAGGAGAAAGAAACATTTGAAAGTAATATTCATTTGTAATAATTTGGAATGTAACTTAAAATATTAAAATAGGAATGTTGGAAAAAGAGTACGAGTTCTTGCACTTACTATTCATCTGCGATTAGTCAAGGCGACGAAGACGTTCCTTAAAATGATTTGAAATTTAAACTCAGCTTCTTTGAGGATATGAGTAAACGTTTGCTTCCTTAAAGCAAGAAATCGATCTATATTTCTAAAATGAGAAAATAAAAGTTTTTTCGAATTTTAATTATTTTCAATAAATGCTTCACTTAAAAGACACTATGTCTGCATATTTGAAATTAAGTTCGAAACATTTCTTACGGCAGCATTCTTCCAGAGTCATTCTAAGAACATTTTATGCCAATCACTAATGAAAATTAACCACCTAGAATCGAATAAATAACCATTTGTTGCAGACTAATGAATATTCTATGCGCTATGAAAAGTATTTTTTTAATAAACGAAAATATGCATGCATTCTTACGGGGAAAGTCAGATTTTCGGGCCTCCCGGAATCGAACCCATGATAGGTAGAGTCGTTTTCCGATTTTTTTTCTCAGGAGAGAGGAGACATCACGTAAAAAATCAGCGAGCACGCTTAGTTAAGTTTGGACATTCTTTGGACCAAGATTGGATGTATAATTAACCGAAAGATCACCATACATACGCTCGTAATTATGGAAAATGAAATAGTTTCCTTAAATTTTGGTTCCAAACTCTGAATGGCATTGTTTATTCATACACTGCCGTTTGCAACAGTCAAGTTTTTCCGAAAAAGTTATCACTATTTATATAGCAACCTAAATCTTCTCCTTTACATTAATTCATGGATCAATCGATTCTTGGAATTTCTTCCAGAATAACTCATCCTTTCGTAATTAAATATTTTCACTTATTTTTATCTCAGAGCATTCGCGACATCCGTTTGGACCTCAGCTGCCCAAAAGGCAATCTGGTCGGTAATCTTTCCTCAGAAGAAGGCCAATTACACCAGAAAAGCGTTCCATTGAATGGATAACGGCCGAGAGATAAACACGAGATAAGGCGGACAATGGAGTCGACCCTAATTGCGTGGAGCCTTCACAACATCTTCGAGGGGAAACAGATTTGAATTTTCACTCGAACGAAATCTTAACAAACTTTTTCATTGAACTTGCGTGTGGCAGGGGATGCTTACCAAAGCAATGAAGTTTGGATGTGAAAAGAATTGTAATATTTCTTTTAGACATTTTTTTAGATAAGTCGCGTTGTCAAAAGACGATATCAAAGATTTTGATATCGGAAATTATTATAATAATAATATAATGACGCCCTTATTAAAATTGAGACTCCTCTTCCACTTAGCCTTGTCTAAATTTAGTATAATTTTTAATTACTATAAATTATGTATTAAAAAGTTAAATTAATCAAATTTTTAAATTAAATAACTAAATGTGTGGAATTAAAAAACCACAATTGAAGCTTAGGGAAAAAAATTCCATAGCAAGTAAGCACCCACACAGAAGGGGGGTGCGCAATCCTACTAATAGTACAAGCTGAAAGAAATCACAAAATGAGTATAACCGTGAAATCAATGTGTGAAGGCGTGACTTCGTGGAATGCCATAGTAATAAAAATAACTTAGTAAATTTCCACAGAAAAAGATTGTTATATTTGCAACCGGTTTCGTAATATAAAATTATGAGGTTGTAATGAGGATGTAATTTTATATTACGAAACCGGTTGCAAATATAACAATTTTTTTCTGTGGAAATTTACTAAGTTATTTTTATGAGTATAACCAGGAATAAAAATATAAGGAATGAAATAGTTACAACATTTCCTAAAAATAGATAAACTCGGGTATCGATTGTAAAAAGATTTCGCGAGATGATAGTGATTATATTATTAGTCTCTATTCCAAGACAGTATTTGCGTTAATAACAGGTAATTAGAAATCTTGGTAACACCTGCCATAGTTGGGGAAATATAAAAAGGATCGTAATTTCGAAAATATCGACCCAAGATCATATGTTTGATGTTGATAGCTATTTGAACTCTTATTCTTGGTAAAGGTGACGTCCTTAAAGTTTTATGCTATACAATCACTTTATTTAAACAGCAAAACGTGTTTATACACGTATTTATTTACTACAAAATAACCGAAGATACGGGGAACGGTCACTATTTTACACAATAGAGAATGAAAACTGAACATAATTAAGAATTTTCTTTTTCGTAACCGCGCGTTCTACCGCCCCTGGAAATCTCTCTGGATGAGATATTATTCCTCCAATGTAATGAATACTCTATAAAATTCAATGATTAGTTTAGGGGATTCAACAAAAGAAATATTTTTTCTTCATTACTCATAAAATAAATATATATATATAATTATGGCCCAAGTAAATATAAATATTAGTAAATATTCAAGTTAAACGGGTTTCTATCACAACAAACGTCATTTAAAGGATTCCACTGTAATTATGGAACTTTCTCACATCGCCGCACTTTTCAAATGAATTCTCATTTACATTTCATAAAAGGTTTCATAGAAAGCGTTCCGATATATTCGGGTCGAGTGAAATAATATAATCCTTGGTAAAAGATAGACTCCCGATTGGTGCTGTTCTCATGCTAAGAAATGAAATATTGTTTTATTTTCACCCAATTCTGCGGTCGATTTTATTCGACGTCGAAATATATATTAAAATATTATAAAATGCAAAAACGCATGGACGTGATTTATTTTCATTAAGAGTTACACATCGGGCTTTTTTTCAAAACTTCTCAACCTGATCTCTAATGGGTAGGAAAACGTCCTTCGATGACTGAATTCGAAAGTAATGTGCGAACAATCTTTGAATTTTATTTGATCCGAATTCCCTTCATCCATTTGATTTGTGTTGAGAACTTTTTTCCATTCCTTACTTAAATCATCACAAACTCGTCAAAAGGAGTTGTCAAAGAAATAAATAGATCGAGAGGGACATTCGTTTAATTTCTGAAATATTGGAAGAAATAGGACCTCAAACGACGATAATAAAAATTATGGTCGCAAAATTCTACCTTCGTTTTTTTCCTGAGGACGAAAGGATCGACAAAAACGTGATCTTCAGAGAACGTTTCTTTGTTTTCAAACATCGAGATTTCATGAAAAAAATTTCGCTCACGATTGACACGAAGCAATACGACTGACTAATGAAATCTTCAAAAAAGTGGAAACAAAAAAAAGAAGTTGACTTAACTGAATTTATGTAAAATAATTCCTACAAAAGCAATTGATGCTTCCGTGTAATCCTAAATTTGGTTAATACGAGTGATGAAAATGATCGCATTGTTATTCATCTTAATTTGATCATATAACTAGTATTTGCAACTTACAGACGGAAAAGAATATATTTAATGATGTCATTTATTTCACATCGAGAACATCAGTTGGATATAAAACTCTGCCCATAATATTAAGTTCTCAATAAAATTGAATATTTCCGTTTCTCAACATAGAAATCCCTTTTCAGAAAAAATGGCCGAGAAATCGATTTAAGGGAATTTTCAGGGCTCGAGATTGAAATCCATAAGACAACGTTAACACAATAAAGAATGGATTTGAATCAATTAAGAAGTTCTATTTCTCAAATTACATTGCAAATCGCCAAAGAAATGGGGAAATTTCAAAGATGCGGCTGTTACTTTCTAAGTCGAAAATTAAAACTAGCTTTAATACATTTCTTAGAGTTTACATACTTTAAAAGGTAAATGTAGCAAACGGAAATTGATCTCGATAGCAAAGTTCACAAGAATAACAGTGCGACATAAATTACCTATCGAAAGCAATGTACAGAAAGACAAAGTAATATAAAAATTAACCAAAGGATTGAGATAATTCTTTTCTTGAAACTGCGATATAAGTCATTAAAAATCAAGAGATAAGTTTATAACATATGATACTATGATTTTTAAAAAAAATGAACTCAACACAATTACGAAGAATATGTCACCTTTTCAACGGATACCCCTTAGTCGAAGTTTTACACAAGAATGTCTTGCAATTGGTGAAGAATACGGTTTATTTCGCTAATCTATACGCAAAAAGAGAATAAAGGTTAAACTACACACGGGATTACGTACATTGATATAACGAAAATAAATTATGCGCGGAATAGTTAAAATGTTACTTAAATATTCGTTGAATTCACGCTAAAGATCGCGGAGAGAACGAAAGGAATATTCCTTCTCATCAAATTATAAATTGGGTGGTAATTGGAAACATAACCATCTCGGTGGATATAGTATATATATATATATATATGCGTGTTTGTGTGTGTGTGTGTATATCTCATCTATTCTATCGACATTTTCGAATTACGAAACAGAATAATGCAAACCTTTAACTGGCCATAAAATTATGGCCAGTTAACGTTTGATATCAACGTCCGTGATTTTGTGATTGTATTGGGAGATTTACTAACACAAGTTAAATACTTATTGAAAAATTTTTAACGACGATAAAATTCACGAACGCAATAGGTTTTACTTACAATTTCACGTTTGCATAACAATAATTGACATATTAGTAAATAAATAAATTCCTTAACGCTAATTGAGTAAACTATTTTAAATACAAGAAAACTTAGAAGGTCAATGGACATGTAAGGACAAAAATAATAAAAATATTTGAATGAACCAATAATAATAACTAAAATCACTTAATGAATTCACTGATTCAGGTAATGAGCATAATGACCGAGTTCAGATGTAATAACTTCGCAAAAATAGGCGTTATTTTGAAAATTTATAAGAAGTTTTTCAAATGTACATCGTTTCGAGATTTCGGTTGAGAAATTAGAGACATAAAGCTATAGTATAGAAATTTAAAGGCTAGAAAATTGCTCTTACGAAAAAGATTAAATACACGATAATCCGTAAATTATAACGAGAGCTGCTGAGAAGAAATACGAAATAATAATTCATTTAATTTAGTTAAGTTAATTAATGCCATTTTAAAACGACTACCAAACTATTTTTTTAGAATGGGTATTAAAAGATAGGAGATAAATAGCCATAAACTTTGTTTAGGGAAGACGAGATCGATATTACGGTTTGATAATACGTGTAAGAAACAGGATTCAAGAAATCTTTCTTCTTGCGTAAGATATGTTTTCACACCTGCACAACTAAATGGTATTCATGCAAATGTAAACATTATTTTAAAATAATGCGTCTTCGTTAATTCGCGCCTAAACGAAGCATTCTTAACAAAGGATAAATAGATCTGCAATCGAAAAAACTCTCGAATGCCTTCAAATTAAACCGATCTTATCTGAATTTGTTAAAAAAATCGTCAATTTTTAAAATTTCTTGTATTGAATTGCGTTTTGTAAAGCAGTTCACTATTATGAAAATGTACAAATAAATAATAATGAACAAATAGATTCGTACTTTCCTCAGATATTTTAACTAACGACCGTTACATCATCAAGTGTTGCCAAGTGTTCCACAAAGTGACGATCTTTAAAAGAACGAAACAAAACGAGCGATTTGGTGAAATACTCAAGCAATTGCTTACACAGGGTTACTCCTCCGCTACTTAAATACGAATTCTCCAATTCTTCGATGGAATCGAAGTTTCCGAAAAGAGAAACCTTGTGAAAGCATTTCATAGCAAATTTTGTTATCATTTGGAGAGGACCAAAGGAAAGGTGATACTTTTTATGTTCATTAATTGCACTCGAGTGACAAAAAGGCTAAATGGGCGGCTTCTTTTAAGCTGATACGTCGCAAATTTAACATTTAAACGTTCATCTGGATGGATCACTCGATGATAATTGGAAGCGAACAGGAATTTTACCGATAATTCTTGCTGATTTTGTACTTCTAGAAACGATTGAAATACAAATAATAAATCCTGTAAATATTTCCTCAAAATACATTTACATTTATAAAACCATTTGACAGTGATTCCCTTTAGACATCAAATCTATATCGATTATGCAGAGATGGAAGTTTCACGGAAATTGTCTTCTTTTGATAAACTACATCAGCCAACTTCGACCCATCTGGCTTTAGGTCGATAACATCGTCGGTCCACTCGAATTTACAAATTGAAGCGGAAATTTATACTTCCTTGCGACTCAAATAAAATAACTGAATGATTGATTCAATTTGTATAACAAATGCTCGGTGAACACGAAACTGTAACAAATGCAGCTAAATTATTTGGTACTCTGATCTCTCAAACGAGCGAATCTTTCCGATTTATACATTGAGGACATCAAACCCTTTGTCTTTTGATAAACAATGAAAACATATACTTTCCACAAACGTATTATTTCAAGTAATGTTCAATTCAATTCCGCTTTAGTTATTCTTAGAAGTCTACACATAGTGACTGGTAAATATAATTTTAATTAAAATGACATTAGGGATTGAACAAAACAGTGAGGTTTTTCTTACGTAAATATAATATTTATTAAAGTAATTATATTTTAAAACTTCTCTATTCCGATAAAATTTATATTATAACGTCGAATTTTAATTGAATTATATTATTTGCTATAATAATTAACTGTTTACGTTGAGGTATATCTGAAAATGTTGTTTATTAATTAAGATACGCAGGTGTCGATCATCATGACACGCTTATGAAGATGGATATTTTATAGACGAGTGATCAGAGCCGAAACACGATTTCTCCATCGCACGATCATCTGAAACGAGCATTTATTCACTCTCGAATTTTCTTTTAACTGCCAAAGCAGAAAATTGATTTATGTATTTTTCAATGGATTCAAAGACCATCATGGAAGTAGGAACGTGGAAATGTAGATTGGAAACACAGTATCAACAGAATCCTTATCATTAAATTCTTATATATTTCGTCGTTTATTTTCCTTTATCCCAAAGCAAACAAAATGAAATCGCACAAAAAAGGAGGCGATAAATACTTCGGATGAGATTAAAAAAGACGGGGAGCATCACTTGAAATCGCTTGGTACGCAATTAGCATGATTTACGAAGATTTAAGCATATTAGCAAGTTTTACATAAGTATAGAGTAAATACAACATGTAGCTAAACATACATCAAATATAAGAAAAGTAATCTCGCTAATCAGAAACAAAAGATAAACATCATCAGACACAAGGTGTAAAATTGCTGAGAAATATAAGACGCGAGTATATTTGCGAAGTCTATCAAATGATTCGAAATGCAGAAGATGGACGGTGGCTTCAAGACGTAAACACCGAGAGCGTTTCGCTTTTGTTTCTGAAAACCGCACCTCGCCACAAGAGCCTTGTGGCTCGTACGCGAGGAGCTTTAGTTAACCAACCCACCGCCGGAAAACCGTAAGCAAAACTTGAGGAGTTTAAGAGATTCGATGAAGAGGATGTTTAATGAGGAGAGAGAAAACCGCGTTTGAGGTCTTTGTGAAGGCGCACTTAATAGAGACGAAGGATAACTGATTTCTCATCGAATCCATTGTAGAATTTTAGCGAAATGAAAAAGCGATGTGCAACAACAATTTCTAAGTTCATTAGAGTATCTGATTCTATTAAAATGACAGAATTTATCGAATTAGAGGTGATAAATATTGATGAGGTTAATAAGGCATTCCGAATTCCTTTCAACAATTCCACAAACTTTAGTGCGATTGTATTGCAGATGTGATTCGCGCTAATGCAGCGAACATATATAGAAATGGCGATAAAGTGTTTTCTTTCAAAAAAATAGTCATTTCCAAGGTTAATAACTTAACTTTTAAAACACGATGAAATTTACGTTGTCAAAGATTATTAAAAAATTAATAGCGATTACATTTTCTCAATACAATCGGAAGTGGTATTTCGGCAAATATTAACAGCGATGCGTACAGTGGAGAATAATTTACAAATACAGGCGAATTTAATCATCATAACAATAAGCAGTGTAAACAATTAATTGCGAAACATTTTAAAAACACAAGGGAGGTGCAATTGGATTCTCAAGGGAAGAGAAATATAAAAAATGTTCATTCGTAATTTCAATACATTTTCCCTAATGCGATTAAAAGTCATTTTGGGAGGGACTCATACAAGATTCTATAACAGCCATAAAAGCGAGTTCTTAATTATAAACTAATATGATGACTTAAGCCCATTTGAAGCCCATTCTTATAATGGCATTAATATTGCAACTATAGGGATTTAAACTACATATTTGGAAATTATTGCAAACCTAGGTCCAGTAATATAAAATGGGTAAAATTCAAGTAAGAGGGAAGTTCATTATGCACTTAACTTTATTTATATATACATAGAATGTAATTCGTTCATGGAAATTGATTTTATATTTCTTTTTACTAATTCAAGGGAAAAATTTTACGGTCTCTGATAAAAACGTTTTCGGTCTTTAACAATGTTTTGTGCCGTCGGTGGTTTCTATCGGTTTCCGACTGATATTTTCCCATCGTTCACGTACTTTGTTAAATAGCAGTGATAAGGTCTGTGTTAAATAAAAAAGAGGTATTGGATTGAGTTACTCCGGAAACATAGAAAATTGAATGAATTTAAACGTTATTTCACCAATTAAATGAAATGATTCAAAAAGAATATAATTCAATACTTTAGACAATATATATGTGGCGGAACACACAAGTAAAATACGTCAGAATTATGGTTCATAATTTAAGAAGAATGGATTATCAGCCAAATTGAACTCGGATGCGTCATTCTCGTAAATAAGGGCAATATTATTATGATCCTTGGGTTAATTAGAGTAATTATAGCTTAGATAATGCACCTATTAATATTAATATCTCATAAAAAGTTCAAAATACCATAAGTAGTTGGTACAGTGAGAACATATCTGTGCCCAGACATTATGCAATATAATTCAAGTGCATGAGATAAAAGCTATATAAAAATTACAAGAATTGAAGAATCTTAAGGTTTCTTATACATAAAATTAAATGTAGAAGAAGCAAGAGTAAATACTTAAATTTTGAAACTCTCTTTCATATATTTTACGAATAATATGAGTCGAGGAATGTAAATTAATCAACGGTATGGTACATTTGTTAAATGTTAAAAAGCACAGAAACTGGTAAAACTATAAATCAAAACGATAAAGGTGGGAGACTTTTATGTTATAAAGATACTTAGTATGCGTTACATAATTATTATGCTAACCGTTTCTACAAATTAAACGAGATGAGGATACCTCGTCGTATTTTCGAAGTCAAACGCACAATACGATGGACGTAGTTTGGGCGTTCACTGACAGATGGCGCGGAGATGCGATGAGGGAAGAGTGGTGCGATTGCACTGCCACCTAGGGAATACGGAAGCCACCTTGGTTCGCACACCCTGCATGTGCATCAAATAATTCTCGAAGTAGATATAGAAATGACATTAACGTTCGTTAAAAATGATATTTAGCAAAGACAATAATTCATACTGAAATATATTAAATATCATTAACTGATAGATTAAAATCGAACTATTGAATTGGCGTTAAATAACAAGTAAATACTGCGTTGAATTATGAAGTCATAAAATTTTTCACATAACGTACTTAAGTGAGCGGGATCATAAGATGATGACAAAAATGTAACGAGAAGATCCGATTTCAATGTGCTTTTAGTAAGAGTCATAATTTACACTTAATGAACACTAAAATGCAAAATGTTTCCAGATATATTTTGCATTCCTTCCTTAAAACACAAATGAATTGCGCTTTAGTTCACAAAAATTCATTAAAAATCTCTTTTCTTTAAAATAACAAAATGGTTTGATCCAAAATAAGGCGATCGAAAATCAAATCACATAAACTATATATATTCCTTAATTATAATAATTTATAATCATTATATCGAGACATGCTTACGAAAAATGCTAAAGGATAAAAATATTCATCGAATCACTTCTCGAATATATAATATCAGGAATAATTATAATATAAATAAAACATTTATGAAATTTTAGGTTTTTTTCTTTTAAAATTAAGTAATCGGTAATTATAAAGGGATATAACTGTCTATGGATTATTTCAAAATCGCCCAAACCATATCGAAAGGTGCGACAACACTAAAAACCTTCAAAACAAAGAGATGCTTGAATAATAGATGACAAAGGATCATTTCGAGTTTTGAAATAGTATAGATAACCATCTTGTCTTGTAAACTAAATACTCGAGCAGAATCTAAGACCATGAAGATATAATAAATTTCTAAATGATTTTATAAGAAAAATAAGTACTCCTTTTATATATCTTAAATACCACAAAGCATACTAACATCGATTTTCGAACCATTATATATATATATACGTTATACGTTTTTAAAATAAAACATACAAAAACTCTTATCTTTATTTATAATTTCAAAATGGGGCTGAATAATTCAATCCGAGATATTATAATTACCATTTCCAATCAAAATAAAAACATTATTGTCACATAGAAGAGAATAAAAGACATTTCTCGAAATATGTACTACTACAATTCAAAATATTAAAGAAAATTACATTATTTTAAAAGGTCCCCACATAGACACTCAGCTGAAGTTGTCAATTAAAAGCTAATCGATACTCAAAGGCATTAACATCTTCGTACAAAGGACCTGATGGCGTTCGTGAGCAAGTGGATGACCTCTAAGGACACTCCATTCGTGTTCATTCAATACGATGAAAAAAATATACGGATTAATAAAATAAAACTAGCGAAAATCGCCAATAGAAGACTAACTTATAATTATATAGCTTTTAATAAAAATATCCCTTAGAAGGCAGTTTTTGAAATAGGTTATTTATTCATTTAACGAAGACCACACAAAAATCCACTTCTGGACGGCGTTGCTATAAACTCAACAATGGACCAAAGAGGGAAATTTGCTCCTCAGCCGGGATTTGAACCCGGAATCTCATCGTTAGAAGGTTAGTATGTTAAACATACATTTTTTAAATTGCTTCTGTTTTATTATCATCGTTTAAATGCGGTTCCCTTTTTGAATTGTGGAAAAAGTATAATCCAGTTTAGCAGTTACTGAATGTGAATGTCGACACCTAACTCCATGGATTCTTAAGTGAATTCAGCCATCGAATACACCACCGATTATTTATGCAATAGAATGAAAACTTTGGAGTTATTTGCGATATCCAGAGAATTAGCTAAATGCGCATCTAATTATCTACGAATTTTTATGATTTACTTTTGAAGAATATCACTTTGATTCACTAACAAATATTTATTTTAGATTAAATCAAGTATCATGAGCAAGTTAAAAACACCAAAAACTATTGGTTCGAAGTTAAATTCAGCTTATTTACGATGAGCAGGAGTCAATTTTCTTTCTAATAGTTAAAATAATATAAAACGCTCACAAAGTTGTGGCGGGAATTTTAAAAATATTTAGCATCCTTGAAATTATTAAAATAAAATTCTTTTAAGGACGAAATCAATTCATAAGAAAGACGAATGTGTCTTCGGTATTTAACCATGGAATTGGATATTGAAAGATATAAAACCACTGACGATAAATTAACCTCCTATTAATATTTTTAACATAGATATAAAAACTGGACTGCATAATTTCAAAAATGAATAAAATCAAACTGATTGATAAATGGAACGGTGTATCGAAGTGCGTTTCTCTTGAAAAAGGGGCAGAATAGAAATGAAGGGCTACAAAATAGTTTATCAGCCGTTTTCTTAAATGATCACTTTTCAAAAGCATCTTTTGCCTCAAAATCGCCTTTAAAGCGTAAGGTGTATCATATAATAGGTGTTCTCAAACAAAGGTAAGATTCAATTGAGTTCCTAACGACGCAATAGTACAACTTTGAGTCTAATGGGCAATGGAGTCCCTCATAGTATTCAGAAAATAAATGTCGCATGTTACATCGAAAGTAGTTTTCATACATGCAAACAGAAGACAAAAGTAATGGATTTGAAAACATTAATGAGAAGGACACGCTATTTAACGAATATTTGAGATAGTTTTTTTTTTATATTTCAAGATTAGAATCAAACTACTTTACGCATAAAACAATAAAGATTTTAGTTTCCCTATAAATCGTTTTTCTATTATATTTACCATCTACTTTATACTCTCCTCTTTCAAAAAGGTCTCATTCAAGCATACATGGAGATTAATCCGAATACTTTCTCTTAATTTTAAATGACGAATTTCTTAGAAGCTTGTGTATGTATAGGTATTCCAGAAAAGAGAATTAAGCAAAAAAGCGAAAAAAAGAAATGACTAATAGACACCGTATTGCACAAGTTATCCGATAAAATAGCAATATATTCCTTTTACCGCTCTTCTTCATCACAATTACGCAGAATCTATTTCAATAATACTATTTCACCCCTTTATCGAAGGATTAAAATGAAATTAATCAAACGATTGGAATCACCTTGGCTTTTGATTGCGTTCGATAGCATTAATGAAGGAATAATAAGGACGACATCTTAGGGAGAACCGAATATAAATAACTAATTCCATTAGGACATACTTCTTTTAATAAATGGCGATAAATTTCCTTCAAATTTGACCACAAATAGAAATTATCAAAATTTTACATTTTCTCGCTTTAGAACAGATCAGTCGATTTCGTCATAGTTCAAGGATGAATCAAAGGAGTAAAAGATGAAACAGTCGATGAAAGTTGTTCACATTGAGAACATTCAGATGATATTAATGTTCTCGAAATTCGAGCGAAATGTTTGCGATCGAGAGACAGCAGTAGCGATGGGTTTGAATAAGAAACTCAGAATGAAATCAAATGAAAGCTGAAATACATCACAATTATAATAATAAACCACCCTTTCGATCAAGTAAAGCCACGATGATTCAACAGAGACAAAATCAACAGACCATTAATGAATAATATTAAAATAGTAAACCATTCTATCGATGATCTTCAATACTCTGCTAGACATCAGAAGGCTTTTCTCATAGTTTCTCCTTAAATCGAAGAATACAGTTTAAAGATTAATTTTCCACTTCCGGTATGAAGAATTTTTAAGATTCGAAATTCATCATTTTTCACTACCAACGTATTTAACGCATTATCATATCATTTAAAATTGGTTGATATTTATTAAATAATATACATTCCAACTAACTATAAAATGAAAAGTTCAGAAAACTATTTATAAACCATGAATGTAATTTCTTATTAAAGATGAAAATTTATAAATAAATATTAAATGTATCGAAAATTTCTAATAAATCTAAACAAAAAAGTCGGAACATTGGTCAGTAGCAGACCTCAGCAAAAAGGCGTCTTTAGTCCGAAATTGCGGTAAAATGGAACAGTAATCTGTGTCGACTTTAGGTTGGCAACGGTGTCATAGCTGCATTTGACGCGATCTTGAGGGCACAGCCTCGAGACGCATGAATAATGTCAAAGGTGAAGGCAGTTTGATGAAGCGAGGTTTTTTGGGCAAAGCGGTGACTTCAAAGAGAGTTGCCTTAATCGCCACCAGGGGGACAGAGGAATATTTATCGGGGAAACAAAAGAACATCGCCTAGATGAAGGAGCTTCTACCAAAGGATTAAAGAGGTCCCTTGAAACACTCGTACTATTCAAAGGAAAATGAATCAATGTTTCGTCCAATGCGTCAGGTTGTGAGTTCCGGTATTACATATATTGAAGGATTAAAAGGAAATAATTGAAATCATTAATGCACTAATACATTTCATATAAATATGCAATTTATTACGAAAACTACATTTCATTTCCCATAAGAAGGTATGTTTCACTAAACGAATCACTAACCAAGAAAGTTTGAGAAGAACGATAGAAATTTATTATGACAACGAAACATCAAGAATTTACCTAATAAGCGATAATTAAACCAATTTAAAAATGCAAGACGACATAATGCGTGAGCTGATAACAAGGAACACAAGGGAAAGAGTCATACATATTGGATGATCAGAATATTTAGTTTTAGATTAGCAATGATATCAACTTCTCCATTTTCATCACCGATTCCTTTGTACCGCCTTCTTATTCTTTATCACTTAACCTTTTCCGAGAAACCATTTCCTTAAAATTTCTTACGTAAAATTGATTGCATTAAATACTTCAGTCGCTGATAAATATTTCGTCACCCGGAAGTGATGCCGTGCGCGATGCATTATGGGAAAGAATACACGCGAAATTCGATTTCTTCTTAGGCGGCAGTTTAAAAAATGCTATACTTAAAAAGCATAATAATTAATATCCGATACGAATTATAAGCAATATATTTAATTATTTTATGCCATTAAACAGAATTGAATCTTACCAACGTAAAAAGATTCTTTTCATTCCGGTACTTAGTCATCAAAGGATAACTTGAGAATTAAAATCCCCCCTATCATTATGATAGCTAATTGCCACTCCTTTCTATTTCTACAAATTATACTCTTTTTCGTTTAACTTCATTTCTTAAGACTCGTTGAAAGAATTTTTTGACATCATTAAAGTAAAACTCCAGCTTTGAACCCTACCCCATGAAAGACGTTGAATTACGTCATTCCAAACGGTCATCTGTCAAAAAACCACAATAGATTGCAACTGATTTAAAGCATGAATTACATTTCGCTACGCAAATTCTGCGTTATCCAAAATAAAACTTCCGTTTCGTATGAGTGAATTTATCTAATCTCGCCAAATTGTAGGAAAAAGCCTTATGAATAGAATAAAAGAGGTTTGTCACCCCGTTTTCAACTTTTTGTTTCTCTGGAATTTGGTATTGCACCAAGGTTTCATTTCAGTTACTACATGAAATAGAATTCTATCCGTTAACCTAATGATATGTACACTCTTTCGAATGGGTGTTTCTCGCAGCGGAAAGGGCGTTACACAAAGTCGTTTCTCAAGTTTCTTCCGCTCAAAACAAAAAGGGCAGGAAAAAGTAAATAAATCGTTTGGATAGAGAAAAAAGGAAACGTAAGCACCTATAGGTTCAAACGATAAGTTTGCAATAAAGGAATAACTAAGAATTCTGAAAATAACTTTAAATTGTACGTATGTTACACTTCTTACACCAAGTTAATATATATTAACGAAGGCGACGGTATTTTTCCATATATAACCACTTAACGAGTTAAATTATGAGAAAAATTAATTAAAATTTTACCTAAGAGATATTTGGAAAAGGAATTTTCAGATATTCAAATCGATATAAGACAAATTAATGATTATTAATTGCATTTTCCGTCATAATCCAAGCAAATAGTTCATCAGAACGAAAAAAGGATAATAAAATAATGAAATTTTAAGTTGATTATCGAAAAAATATTTTTAAAGCAGTATAATCGTTTTCAGGAATGATTTCAAGGAAGTATTTCAGTATATGTTGCTTTTTGAGCATTCCTGAAGTAAAATATAGGGGATTAGTGAAGAAATAAGAAAATTTATCAGTTCTTGCCGATTTTATCAAAATAAAATATTATGTTCTTATATAACACAAAAACAATTATTAACAACCATTCTCGAAAAGATACAAACAATTATTGTCTCTTTATTTGATTCTCATCCAGAAAATCTACTTCATGAGCATTAAAAATTGTATTTTTTAATTTTATTTATTCTATTAATAAAATTTAATTTATTTATTCTATTAATTTAATTTATTTATTCTATTAATTTAATTTATTTATTCTATTAATTTAATTTATTTATTCTATTAATAAAATGACATTAAACGAACGATATGTTATTTTCAAGTAATGTTTTTAAAAATAATGCATTATATTGAGTGAATTTCATACGGAATTCACGCGTCGTTCACCAATGAAACAGATGGCTTCGGACAATTAAGAGCTGTTCGATAACGAAGTCATTGAATTTTGAGCGAAATTCCGTTTACGATTATATTTATAATTCCAAAAAATAAAAATTACACAAGAGATTGAAGAGAAATTCCGGCGAAGAAGTGTCTTGGAGGCCAATGACGATCCAAAACGTTTATGAGCCACAACATATTAGTCCATTTTCCCATTATCAGCATCTGTCATCAAATGGTAGCATATCTAATTGGTTAGTAGCGGATATTTCAAATGAAAGAGAGTTTTTTCCATGCACTAGGAAGGCAGAAAATGTTCTACAGCTAATTTTTGCGATATTCCGCGAAGAATTAATTTTCGAAAAGAATTACTTCTGAGATATATATATATACGTGGCATTTTTACGATTCTTGTTGAATTAAAGAATTAAAACAGTAAATTATAAACATGAAAAGTGGGTTTCATCATTCTCAGCTGATTTAAATCCTGGTTTCCCATCGTAAAGAAGAAATAGGAAATCAAATTCTCTCCATACCAATCAAGAGGAGTCGAATAGAAAAACTCACCACTTTCGGAGCGTTGCCACGCTATGGTAGAGCAGAGAAGTGCCAGAGTCTTCCCGGATCCAGTGGGACTCTCAATAAGGCTGTTCTGCCCACGCTGAAGGCCATTTATTATCTATAAGGAAATCCGTGATATTTCAGAAGAAGGGATGTGAATGAAAAAGTCTACTTAAAAGAAAATTAACGATTATCACCATCAAACGTTCAAATAAACACACAAAGCAAATTTATAAAAAGGATAGGTGATTTCACTACTAAAATATCATGTTTTCGTTTCTTCCATTTCATTATCTTTCATTCGTCAAATCTATAGCCGGACAGTTTGATCAAACGGTAATATTTCCTATCTCACGAAACCCTTAAGAGAGGATGAAAAATTGACATTACTTCAGGAATGTGAACGTATCATTGAATTTCATCCAATTTACAACTTATTATTAAAAGTGTAAAAATGATCTAAAGAAGGAAAAAAAAGCAGGAAGTCTTGAAATCTTACCTTTCCCATCATCGCAACCTGCGATGCATAAGCGCGGTGGGGAAAAGTGACCTTAATTCCACCGATGGTGTAGTCGCAACATTCCATCGTTGACGGGTCCCCACTCATTTGATCCTGAAGATAGGATTTATGATGAAAAGTACACAGAAATGGATAGAGCAGACGTATTATTCTTCCGTACAAAATACCCGATATTTTAAGAATAGAAAGCATTCGATAATTCTTTTGATAAGAGGATTCACAGTGGGTGAGCGGTAAATGGAGTGAATTTATCAGGAGAAAATTTTAAATAGTTGAAAATGATGTTTACGGCTACAATTCCATTATATTACAATTATATTATATTATTCCAATATATTACAATTTATAACGTAGACAGCAAAAAATCGCATAATAAATATAAAGAGTATGAGAATCGATCATCACAAAAACGCGCTATTCCTAACATTCGAATAAAAAAGTTCTCAATTATTTCTAAAACTATTTCCGTTTTGCATTTTATTTTTCAGTTTAAAGGGTTATTTTACACAGAGTATCTTGTATTTCGAATATATTTAGTTAACGTTCGCACGATCCTCCTTCTAACTTGAGGTGCAGCACTCTTCTTGTTTAACATCGCACGAAAGAAGGAATCCATGTACGCTACATGGAAATACTTTCGCAATCTTAAAAGCTCCATTAAGGAGGAAGTGGGAAAAGTGGAGCCGCAGGTGGAGAGCTTATCAGAGAGTGGCACCTGCGTCCTACGTTTCACCAGAAGCGTACTCTTCGACACGCAATTTCCACACATTTGTCGAAATACGCTTATGAAAAAAGTAATTATTATTTACGTGGTTACCAAGTATTCAGATCACAACAGGAGCGAGACTTTGAGGGTCGAACGTAAGTTCTGCCAATCTGTTCTAACAACATTGCGTAGAGACGGGGGGACATAGAATGCAACAGAAAATCGTAGAAGCCCACGACTGTTTATTCTCGAGTAGAAGTTGAATTTCATTCGATGAGTGATGATGAAGTTGCAGAGGGCGTTCTCTGACGAAAATGGAATCAAAGGCTAAAATATCGAGCAGTTGAGGAAGAGTCACTTAAATGAATGATTTACTTTGGCAATTTTGGTTATCCGCTTCTTCAAAAAGGGCATTATAATTCGTTGGCAAGCCATCGCACAATTTGTAACACCTCAAGATAAAGAGTATTAGGATTATAGCGAAATGCTGCTAATCCCTTATTTATACATCTATGTGAAATTTTAAAATGCTCAATTGAAGAGAAAAATCAATAACATATCGAAAAAAGAGCCCAAAGATATTAACAGAGAAAGGCGTCAAGAGAGGGATGTTAACATTTAGAGAAGCTTAAATTTTGCGAGTGCCTTTGTCGATTTGTATTATAGTGTTTGCTTTAACGATTATCTGGAGAATAAGGAAATCTCATTCGATCCGTAGTATGAAACAATAGAGAGTCACACACGTTTTAAAAACTCTCTTCCAGACATGATAACTGAAAGAACTCGATATAATGTCACCTATGAAGACGACATTTTCGAAGTTCACTGTACGAAAATCGTCACCAAATGAGCGCCATTTTAACTGTGGCATCTTTTATTACTTAATAAGATCAACGCCAATTTCATAAAATATCCGATGCATGGACTTGATAGAATAAGAAGTAATAATCCGAAAACTAAATTTTTTCAAAATTTGCGTACAAACTTTTGCTAAGTATTTCAACTATCTTAAAAATTTCTGACTTATTCATTCGATGAGAACGATCATTGTCATTCACGAAACGCTGTTCGTATAAATTGCACTTTTTATGTAAAATTAAGGAGCATTTGAAGAAGGCGGAAGGGCGTCTTCAGCACATCATCAAGTGACATGGTTGTTAACGAGGGTAGGAAGTCACGAGGAGCGGCGGTTCCTGTCGCCGCGTCACACCGCACGACACGGAGCATTGCACAGGATAAAAAAGGCCACTCCGCCCACGCAAATGAGCATAATCTGATCGCGTACCATTTGGTACGGATCCACCCCAAGGCACTTATCTTTGACTGATTTAAGAACAGATAGAACGAATTATTTGTGAATGAATATCGAGGGAGTTATTTAAAACATGAAACGTGTTCCAGGTTCCTCTTGAAATGAATACATGATAAACGAAACTAAATTTTCGAAGAACATTCAAAAAATTCACGTAAATTATATTCTGCGAAAAATTACAGTTAATTACACATTTCATTGAGCACGAATTATAAAAAAGCTCGATCTGATTGAATTTTGTCTCCGAAACACCTTTAAAATTAATCGATTTCATTGAATTAATTTCACGCCTTTCCTTTGTAAATCTTTAGTTGGAAATCTAAATCATAAGGGTGTATTTATTTTGAAAATATTGATAATTATGAAATTCAAATACAATAGCAATAGGAGATTTAGTATAAAGGGAAATAAGTTATATTAACATATAAAATGAAATACGTAAATAGAAATGATGAGAACGAGACGTTACATATCGATAAAATTCGAATAGAGCAACTGTATGAACTCCTGAATTACTTTATCTTAGAAGGAGAGACAATTTCGATCCAATCAAACGTGTGTTCGATTCACACTATCATTAAATCCCATACACAGCATTTCAACCATATTCCACATTTCGGTCTTAAATACGAATTCTTCGAAAACTCACGGGCATTATTACACTCTGTTACGAAACGAAAATTTGATATTTAAATTTCTTACGCACGAAAACCAACTAAAGGTCAACATTATGGTGCACTCTCTCTTATGACTGTACATACATAATACGATAAAATCAGGATTTCTATTCAATGTATTAACTAATGAAAACTAACGACTAAATCTAACGCGACTGTAAAAAAATGATTTAATCGCCTTATTTCTTCAAATTTAAGGTTAATAACTTAAGTTATTAACTTGATATTGCGTTGAAATGAAAATTGAAATTTTATGATATTCAAGATCTGACTACCTATGAGAAAGATACAGATCGGATGGATTAACAATGCTCTATTATTTCAATTGGAGAATGAAAAATAATTTATTGATGATTTGAACTGGTTTAACCGTGATCGTCGATGATCTCCTCCATGAATGTACATGAAATTGTGCAATGGGCACATCTCAACACCTGAAGTGAAAATGGTTACTTTCAAATCTAATACGATGAATAAAAGACATTAGCGGGATTACGATTTTCATATTCAACGAATAGTTCAAGGAAACTCATTAAAGTCACAAACAAGGGTGATTTGTGCAGACCATGTTGTAAATTCTCAAATTTAATGAATGGTAGTCGAGTATGTTTGATTTCACCTTATGAAGCTCTTTTTTTACTTTTTACACTTTCCTGTAAGTAAAATAAATATCCTCCTATCCATTGACAGTTGAAAGGCTGAAAATTTTATAATGTTGACTTTCTACTGACACTTAGCCATTATTCTTTGTAACTATATACGATCCCAAATAAATAAGTCAACCTATACATTAACTGCACGGTATTAAGATAGTAATTTTTAGTTCCATAAAATAATGATTTAATTCATAATAATCTTTCTCTGTAAAAGGGAAAAATCTTAATTTAAAAATTTTAGAGACGTTTTGAAATGAAGTTGTGAGTGAGAGGCAAACTTTTCAATAACATGACTGAGATTAATCTTAAAATGTTGAATTCAAATTTTGAAAATTACAAGGAAAATAATAAAATTCAAATAGAAGAATTAAATTTCTTATTAAGCAGTAGTATTGAGCTTTTTTAGGAATCAGATAAGTATGATGCTGTAAGTCAAACGGTACATATAGTTAAAGTGATTAGTAGATGATGGCAAATGACGATAAATTACAAGTAAACCTTACAGTTTAAGTAAGTGTCATAAGTAAAATATAAGTAAAATGTCATACTTAAACCCTCTTATTTTTTTCTTAAGTTTAAGTGGTAAATAGTGAATGATAATTGATGAAAATTTCCTCAAGTATATACTCAATACAAATATGTATACTCAATTACAAATTTTGATGTATTTCCCCTCTAGATTGATTTATTTGTTGTACTACAAATAGGCACCAGGCCAGGTGGTAGCTCTATAGGGGACTACTCTGCCATTCGTCCTAATGGAGAGGTAAATCCCCCCAAAACCTCCCAGAGTATATTGAATAGTATCTATTGAAAGTTTACAAATAAGCATCAGAAATTCATTTGAACATAAATATAAGATGATTACAACAATATAAATGGATTAGGAAAAATAACAATGTATTAAATCAGAACACTTTCTAATATAAAAAGAAGAATAGAGGCCTAGATGATGAAGACTGAATGACAGGTGTTATATATATATATATATATATACCAATGGCCGAAGATTTTTTATGGGCTTGGCTTATTTCTGAACATATTATTCATCACATCATTAATCAAACATATAAATAACAACATTAATTAAAGGTTAACCTTTCCATCAATCAAAAAAATACTATTAAAAAATACATTAATATTTTACAAAATAAAAAGTTATGATATTATGTAAGTGATGCAGAATCATTGCAATGTAAATGAGATAAATAACATGAAACTTAAAGTGGATTATTATCATTTACCAATTCTTCAAAGGTGTATAATTTCCAATATTGTTTCCTACTGTATATTGTAATTGTACTGTACTGTAATTCAGAGTTAACTGGAAGAGGAGACTTTTCAGTCTCAATTTTGCCCTTAATAAAGACGTTATTATTATTATATCAAAGTTTTCATTTCTATGCTATATTTATTTAATATAGTCAAGTGAAGATCATTAATAAACCAGGATTTATATGTTGTAAAAGCAGAGTCTACAACTTTCCATTAAAATGAGCAATAAAATGTTTTCTTAAAAATACAACAAATTCCAACTTCATTCAATAGAAAGGTCAACTAAATTTACACTGATGAATATTATGACAAGGGAAGATTTTCTAAAGATGCCATACAATGAGTCACGTCTCATGTGAATTTGTAGCATAAATTTACATAATTTATAATCATAACGACTATTTGAAGGACTTAAATGTCAATATGAGTCAAGTACTCTATTCCAACTTTGAAATAAAGATTTCAATGAACTTCACTTTGAATGACAATCATCCACATTGATTTGAACCTATGAAAAAGATCAATTTGGGAGAAAAACAAGGTCAATCAGGAAATATTTCATTATAGCATAAATGTGAATGACAGAATATGTGAAGAGAAAAGGGGATAAATGTGAAGAATAACATCATTTTAAAAGTAATTTATTATCATAATTAGAAAAAAATCAGCAAAGTATAATTGAAATTTGCAAAAGTGTGTAAGATATCATAAACAAGCAGATTGAAATAAGAAAAGCACTAATTTATTATGATTCCTGAATAATTTATGAGAGAGTTGTGTGGTAAAACACTCCAAAATGTGTAAAGATTGTGCTAGATAACATCAAATATCATTGAGATTCTTTAAAAAATGATATTAGCAACCTTAAATGGATCAACTATGAGTGTTGTAAATAGTTTTAACTGAATTAAATTGAATATTTAACCACAAAAATTACTACATTTCAATCTAACAACTACTTTACATATAAACTGAGATGAAAATAACATAAACAAATTACAATTAAATATTACACCATTTGACATAAATATAAGAAAATGTTTTCACAATTGTATAATCATGAATAATGCCACAGAAAACTTAGATTTAAATTAGTGGCTGTCTTAATTAAGTTATTTACAATATACAATACATGTCTAACTTTCATTCGATATCTGCTCACCACAATATATGGGAAATGAACTAAATATAATTTAAAAAAATGTAAACCCCTCCTTGCACAAATTCAGAACCAACTTCACAGCCATGCGCATAGACATATTTAAAAGCAATGCATGAATCATACTCTAACAAAACGGATAAAACTTTATATAAATTATACAAAATTCATGTATTAAAAAATCTCTTGTTATCATACTTATGCTTTTGAATAGTACAGCGTACTTTCGCGAAAACTTTGCAAAACACAACAGCTGATTAGGGCCTTAACAATTTTCGATTCAAAGTGCCTCGAGGTTCAAAGTTAAACAACTGATTCCTAAGACTGAAGGACATCCAACACTATATATTCATATATATAAATATATATCTTTCAATTTGCTAGACAACTTAATTTACAAGCGGAAACGATAGCTCATAGGGAGAATAACTTACAAACTAATCTGAATACCATTCAAAAATAAAAGAATAGTAAATAAAAAATAGAGTTTCTTGATTAAATTCGTGGATATTTAAAGATATCTGAGACTTATGTTGGTGACTTACTAGAGCTACATAATAAAACAACCCACAATAGACAAGTCATTCGATGTGGGATCTAACATTATTAAAATAACAGCTCGAATATGAACACAAACTTCGCAACCAGCGTGGTTAGATTTAATATAATTTCACATCAAAATCCCTTTCTAACCTAAATATCACGGTACAAAACACACTGCCGTAGTATGCACATTCGAGATTATGTATAGTATTTTCCCAATATCCAACAGCGATATGCATGTTTAACTGATGGATTATATATTGTTAGGGATAATATATTCAATTATAATCATTTAGCAAAACAAGGACTTGCCTTTTTTAATATCACAAGCTGATGAAGATTCTTGAAATTTTGAGAAATACAGGACAAGTTCCCGCCACCATGTATCAACACGAAATACGAGTTGCTTTTGTTGAGTACTACAATCTGTTACAAGAATAATAAGACTTTACACTAGTTAGGAGAATAATCGCCTATTAATAGGTTCTTTTATAAATACTTTAATGCATCAGAGCTCATTTTAGCATTTATGCAGTTATAGCATTTAAAATGACTAGAGTGGAACAAACGTAACTTTTGTAGACAAAAATCGATCGTTTCTTCAATCTGGGAAGTAAGTGCTGCTATCTTCTGTGCAATACCGTAACTTCATGAGTTCTAGTTCTTAGTTTTCACATGACTACTGCCCCTTCGTTAAATTTTTGCTTGCCTCATGAGAACTCAGATGCCTAACATTGCAAGACAGAGGGCATAGTCAACAATATCATTTTATTGGAATTCTTACAATAATTCCCTCTCAACTGAATTTGTTGTCATTCAATGATATTCCAGCTTCGAATCCTAGCCGTGGAACAATATATTTATTGTTTTACGTTTCGTGAAATGATTGTACGAGGAATTGTAGTAGAATGGTGTTTATGATACATGGATACCATCACCGCTCTAAAGTTGAGGTTCTGCGACGGTATCAGAACTAAGTACTTGCGCCTTACGAAACCTTTTTATTTTTGAATGCAGTGCTGTCAATTAATGCACTTTGTTCAAAGATGTTCCAATGCCTTGATCTCGTAAATGAGATTCCTCCAAAATAGTTGTTGACTTCTTCGTTTGGAGACATCGGCCGTTCAAAGAGGTGTGCCCCCTTACACATAGTAGGAAGGTTTATCTTGTGTGAATAGATCACACGGCCGATGTCTCTTTGGCAGCAGATGATGCCGCACGAAACGCCCAAAGTACGTCTTTACAGCGGATTTAACTCTCAAAGCTCAATTAATAGAGCAACTAGGAAATCCGCGTACGAGTCACCGTAATTTTTAAAAGTTACAGGCAACAAAATGTTTCTCATTTTTCTACATTCATAATAAATTATTGAAATTCAAAGTAATCGAATAGAGATATTTATAAATTACAAATATTTATCTGTAAATTAATATTGAAACTTGTCAACACTCGAAATGTAGTTCCTTTAAAAGATTCTAAGAATGACAAGCCATACGCTTTTCCGAAGTACACCACCCAACTTTTCTATGGATTAACTTCCTCGAGAGGAATTCTTGTCTCTTGGATAGAAGTTCGTTGAGGACTTAAACGGCCACTTTCTGTAATAAAATTTATTAACAAAATCTTAAAATTTAAGTATAATTGCGTTTCCATAGAATACCTTTGTTATTTACGAGAAATGAGAAATAAACACCTCAATACGCATTTTGAGCAACGAAAAATTCCCTTGTGCACGTACAGTGAATGTTCTTGCACTCGAAAAAAAATTGAATATCAAAAATTCATTCGATGGGAAAAGATTTAAACAAATGGTTTATTTTGAGAACTGACACTTTTATAAATAAATAATAAATTTTAAATTCGATTAAAATGAATGTTTTATATTTTCAGTTATTCATACTCGTGATATCATATTATACTTTTTAGATTTACACTATTCCTACTTACAAAATTGATGATAAAATAATAAAAATCTTATCTTGTTTACATTGATAGATTTCGGCTGGCAGAGAAGTTATGGTCTAAATTGAAATAATGACCTATTTTCATGAAACCGAACTTTACCAAGGAGAATGTATGACTGTGATTTTTTTTTAAACATTAGAATGAAACTTTTAAGAACGTTTAATCACCAGCACAATCAGTGTGATACGAGAGCAATATTTTTAGTATATGAAACATAAATAATTTTAATCTTTATTATAATATGATCATACATATTAAGTTATCAGATGAGAGATAGAGTTGAGGAAATATTGAAAATTAGGAAAAACAATCGAAAATGAGTTGTGCTCCTTTTCTTAATCCGAAAGGTCATAAAAGGAAATATATGAAGTATAATTTATGATGAATGGAAAGGAATGTTTTATTTCTTTTTTGAATTTCAAGGAACAAAACTTTAAATATATATACACATATTAAAGCTCAAGGATTCTTTTCTGAAGAAGAGTTTTAAGCAGGGAGAAAAAATATCTGAAGACATCTTTGCGCCCCCAGAATTAAAGCCTATTCTGTTTCACTTCCTCCCCAGTTCCTATCCCGCCAACTATTACGATTGTCATTTTTTTTTTCGTTTCCAGGACGTTGAGTTGGCCACGATGATTTCCGGCGGAGGGGCGTTTAGGGGATGAATCATTCGGCAATAAAATCGGCAGGGGGTGCCTCCGGGAGTAATTCACCCGTTAATTGTCAGTGGTGACACTTTTTCACGTTCTGCGATTTCAGAAGTTTTCAACGTTTTCTCACCGTTTTACGAGTTGTGAAATAAGTTATGCTTTGAAGAAGATACACTGAGTTTTAAATTCGGAACGATCGCATGAGTATTAAATGGCCGATAGAATGAACATACAGCAAGTTGGAAAAGGAATTTACATCCCTCTAAGAACTACGTTTATATAATTTAATCCGAGGATTATCGATTTGATCTAATAATTATTTATTATTGATTAATGATCGGAGGTAACTGATTAATTCTGGTCAAAACTTCAAATAAACAATTGCGAGAATGGAAAACTATTCGAGGCCTTTTGTTCGATTAATTGAAAATGCTGAAATTTACAAATCTTAATTGGATGTGGGAGAATAATTCAAATGAATTACTTTCATTTCTGATCATATCTTATAGAAAAGTAAGCCCATATAAAATTTGTTTTGTGTTTTGATCAATAACCTTTTGCTTCAAAATAACTGACACAATGTTTAGTTCGGATCAAATGAAAAGATAATTTCAAAATTTAATAGATAGAACCCGATTCTGATTAAATATAATTTTGGGCTTTAGTGTTTTTATCGAGAACAAGCATTTCTTGTTGTCTATTCCTCTTTTACTGGGAACATAAAACGGAGATTCCAGTCGAGATGAATTTCCTCATAACACTGAACGCCTCCTTATTTGTCAAAAATGGTGCTGTAATCTGAAGAGATAAACAGCTGTGCGTGCACTTCTAAAACAGCGTTGCGTGTCACAGCTCATAGCATAGCAAAATATGCGTGGAGTTGAGGTCTTTCTAAAATACTGATATTTGGAAGATGAAGTGTCTTTCTAATTAACTTATCATCTGATTGGATGCAATACGGAGAATGAACATTGCACGACCTTTCTTCTCCAAATATGAATGTTGTATTCAAGATGAAATTTTTTTATTCTGTTTCATTAATACTCACCTAGAATCACGAAGATTTAATGCTTTTATTGCAATAACGGAACGAACTTTTTTCTTCCTTAGATAATTTCATTATAAATCCGTGGATTTGAGCAAGGAACAAATTCTTTAATCAGTTGCTGTATCACTTATTTCGTAACATCACCAAATAGTAGCAGATCGAATGAATTTAAGAGATAAAACAAAAACTCGTGATAATATACGAAGTCTTAAACTTAAAGGTATGGTGTGTTAATGAAAAGAAGATATAAAGGTGATTTAGTTGAGTTTTGGACCCCAGTATAAAGGAAAGAAATTAATAACCATTTTAAAAATATTCGATTTAAAAATTATATATGTTAGTATGGAAGCCGATATCAAAAGATTGTTAAAAGCAGTTCTGTTAATAGAAATGGTTGAAAATCGTAATAATGTACGTAAATGTGGAACATTTTAAAAAATGAATTGCACATCAGATTAGTAAGATGTTCAAAAAGATTGGATTTAGGGAGAGCCCAACGTTGTAACAATTTATATTTTTAATGCCGCTTTAGCCAAAGAAAGTTTAAATGAAAATTATGTACTATCCAACGTATGCTATTAATTCAGTGTCAGGAATGTAATTTATTTATTTATTATCAAAGACGGCACAAACGTCCACTTTCTGGAAAATACATTGTGGCTCTAAACTCAACAATGGATGTTCGCAAACATCTACAACCTGAAAGGAAAATTTCCTCCTCAGCCGGGAACTCAGTATTAGACAATGTATTAACATGCTTGCCACTCCGCTTACGAGGCTGGCTAATGTGGAATGAACACATTAAATTGTATATTCAGCATTCCAAATGTTCTAAATGTGATACACAGTGGTGGATACAGATAGTGGAAAAAAGTTTAACCATACTTTCGAATTGGGTGACACGGGAGTTGTTTTCTATTATTAATATCCATGGCAACCCATTCAACCCTCACTTGGCATAAATGACCCGTAAGTCCCTCACAGAAGAGAAATGATTTGGAAAATTCTCGCTCTCTGCGACAAATTCATCCGGTTTCTCCATCTAATTTCTCCATAAAGCCCCCAATTTTCGCTCTTTTTCCGAATCGGAAGTTAAAGGAACTCTCGAATGCGATATGCAACCATTTGGCTATTCTCAATGACACCTCCATATTGATCGAATTTTTTTTCTTGCATCATCCTTGAAAAAAGGTTTCCCTTAAAATAGATAATCCAATAATTAGGTATACTTTCAAGATAGTAAAGAAGGATTTGACTCAGTATAAAAGTTATTCTCTTTTGAATGTACAAAAGGCAATTAATGCTACCACCGTATAAACTAAACTTCCTTAATTTGAACGCTTTAAAGGATATTTTCCTAAAAGGCGATATCGGACGGAAAACGTGTTTAGAAAATCTTTGAAAATTTTCTATTGAGTTTCACCACTAATTCTTCCAAACAATTGAAGAAAGTAGAAAATTTATACGAGTTTTAAAATTTAACTAGAAAGGGAATTTGGTAAAAATAGTATACAAGAAAAAATTGAAGCAATACCTACATTTCATATACGTTATACATATAAACTGGAAAAAAGAATTTGGTAAACTTCATATCCACAATAAATTTGTAATATAAAGACTAAGAAATTCAGAGAGAAGTACATCTTTTGCGGAAATTTATGAACATCTTTTTTATTTGGCTTTAAATTGTCTTTCAAATGCATGATCGAATTTATCTTATAAATGAAACTTTTATTCTTATTTGGCGCCATAATGCATAATTTTTAAATTTATTTTTTTTATCTATAGATATTTGAAATGAACATATTTGCTATTAATATCTTTATAACTTACTTTTTAATGTTATATTGGAAATTATTTCATAAAACTTCTCCTGTTTAAAAGATATGTAAATCTTAAATAGCATATTTTCTTTGTTAAGAATTTAATTTTCATTTGTTATCTACTAATCTTACTAGTTCTTATATTGAAAACTCGTCAAAAAGAATATTTCGCTGAAATAGTGAGATTTAGTTTCACCTTTATTGTTTCTCGAAAGAGATTACAAAAATTTAAAGGTATGAACAAATGTTTTTTGAATACAAATGAACGGGGAAATAAATACGCTTTTCTTTTGTTAATTCACAGACGCAAAACCTTTTGACCAAAACCAGATTTATCGATAAAGAATGTTTCATCAGGAATTTGATGATAAATCCGACGATTTGTAAATCGTCTTCAGTAGTCTTTGTAATTTATATATATAACCACCATTTGTGAACAAGTCAATCAGCCATTCTGCTTTGTTGAGGAGAATATCAATCAATTTCAAGGGACAAACAGATGAACTCTCAAGATGTCAATTTTCAGAGTTTTTTCTACATCTTAAAACTTCCTCATTGAATTGGACAAAAATTTTAGTATTTAAACTGCATATATATATCAACGAAATATAAATTTTAATACATGGATATAAGTAGAATAAATAGATGAAAAATAACTCTAATCATTTCATTCATCGCTATATATCATATATGCTTAATACATTGAAAAAAAATAAAAATAGTACTAAACATTAGCATATTACATATAAGTAAGGAATGATATGAAATAAAGATCTTTCTGCTCATGGATACTAAAGAGCTGGAGTAATTTTTCTTTAACCAAAGAGGAAGCTTGATGTTCAAGATGACGTGGGAAGGCTTATGGAATTATCATACTCTATGATCAGGAAAAAGTAGGGGAACACGAAATTTGGCGGTTACTCTTTGATGGGGAATTATCGATAGTCCCCCAAGGAGCATTCTTTGGCCGATCTAAAAAGGGATATTCCGGTCACGGGTTCCCATTTGCCCACAATATCCCCACTTTAAAGGTCGTTGCCATATTTCCCTCTTTTCGTGGAACGCATTTGTCGTAATCGGATTTTATTAAAAATAGTAAATTAACATTCGACCGATTATTATGAATAGTACATGGAAACGTACATTTTGTTCAATACGAAACAGAGAAATGTGGTTGTTCATTGGCAAATACGTTAAGAAAACGTACATTTTGAGATATTTCTGAGACGCTCGGAGTATTAAAAAAAATAAACTACACTTTGGTATGAATTTTACTTCACTTAATGAAACTCAAACGAAATGTTTCTAATTATTGTTCATCATAGAAAAAGTTTGCCGACCTCCTTGGTTAACATGCTAATCTTCAAAACGCCGAAAATGAAAGAGTTCCTAATCTACCCAGAGGTACGAGCAAGAAAATATTTTCTTATAAAACACGTATAACGTCTTGAGCGCTATCTTGCGTTCTTTACCTAAATCATTTTAAGTGATTTAATTTCAAACAAAATTTCTTAAAATTTTATTCATATCTGTCCGCACCGCATTTTATTTGAAATGTCGAAAGGAATTCATACTAAAAATTGAGTGAAATAAGAGTAGTTGATGCTGATATAGTTGATTTAACTTAGAAATTCATCAACGATACGAAAATGAATGTTTCCCGTGATAAATAGTAAATATCATTGCAATTTGTAAATACGAAAGATACGTAAAAACGATACGAGCAAAAATAAATATAAAGAACAAAAAGAAATTTTAAAAACAGGAAATAAGGCTAATAAATTTAACCTTTAACAGATTTCAATGCTGCTAGTACGGAGTATTCAATTGAATTAGAAAAGAATCAATGAAATGTGACTTATTTATTGAATGAGATGATCAGACAAAGAAATATTTCCGGGAATAGAATTATCAAAAATTGCAAGCTAAGAAAATAATCCGAATTAAGAACAAAATTTCAGTTGAAGAAGTATAAATATGTATAGTTTACAGAGTTAGTTAAATTGTAAATTTATTTTATAATATTATTCTCCTTACAGCTTTAACGTAAATTTTCCCCTAAAGAGCATCTACCGATCGTTTAAATTTCAAATCCGTACGACCTAGTACTTTAAATCGAAATCGTAAAACTTAAAACTTAATAATTTTCGGATAAGTTTGTATTTTCCACAGACGGTTGATTTTATTTAACTTTTTGAGAAAACTATGTAAAATTCTGTCAGATCGTCTAATGGTATTTTAACTCGAATGGCAGATGTTACAGATTCTGATCGAAATCCACTTAAAACCATCTAAATTTTGCTCAAATAGCGTTTTGTGATCAAAATTTCCCGAAACTCTTCCTCGATGTTTTTGAAATTATTCTCGAATTCACCTAATATTTGAGTTAAACATTTCAAAGGGCATCGGCAAAGTCGAACGACCAGATTCCTTAGGATCTTCCCCTCTCCGGAGCAGTTGAGCGTGTAGACGGGCGTGCCCTGACTCCAGAAGAGACCCCCACGTCACGGCTGGACCAGCGGAGACAATCCTGTCGGATGACTTCTCCGTAAGGGGGACTGTTTATTCCACGCATTTGTATTTATTCATTCTCCCATTTTTTTCTCGGACCCGCATCCCCCGTGGAAGACCTCTATTTGGAGGTGAATTAGATGGTCACAGAAAATCTATTGTTCTTTTTGTTCCCTTTTAGGGAACTTCCGCTATGCATTATGGATGCCGAATTCTTGGAAAGGGACATCAGCGCTCCTCGGCGAGAACTACGTGAGAGATTTAATTGATACTTCCAATTGAAAATGATAGGTTTAATTTAATTATATCCGAAATTCCCCTCAAAAAATGATAAGAAAATTATTGAAATTGAATCGGTTACATATTTGTTGTTCGAGACAATTCAAAGAAACGATAATCATTTGTAAATCTTAAGACGTCTCTTGATCCCGACGTGACTAAATCGATCCACAGAAAAACGAGTCAATTAATGAGTTCAAATTTATTGAAGTCATCTTTCTTTTTGCTATCCAATACTGTTTCTTTTGTCCATATTGATTTTCACAACTTTTGGATTTAGTTATTTAGCTCGAAAATAATGACTAAATATTTTTATAACATTTAATCATTTTTGGAGGGAAATTGAAATGAAATCAAAGCAATAGAATTTAAGTGTAGAGCTTTAGATGAACTTCTTTGAAAAAACGAATAAAAGGAAACGATGTGAATGAGAAGAACATGATGGACTAATGAACGGCAATAAGAAATAGTAGTGCAATTTGGAAGATTGTCATTGCCACCAAATGCAATTGTGAATTATTTACAATTATGGTGAATTTCAGAAATATTGTGAGAATTAGTCAAGTATTAAATGATATGAAATTAGAATTAATTAAAAAGATAAGTCTTCGATTAAAAATTTATTTAGTTGGTTTAAAAGTAAAAAAAACACTCAATCATTTTAAATTGCTCCTTGTGTTAGATACGAACGAATAAACGTCAAGAATTAACGTTATAAAAATCTCTTTTAAGTGAATTTTTATGGAAACAGAAATTTTAGTGATGATTTAATCATTAAAATTATAATTTAATCGATTCTTTTTTGTTATTTACATGAATTCTTGTTTTTGCAGAATCAGCTTCACCAAATTAACAAAGTATTGTAATTATAAAGTATAGTGGTTATTACGTAAAATTTAAGTTCTTTAATACTAAATTCCATGAAAATTACAAGTGATAGTGAATGACTGGTAAAAACATAACCCTATTTGGAAAAACTGATTTATAAAAAAACTCGGGATATTTCAAGGAAAAGAAATTCATATGATCAGTCTAACGATCCTGATTGCCTCACAAGAAACACAAAATATGGATAAAGTATTACTCGATTAGTCAAAAATTTGGAAGTATATCTAAAATGATCCATGGAATTAAGTTATCACGCACAAAAAAGCAGTATTTTGCTATTTCCCTTTTAAATTCATAAGTTCTTTATCCATTAGCATTGAACGGAAGTGAGTAACATAACTTTAACATAGTCACTATTTTCACTTTTGTTTGATCCTTGGCCACAAGTAGCTTGTCGTGCATCCATCTAACACTTTATCTATGTAACTATCTACTTGGCCAAGGGTCGTTCCAGAAGGAGTATCCTTCTCCAACGTTTAATCGAACGGTTCACATCGGATTTATTTATTCGGATGTTCAAATAAGAGTGTGGATTGCTGTACAAGGCGACACAATGGTTCCGGTAATAGAGTCGGACAACATGTTCTGGATCGAGCGGATAGCATGGGGCGTCCCCATATATCCTCCCCAAGGGGAAGGGCGATTGATTGCCAGATTAATGGCCTTTATTTGGGCTGCCCCCAGTCGGGGGCCGTCGAGGGGTTGACCTTTACCAGTATCACTCTTGCCGAAACGACTGTGGGTCTGCACCCGTCACTTTCTGATAAGTTTCCTTGCTTTAGCGCCAAATTTTCGGATCCAACAGCTGCTGCAGACGGATCTCTCAATCTTAGATGGGCGTCGGAAAGAAGATTCCAATTAAATGGACGCGTGTGCAGTTTGAGAATTTGCTGCAAAATAGCTCAGAAACAGTAAACGATACATCGAATTTGAATGACATTGTACATTCAAATCGTAAACGCTCATTTGCTTAATCCTATTGGATTCTTAGGATTTCCTCGTGGGACAAAGATTACCGGTGCTCTTGTTATCTTCTTTATTCGAATTTGCGGGTTACACTAAAACTAAGAAGAAATACTGCATTTTACGAATTATTCGATAAATTTGGGATAAAAATAATGTTGTTTCCAACCGATGTGATATCTAGCTAGAAAATTAATAATGTTCTTAAGTAAACTAAGATGTCAGAAGTGAGTCTTGATAATTTCCCATGCAAATAAATATTTTGGTTGACTTCTATCATATGTTTTAGATCGAATAAAAGCGATTGTTTTTCGATTCCAATGTATCATTTGCTAAACTACAAACATTTTCTTGGAAAATTAGTGCCGAATGGAAACTAAATGCGAATACACGAAGTTAATGCGATTGGAAGCGACGGGAATAGAAAATAAACGTAAAACGACAGATAATTCAGAATCGAATCCATCGAATTGTCAAAGTCCTTTTGCAAAGAAATACTTTCATATCTTCGTTTCAAATGCTCACTTATACAGTCTCTTTTGCGAGTATTTTGTTTTACGCAAAAGACTAACAAAATATTCTCCACTAATTGTACCAACGATGGGTTGACAATCAGCAAACAGAATCAGGAATGGTGCACGAAGAATTGTCTTCTGATGTTGGCGTCCCAAAGTTTATATGGAGATAAAGGTCAGAAACAGAAATATTGTCTTTTGCACCCCTTAGAGTTTGATTTGTGATTCGTACAGATTTGCGCCATTCCTCAACAACAATCGGACAATTTTGTCTCAGTTTGGCATTTGCAGATATATCTACGATTTTCACCAATTTTAAATTTAATTTGGAATTCTGCAAAATTGAAACTTTACTTATCTATTTTTCTAAAAAAATTACCGTATTTCCCGCACTTTCTTTTCTCCAAAATGTGCTGTAAAATTAGCCTGCGTCTTATGCGCCGATGGAATACGGATATCACGGTTATAACTTCGTCCTATAATAAGCAACCGTTTTGACAGGATAAATAAATACCATTACGTATTTTATAATGAATCAGGCATTGAAAATTGTTCAATTCATTACAAATTTTGATAGTAACACTTTTTCGAGCAGGTTGTTAGAAATAAAGTTTTAATATATCTATGTTTAACTTCCTTCAAAAAAAATCCCGGATAAATCAGAAATGCATACAATGTAGCATGTTTAGTTTAATCTTGCAATGGGTCCTGCACTATTATAAGGTCTTTCAAAAAGTGTGAAATCAGCAATGCGGTGGATGGAAGTGAAGATGACATTTTGTATGAGGAAAGTGACGACTCCCGAGAAAATATCTACGGGTATGATTTTAGCAGCAGTGATGAGGAATTTCTGGGGTTCTATGATGAATAAACTCTGATATATTTGCTAATTAATTTTTTAATATTAAAGTTCCGTTTTTATGTAAAATGTAATCATTAAAATTCTTTTCCGCATTATCCAAGTATTTTAGTTTTTTTCGTAAATTCTAACCTGAAAAATCCAGGTGCGTCTTATGCGCCGGGAAATACGGTATTATCGAAAATTCAAAAAAAGTTTTCGTAACCGTTTTCAGCGAAAATTTTATTTTATGCTTTTGCAATTGACGATCGAGGTTTCCATTGATATTACTTTTTATCTCTGCAGAGGCCATCAAACGGAGGCATTCTTTAAAACATCACAGAAATTACACTTTCAAGGCGCACTCGTTCCGATCGAACAATTTCTCTCTTTCTGTGATTGTAAACTAATCTTTAGCACTTTTTATGAGGCAGACATTTTAAAAGTTACCTTCTTCGTTCATTGCGTGGGATTTATTAACAAAAAGTCTAACAGTAGTCTAAAGATAGTCGAATTATTATTATTTAAATCACACAACCTTTCGAACAATAATTGGATAACAAAATGAAATAATAATGCTGGAAAAGGGTAAATAATGAGTTAAAAAAATGAAAGTGAAGCGATAGTGGGTTTTCCTTCTCGTAAATGTGTTTCTTCGAATATAATAAGCAATTCATAATGATGGTATTTAAAAATCAAGTAGCATAAAGGAAATCAGTAGAATAAATCTAAGAGTAGCAATTTTTTAGGCTTGAAATTCAATAACCTTTCAATAAAAAACGTATAATATTTCTGCATTATAAATGTATTCTTTTAAGAGGCTAATCAGTTTTTAAAAAAGAGCGTTTCAGTGATACTTTGCTCAGAAGATCTCTTTAAGAACCTATAAATCCAAAGTATAAACTAAAGGACCATCCTGTTATAAAAAAGATGGACATTCATTCAATTAACTTTTAATCACAAGCAGAAGCCCATTAACACAGTCGTTGCGAAGAAACGGAGAAATCGAATAGAAAACAGAATGCGTTTCAATGAAAAGCAGAAGAAAAAATGAACTTTTAAGATGTGTATGCATTTTTCGATTATAATTGTAAAATGAAGCTAAAAGGAAAAACACTATTTTAAATAATGCCCTTTCCCTACAGTGATTGTCATTAGCAACTGCCTCAGCCTCTAATAGTGTGTATATACTGTATAAAATTTACAGAATTTCAATTTGCAGGTGAAATATTAAGAACCGATTGAAGAAAGGCACTTTTGATCATTAATAGATGTGTATTTTATTGTCCAAATACTTAACGTCGAAGAAACGAACGAAATGGAATCAAAGCCAGTCAAAACCGAAAGAGGAAAATGAAAAATCTTTGAATATTATATAAAACATTCTTCCTCAGCCAATTTCCTGACGATATTCATCTGTGACTGAACCAAGGAGGGCGAAGAAAAATCACACTCAAAACTTAATAACTTCAATTACTAGTTCACTTAAACAAGTTGCGAGAAACTCAACTATAATGATAATTATGTTAGTTAATTGTTTCTGATGATAATATTTCCAATATTCTTTTATTCTCTTACATAATATAGCGTACAAATATTAAACGAATCTTCTAATAAATAAGGCCTAAAATAGAAACTGCCATCAATATTTTAATGAAATCTTCACTTCGATAATTCTGCTTCTATTTGATAGTCTCCCATAGCTCACACGTGCATTCAATACTCAATTGAAGAGTGATTTTAAGGGAGTTTTTTTTAATGCTTCGAGTGAGAACTTAATAAAGAGGAGATTAATCGAATTAAAGAAAGAGTTAAAAAGTAATCGCTAGCAAACTGTTCATAATTCAAAAGTCGAGTAATATGGTTTTCACTCAAATGTCAAGATGGGTTGAATGAGGTAATTGTGCTCAAGGAAAAGGTTGTGTGAATGAATAGGGAGTGACATGGGGTTGAAATGTGTTTTCGTGCGTGGAAATGGTCAGGAAAATGAAATTATAATATCGTTGGTGTGATTAACTTCATCGTGACTAAAACGATATAGAATAGTTTTTGATAAACGTGCTTTTCTAACTTTATTGGATCATAAATATTATGAGATAAAATGAGAAATTTTATGGACAAATTAATTCAATTATTCTCGAATACGCAATTTGTAAGTTAAGCATATCTTGTATACATTCGAATCTGTAGCAAAGTATTCTATGGTGATATTTTTTGAATTGAGATGGTCCTTAGATGATATACTTAAAGTTTAGATGGTCTGTTCATTTGTTCATTTTAAATAATATGAAATTTCTAATCGTCATATACATATCGTGCATTTTTGTTAGCTCTCTGTAAATCACGAATATAATTATCACGATTCATCTTCTTGAGAACAAGAAAAGAAGTCACTCTTACTTTTGAACAAGAAAATTTTTCTCCTAAACTCCCCATAATAATAACAAATACATATGATCTAGTGGAATAATTTTCTTCTCCCTCATTTGCATATCGAATTAGTAGTTATTTACGAGATGTTTTATTTATTAAAATTATCAACACTTTAAATAATGAAGAAATTTGAAGGCAAATGTGTCTCTAATTAAAGAGGTGAGAAAATGTTATTGGGAAATTAACATTTCTTCGATTACCGTAAAATGGTTTCGTATTTCTGTCAAAAGGAAGTAATTAATCTTCGTGAAGCGCACATATCAACCCAAGCGATCACCACACATATTAGCCAGAAATAGGCTTTTTAATTAATTATTCTCGAAACTGGAGTAACTGCTTCTTCGAATATTTAGAGAAAGTTTTTCACACTTGTAGATTAGTTAGATTCTTTCGCAAGTGCCCATTGGTTGAGAAACCAAAGTTTAAGAGCAGATTTTATTCAGCTTTGTTCAAAAAATCACATTACACATAATGGTATAGAAATGTGAAATTAATTTTAAGAATAAGAGAACTTATTATTCGATAGATAATAGAAAGAATGTAAAAGACTTGGCTGTCGTTCTGTTTATCAACAACGCCTAGCCAGATTAAAGTACATAGTTCTTTTTCTGATAATTGACTCAATAAATGATGTACGGCCGAAGCAAATTCACTTTCCATTTCATATATTAGAACAATTTAAACTTATAAGTACAAAACAAAACTCTTTTGCAGTTGTTCAATTTATCGTAGGGAAAAATATGAATATCGCTTGCTGAAAATTTGTATTAAAATAAGTAAACTTAAAAGGATTGAAGTATTATTTGATCAAATGGATTTTATGATTTATAACATCTGATTGTACGAGGAGTGAAGGGACGTGGGAAGTGGCAGCAGCTGTTTGAAGCGTGACTATTAAATGACGGAAATTCTCACCAATTTCCCTAAAATCATGAGATTTAATTTGGAAGAATGATCATAGGATTTATTTAGACTCCTTTTTTCTTTCCCCCATCTCCATTCGCAATGAAGTCATTTCATTTTATTTAGAAATAACGCGGTTGAAGTTTTTATCAATTGACGAAGGGTTACATTCTGATCAATTGTATGAATTTTTTTCACTATTGAAATAATCCATTCAAAAAGAAAAGGTTTGTTGTTTGGATGTTTAGATATGTGTCCAGTGAAATAAATGATATATAAATACGAATGTATTTTGATGGAAACTATTAAACAGCCAATTAATTATTTTCATTTTGATCTGGACAATTTTCATGTGTCACGTCATTGATGACGGCATTTCCCACGAGCGATATGTTTTGAGTTCGTGAGAGAAATTCAAGAAGGGCATTTATTAAGTCTATTCGAAACTTTCCTTTTTTCTATTCTTTTTAGCCGAACAATCATTTACAGTCTACGAACAATTGTTCGCTTGAACATTGAATTTTCAAATTTATGAGTTTTTGTTAAAATTAATGATTTACTACTCAAATCAAGAATCGCCTGAAAGAGTTGCAAAAGAGTTTGGCGGGCGGCAAGAAAACGACTCATTTATGTAGCGTATAAAATGGAAACGAACAGAATTGATTTGAAAGCAGAAAAGAAATCTTCTTCTCTGAAAAAAGGTTCAGAAGTGGCGTGAGCAACTTAATATAGGTGCCCAACCGTTTCTATGGAAATCAGAATCGTGTTTATCGACCCCTAGAAATATACGTTTGAAATGAAGCGTCAGACAACAATTTGCCATGAACTTAACTCTTTAATAATGCTCTATCAGCGCTAAATGTAAAGATTCATTTTATGTCATCGTACAATCAAAACAGCACTTATCGAAAGATATTTCGGGGAAAGGAGGGATTGTTTATTATCTGGAAGTTCAGATGAAAAGGAATGGAAATTAAGACCTTATAAAATAATTTCAGAAAAATATATATTGTAAATTCCCAAGAAAATTTGTTTCCTCTCAAAAACATTCTATTGATCAAAAACCTAGGGGAATTGACAATGCTCTTACGAGCAGTCGTTGCAATTTTATGCTAGAATATAAAACTCTATTGCAAAACAAGCTACTTGTTTCATGATGCCTTTTGAAACGAGCTTACGGATTGACCATTGCGAAAAATGGATAAAATATCCGTCGCAACAGCTGCTCAAATGCACACCTCAAAAACACTCCGCTGAAAACATCTTTTTGTCCATAATTCGATGGTGAGAATTCTCAGATAAAAATCACCAAATGAAAAAAGATGGACAAATATTGTTCGGATGGGCTTCTCTAATTTTAAAACGTTCATAGAATTGAGTATCATCGATTAATAAAAAAGTATTGGGATATTTCGGAATTATTCTTTTCTAACATCTCTACTGAGTTGAAAAGCAATAAACATTACAATTATATTTACAATTATAATTACAATTTTCTCGCCAGAGAAAAGGAATCACTATTTTTAAATAAAACGAAATATCGAGACGAGAAATATCGAATAAACTGGTTTTCCATCTCATTCTCTCACAATTCAGAAACGTGAGAAAAATGTCACGATCAGAGAACATATCACACACCTGGTCTTTTTAATTAGATCTTTCTTTAATTCTCCCTTTTGTTTCCTTCTGGAAAAATTCTTCGGAAGTTTTTTTTCTCGCAGAATGGCATCCAACGAAATAGCCATTGAAGAGTTTTAATTGAGTATGTTTCATACATCCAAATAAATGGCTGTTCATGCGAACATTTAATTGGTGCGATTGAAATTATAATCCAAACATCTATTCAAAGGAAAGAGTTTTTTAAATAGGGAAATCAAGAAAAGCAATGTTTTGAAAGTACCATTCCATTTTTTTTATAAACTTTTGTCAACAAAAACTTTAAGATCGTGCCTCATCAAATTTACAGGAGGAAGTTTAATTATACAGAATAGTCATCTTAAAATATTTTTTCATAATACAAGATCCTATTAATTGAAAAATCATTTGATTACGATTTCGCAGTTATCGTCTTTAAATTATTTTAGCTAATTACAATTTATCGCATATTATATTGAATTAATGTCTGATGAATAAATATTTCGGGAGAAAATCAACAGATCTCATAATCTGGGAAAAATCTAAAATCTACGATATCAAAATTACTGAATATACAAAATATCAACTTCTTGAGAGCATCATCGGAATTGTCTCCAAGAGCAGCTTTTTTTAAATAATATTAAATTCCAATTAAATTTGAGTTTCTGAGAAACTGAATTTCTAAATTCGAATGAGGATTTTTACTTATCCGTTACTACAATAATATTATAAGGGAAAAAAGTAAAGGATAAAAGAATTTTCATATTCTATAAATTAATATATGAAACGAAAAAAGGAAAAATTGACTTGGTACCTTCCAAGGTTTAAAAGGTAAATTTCAATTCCAAGGGCAAAACGGTTTTAAACCCCGTGGAATTTACCATGTTTCAATATTTTATTTTTAAATGTCCTTCCACAAATTGACGCTTGATCACATTAATTTTTAATATGTGATATACCGCTATATACAGCAAATTTATTTAATGGTCCCTACAAAAATAAGGAAGCTTATATTTTGGTTACATTTAAAGACAACATCCAAAGACCTTCATTAAAATGGATTTTATTACTTCGGAAAAGTGAAAATTATGTTTTGTACTCATTCAGTGCCACCGATGATCGGGAAGGTGATAAATATAAGTCTGAGAATATTGCCATTTGTGTTTCTGGATAATTTTCAGATAAAAATAATTTTCCGTTAATAGGATATTGGTTAATTTTATTTTTATAAATAACTATGATATAATTTACTAAAGTTCTGATTTAATGATGATAAAAAATCTAAAAATTAAAAATATTTTATGAGTCCCTAAATAAAAATTACGGTTCAACATCAAAAGAACGAGTACTTGAGGGACGAAGTTCATTTGAACCGTAAATATAACAAGTAAAACAATTTCGCTACTTTACAATAAAATCTTATCTGAGTTGAGAAGAATAATTTCCTAATGAATCGAGTTTTCAAAGACAAAAATAATTCTTTAACCCGCAAACTTATAGATCGAAATAATCTATTTGAAAATAAAACTCAGTACTTTCCACGGATATATTTTTATATCGGTGGAAGGCGCTGAGTTATATTTTCAAATATGTCACTATATTTCCACCAAGTGAAGCTTGATAATATTGATTTTTACGGAGAGAATCATTGAGCATTTTAAATATACGCTACAAAAAAATGAACATCGAATTAAAAGGAGCAACTTATAAATGGTTTGAAAATAAAATTCTTCCATCACCTACGAAAAAGGATGATTGTGTTATGAGGATACGTGTCGAGAAAGAAAAACGATATATTGGCGTTACTGTTAACGGATATCGAAAAAATGTGAATGCGGAAAAAGAAACGTTTCCGGTGTTAAAATCAGGAATGCGAAACAAAATGTAAATTATAATAGGCGATTAACAAATTTACTTCATAGGGAGAGGAGCTTGAATTCGTTGATGTGAAATAATTACCTTGTCTTTCAGATGAAGCCGATACGGGAGGCAGGTGGTTGTGGAATCACCTGCATCATAAATGAGAGTTTTTTGGGAAAAGCGGGCAGTTTACAGGTTTCTTTCACTAATGCTGTACAAGTTAAATTAATCTTTGAAGAATATCATAGATTAATAATTTATGGAAACATTAAATATGCAACTTCCTAGCACTCGTAGAAAAACGATTTATTATTATTAAAAGGATATTACGTATAACGAATAAAAATTAAATTTAAATAATTTATTTGGGATAAAACGACTGCGTTTGAATGTATTGAATATGGAGGAGTGTTAATCAATGGTTTGTGAGGACTTTATTTAATAGAATTAATGCACAAGGCAATCTAAAGATTTAGAAAATTTTAAATTATCCTGACTAAATGTTTAATCATCTAGAGAAATCTCGACCGATGGAAAGTAAAAAACAACGTAATTTGCGATCGCAAGAGGGACACAAATTGAAGACTTCATATTTTACATAAATAGAATAGTTGAAAGATGGGATGTGCGTACATATATGTAGATAAAAAGTAGAGAGATTTGAACGGAGTGATTGTTTTGAAGCTGCAAATTCCAATAAGGATATTAAAAAGTGATTACCTTATAATAATGAGCTTCATGTTACATATGTGTTGTATGATTCAGGTCTTCGATAACGTATTCAAGTATTGATCATTCTTATTTAGAAATATGAATTCCGTATACAATATTTATACTACAAATGAGAAATAGAGCGGATTTACTCAGTTAACTTCTGAAACATTCTTTTTCCTTAAATAAACCGATGCACGAGGAGTTCTAAAGTATTTGGGTAATATTTAAAAGCTAATTATAAATATTTTATGAGAATTTATTTAGGACAATAATTTGTTTATACATAGATAGATACTTAAAGGTAGAGAAACATTCTATTTACTCCAAAAAATGGAAGAATATTTTTAAATATATCTTTTAAATACAAATAAATTAATGATATAAAAACATTCAACCATCATAGTTATCCTTTTAGCTTTTCATTATCAATTTTTCAAGTAAATCCGCAAGAAATTTACTTAAATTATTGTAAAAACGGAAGGAGAATAATATGAACATTAAAATACAGTTATAATTCGATTGAAGGTGAGTTGCAGTCAAAAGAAAAATTTGTTTATGGAATTAATCGTTCTCTTTCAAAACATAAATGGTTTAGCAAGAACAGATGACAAAGAAATCAAAAGAGGATTATTGAAATGTTAGAAAAATTATATAAATTAAATACAATGAATATAAATTTGAATCAAATAGAAGAAGAGATACATAAATCGTAAAAAAGAAGAGCAAAATTAGAACCTCCGCATGCGCTAGGAAAGCATCGGTTCAATAAATAATGATAAATCGGACTCATACAATGTGATATGAGTAAACCATAATAATTGCTTCGATTTCTTATCGGTCTCTTTTACGATCCAACCTATATCTATGCAAATTCGAACATAATTTTAATATAATATTGTCATGGTAAATATCGGACCATTTGAGAAGAAGAAAAGCCTCTTTAAATGATATTATGATTGTGACCAATAGTTATATTTCTTCAAAACTTTCACAGAGCATTTTATCCAAAAGAATAGGGAATGAGAGATTTCTGTTTGTTTTCTTCGATTTTTACTACTGAATGATTCCAAAATGACTCTTTTAGTGGAATATACGCAATTAAAATCGCTCTTTTAACTGCAATATACTTCTCCTAGATATCCTTTTAACATATATTATTTTTGAAATTATAAAAGCATAGTAAAATAAGAAAAATGATCCATAATTTAATTCGTGTTGTGAAAGTTTCTAATTTGAGAATAACATTAAAACTGAATAGATATTAATAGGAATGGTATCATTACATAATAACATAATTTCATTCTTAAAAAATCTTTAATGGACGAGAGAAAATAATAAATGCTCTTAATAAAGGAGAGAAATTCACAGACTGACATAGTTTCTGATCTGATAAAAGTGAGTGAAAAGTTGTGATCACAATTGGATTAAAAATTGTTTTTTTTTAATCGCCGAGAATTCTTCTCCCGAGTAATTCGAATATATTTCTAAAAATGCTAATCGGGAATCGCTTAATTAGGAATAATTTATAGAAGTATTTATGAGGCACCGTTATATTTTAATGCATTGGGCATTTGCATATCGCACTCATAATCGCAGTCACGGGTAATGTATGCGCGGAAAGCCAAACATAAATTAGCACCTTTCGGTGAGATTCGGTGTCCATCAAGACTGCGATTACGAATTCAGGAAACTATAAATTCCTTTTTTATAATTCCGCAGCACCTTGAAGATCGGTCACACAGATATGAAGGGTTCTTTTTAATTCTGCTTCACAGTTCCTCGAAATGGTGTTCCGTTACTATAATTACGAAATGAAAATTATTTCATTTCCATATGTTTATGCTGTTGATCAGGTTAAAAAATTGGTTATTTTTCTTCGTTTTTCTAGGAAAAATCTCATCCTTATCAACATTGGTTCACTTTTTAGTGAAAAATCGATCTCATATTGACTGCATTCATCATCACGACGTTAATTCATCCAAATTGATATTCTCTGTTTTTTCGTCCGTTTCCCATTTATTTATGAATTACACAAGTCAATGCAAGTTATTACCATTTTACTGAAATTCGTTCTGATTACTTTATATTTATTATTATTCGATGGTATGCTTTACAATACTTTTTGCATCTGAAATGTTCGTATATTCCCACTAGAAACAAAATTGATATGATTTGAAGATACGTAATATGAATTTGAAGAAATATATAGAAAAGAATTTTTGATTCAAAATTTCAAGTGATTTTCGTTAAACTCGCATTTGTCCTAATTTTATTCATTAGAATAATTGATCAAAAATTAGATCTGAAAGTTAAGTAGGAATTGAAAATATTCTACCGTTTTAAATCACGAAAAATAAGCGATACGGCTTTAGTGTTGAATTAAGATATTTACTATGAATGTATACGGATGTTCATTCGCATCGATATAATTATTCTTTGGGAGGACAGCAGTTTTCTGCGAATGTGATAAAGTGAATGTGGGAACTCCTTCCCTCGAAACGCGATCATCTCGTGGATACAAATGCGTGATTTTGGAAAACATTTTGCCTCGAAGAGCATTTTTCCGAAGACCGGTTTCCGAGCCATCGTTTGCCTCAAAATGAGTACAACTCACCAAACGTTCGCCTAATTTCAATCGGAAGAGAAAGAAAACTCTCGTGCACTCGACTTTACTTCCGGTGATGCATTACTTCGAATTATCGCGTGAAAAAACGATATTTGAGTAAAAGATAAGTTTTTTCTGTTCACTCATAAATATTATTTTTCATCATTTCCAAGGCATTAAGTAAAACAGTTAACTAAATTAATATAAGAAAATAGAGCGGATATTTTGGCACAAATAACACAATGTTCTCGATTTGTAATTTAATTCCTATAAACTGCATTACTCGTTAGATATAAGAAAACGTTAATCCTATTCCCTTGAATCCATTCAATACCTATCAAATCAATTTCCCGCTAAAAAGAAAGTGTATCTTGCTTTGAGGAAGTAAAAAGGGGATAATAATTTTAATTTCTATAACAAATCTACTTCGATTTCCATCAAAACAAACTTGATAATTGGCTTTTACTATTCGAGTTATCTGATAGTTACTTCTAATCACTTTTAGTTATGATTAATCATTGTAAACATTGAAACTGAAATTTTATTCTCTCTTTTATTCTTTCTTTTAAATTTTCTTTTAACAGAAAAACCTTCTTCTTAACTTTGAATCTCTTAGGATCTTCCTCTCACTGAATCGAGCTCATTTAATTCTTATTCGCTAATGTCTCAATTAACTTTCATTTTTTTATGCAATGAATTTTACGCTCAACAGACACAGAAATCATACATCGGAAGTTAGCAGTGGAATTTTGTTAATCCATTCAACAGGAATTCCAAAAAAAGGTAATTTCCCTAATCGATTTTATTCAATTTAATTTTGTAATTGGCGATTAAATGTAAGTTACATATTTTGCTTAAACAAATGAATACCAGAGCAGAGCATATGAGCCAAAAAATAAAAGTTTTTAATTATTAATTAGTTAAAATAGCTTTCATTTACATCCGAGATAATATGAAACTTTTAATAATAAATAAATAAATTAGATCGGACACTTATATTCACATCGATCATCATACGCCATTATTATAAAAAGAGTGAAGTCGTAAAATCATAAAAGAAGGGAATGAACGTATTTTGGGAAGCATCGGTCACATATTGTCCGTCATCGAAGTGCTACATTTTCAAGAGATTCTGACCTCAAACTAAGAGCCGCTTATGACAATGTGTACCGATTTCGGTTCGAATGAATATTTTCAGAGTGAGAGCTTTGTGGGGGGACTTTCATGGTAAACGTGGGTTGGAGAACAATTATTAGGGATTTAAACAGCACTGATATATCGAAGAAAAGTTAATTCAATCAAATGCTTTCTTTTTGAGTGTGACTTAGAAACGCTAAAATGAAACAAGAGAGAGACTTCGTTTTAGAAAACAGAAAACGAATCCATCGCAAAAATGGCATTAAAATGATAATCTCTACTATAAAAAATGATGTTAATACTGAATCTTAATGTCGGTAAGTAGGCGAAGTATCGAGTTATACTCTGCGCTAATACAGAGTTATTTCAATGCAATATATTATTGATAGGTATTATGAAATTGAAAAAACGGTCTTATATATTTTCGTGAAAAATTACATCTGAAAGAATAATGAAGATAACATAAATTAAAGAAGAGAAAAATAATTCAATAGGATGATTATAAAATAAATCTGTGGATGATTTGTGTAAAAGCGAATCTAACTTAGAGTTCCTTTTATAATTCTTATTAGAATAAAATTATCAAATGTACTCATATGTTAACGTTGCTTCCGGAAATCTAACTTTTGGAATCACCTCCAATTTCCAAAAGAGGCGATGAAGATCGATGGATTCACGTTCTGCAGTAATTAAGAAGAGATTTATCATCTATTGTTCCAACGAACGCCTCTCCAAAAACGATCAGAGCACATCCGAATTCGGTGCAAAGATAATTCGGATTATTTGTAGAAGAGTTAACTACAAATCGAGTATTCGACGGATTAAAAAGTTCGAAATCTTATATTTAGAAAACAAGACTTTTTTTGTTTCGGTTCTTGTATAAAATTATATTGAACGTACATTGTTTATCGCGTGAACCTGCTAATCCAGACAATCTGAAAAAGAGCAGAATCAAGGACTCTTTAAAAAAGAGTGCATCATCTCGATTTGATGCATGATCAAGAAGAGTACTGCCATTTTGAATGAACGCAAAATTTGAAAATAAATTATGTATACGTGAGAATTCCTCGCGAAATTCACTTTCCGTCGTAATTAACTGGTAATTTTAGGGTAGTGATCCATGTTTGAGGAAAAAAACCGATTGACACGCAATTATTCACAATTTCAGTTAAATGTGTGATCGAAGCACAATGAATCGCACGGAACCTTTTTCTTTGTTCTGCAGCCGCCGTCAGAGGAAATGTTCGCATTTGTGTCGCTCCTCCAACACACGCTGAGGAATTTTAATGGGACGAGCGAAGTTGAGAGGCCGTTCATCCGAGCGTCGCTTTGGTCTGCTGCTTTACTCATATAAATAACAATTTCGATTGAAAATCATCCGGTATATTTATAATTCTACAATATTAGAATTGTTTTACTTATAAAAAACATTTTTTCTTCTTTAATCTGGAATAGTTATCGATGTCTATTGAATCCAACGGAAGTTTGATCTAATAATTGATATTTTGGGATCTAATTTTCATGAATGCGCCAGAGAATGAGTAACTGTCCTTTATATCTTGGCTGAAAATAGATATCAGTATATTATGCTTTTTACTAATATAAACTGCTTATTTGAAAAAGATTTGATTTTCTGTATATTTACTTCGTTACCTGCTTCTTTTATCAAAATCCTAACGATTCTGTTTTTAAATTTCGTAACTGGCATCAATTATAATAACATGTAAGATTAGTATTTTTACCCAAGTAAGTCTATAAAATATTAACAACTCCCAAAAGAAATGTGGATTAAGCCTAAAATGAAACAGAAACTTATTTCTAATTAAACTATATATTTCCATTCGTTATTTCTTACTTCACTGAAAAGAACTATATTCTTTACCATCATTATATTCTGGATATATGGATCTGGATATGCAATTTTTAAAGAATTGTATGCGAATCAAGCTATAAACTCGGAATTTTTTGCCCAATGAGCCACAGATGAGTTAATTATTATTATGTATTCAAATGTTCTTCTCAATTTTTACTTCCTTCTTCCTGAGATCTTCAAAATCAATAATTTTTGTTCGTCATTTTATTATAAATTATTAAATCGATCATAAAATGAGTGTCCAATTCTGTTCCTTAGTCACAAATATAAGGCGCAACCGATTTCCGAGTCCAAACTTCAATAAGAGGAAAAATTTATCACTGGAAATTGAAAAAAATTCTCTTTTTAATGTCTGTTGCCTTTGCGACCTTAAACATCTGATGCAAATACGAGTTCGATTAGCAGAGGGTCAATCGTTTTATGTGGGAATGTAAAGACAGTCGTTGAAGTCTCCAAGTATTTTTTGGCTTCTGTATTGTAACTTTTCTATAGCGTGTCAAATAGCTTTACATAACTATTTCAATAGCGTAAATTGCATTGCTCTAAATATTTTCATCTAACAATTACATCCATTTTACGTCTCTTTGCTAACATTGTTGGCGTTCCTCATTTTGGGCAAATATTTTAAATCCATATTTCTCCATGAGAAAACCAGAAGATAAAAATGAGCAAATTTGAAAGCGCTTGCGGAAAGTATATAAAAATTATTTTCGTAGTAGATAAAACAGGAATTAACATGTTATTATAAACATACTTCGAAAAATAACATTTTTAAAATACTATATATTGTTTTCAAGTAAAATAAAATATTTTTGAATAATAAAAATTTTTACGTCTTTATTATATATAATAAAGACGTAAACAATAAAGACGTGTGCGTGTATATAAAATAGTTTATGAATTTGGACATTCATTGGGATCTCGAAAGAGACGCTCGAATCGAGTCTATTAATTCGGTTAAACGAAGGGATTTCGACGAAACATCATTTTTTCATTCCTTTTCGAGAACACTAAAGTAAAAGTATGACTCCAGTATATAATACAACTAAGATGAGACTGAGTCCTCTATGTTTACTTGTTCAATTACCCAGCGACAAATTTCTATGCGACCTATTGTTCAAGAGGCGGTCGCCAAACCATTTAAGGAAAGCTGTGCGATGCTGCTAAAATAAAGAGCGGAAGGGCGTCAAAGACACATTATGGGAGTTTTGTCCGCATTTCAACTTTCAGTTTTCGCTTCTGTAGCTCACTCTTCATAATCGTTTTATTAGATCAAATATTGAAAATCGGGAAACCATATTAATACGGTGTGCTTCGTGAAAACTGATAATTTAACTCGAAAACTTAGCTTATTAACTAATGCAAATACCTCTAAATTATAATATATCGAATTGAAGACTTTGCATCATCACAAATATATTTGAGTTTTCCCATCTTTCGCTTCGTTTCATCCGAAACCGTCCAATTATATGCTACGATAAAAATACCGATTTTACACGATAAGACTATGGTTTCATAATGTACATAAAAAATATAATTATTCAATAATTCGCGATATATATATATATATATATATATATATATATAGGTTTAGTCCAATAACTTGATCCGAATTTCTATTAAGATGTTGAAATTAGTTTCCCATCGGGTATATACAATCCATCACAAATACAATAATGGACATTCATTCCAAGAGAATGTTCTCCTCCTACTCCGGGATTCGAACTCGTGACCTTTGGTACGTCATTTACATTTTTCATTCACACGCAAATTATGAAATTTTGATTTCTTAGAAGTCACTTTCTCGATCCATTGGATCGGAGATTTCGAATACTTCGATTGAGATCAGCTTCAGATTAAAGAAATTATGAATAAAAATGTTTATGAATTTCTTGAAAAGAATTTTTGAAGAATAGTAATTGTATCGAACACTAGGCGAAGCACTGTTGGGTTGAGGCAAAGTGGATGAGATAAAAATAACAATTCTAGACACTAGTTATCAATGAAAGAAAAAAAGAAAATTTGATGTAATACACTATAATTTTTTATAAAATTCCGGTAAATGTTGTTGTACAAATGGATAAAATTGCCGTCCCTGTTGCGATGTTTATCAAGGGTTCCTTCATTACTAATTCATTATCATCATATACTCAACAGTTCAACTTTTCCCTTCACATGCCTGTGTTTTTCTCGGCCTCAGCAAACGATGCTCACACCGACAAACAGGTTTCAACTTTCGAAAGAACGTCGCATCAAAACTTTAACTACCGTTTTATTCCGCTGAAAAAGTATCTTGTTATTTAGCGGCTTTTCGAAGGAAAATTAGATGTAAACATTCCTTCAAAGGCATGGACATCAAATATAAGTCGATGAAAGCTTCATCATTGAATAAAGACGGGGTATTTTTTCATCGCCTTGATTTTGTGTCGAATCTCTACATTTTCTCAAGTATATCTAACACGTGAGAATCCAACAAATACCGAGAAAATGCTGGAAAGAATTTCTCTTACAAAGTTTTCATGAATTTTATCGATCTTCTCAAATGTTTAACACTAATTGAAACTGATCACATGAACATATATGTGAAATGAAATTGCAATGATGCATTGCAAAGAAAGAGAACTACAATAATTATTATTTGTATAACAAAATAAACCAACCGTTTCAGCAATACACTCATTTGATGAAATGATAGTTTCAGCATTTCTCAACTCCTGAAATAGGCTATTTGAACATCAAAAAAGTAATCTAATCCAATTACTTTTCCTAAGGCGCTCGAATTCTTAAAATAAGACATTCACGCACATTTCTTCTTCTTCAATTTCTCAAGGTCTTAAGAATATTCCACCGAAACAAATATTTGTATCGCTGCGTTATCAAATGGAATCCATGAAGACATTATGAAAAACTTTCAGATAGACGTATAGTAATGTAGTTTCATCTAACCGATGAAATTAAATATATCACACATTTGAAAAGAAAAATGAGAGTTTTTCTGTGGATAAAATAAAAAAGCCGCACACGTATTTGATGCGAAATATTTGGGTCATAAAAAAGCAGTAAACAACTTTTGAGAGATTTTTCAGGTATTCGTGAAAGGTCAGTGGCCTTTTTTGACCCCGTTAATGTGATCCGATCAGCATTTGTCATCTAATTTAGATAAAATGCCTTCAAATAGAGACTTCGCGCCTTTTGCCAAATAAGAGGCGTGAACTTTATTTAATCGTCGTCTTTGTAAAGGCAACTGCAATTTGCAGAAGGAGTTCTATAGAAATAAAGACTGTTTACAGGTTATTTGAGCGTTTATCTATGATAAAATTCAGTATGAATTTCCAATACTTCGTAATAAAGAAGGATTTTATATAAACATCTAATAATGGTTCCGATGTACCTCAATGCATAAACAACTAAGTATTCCAAACTAATTTACAGTTTATGGATTTTAAAAAATTTATGAAAAATATCAAGAAATAATCGTGGAAAATTTAATCTTAAAATCTGAATTTGATATTTTTGCGCATAGTAAAGAATTTAAATGAAAAAAAAAGTGAATGGATTTTACTAATGACGTTCACTATTTACGTTCAGACCAATATTCACACCAATTGGCGTGAAATGGATTTATCTCCCTGAATTCTTCTTTATAAGAGAGACCTTACTCTTTATTATTTTATATTTGATATATTTGGGAAGGAACGATCACAAAGTTCCTTTACTAAACTAAAAAACATTGGTAAATTTTCATTTCTTCACAGAACAGCATTGGAGTGGAACGCGTTACCTGACGATGCTGATCCAACGAATGATCACCAATAACATATAAGTTTCCGAAGTAACTTCGAAAATGCATCGAATATTAAATCCAAGAATTCGGCCCTAAAATCGGCTGTTCGCGATGCTTTGGCTGCTGTCTTATGCTGCATTCTCGAGTAGCAAGTTCATACGCGAGATATTAGTCGGGGATTAGTCGATCTGAAGTTAACGCCCTTTACCTCCAACGTACTCATTTCTGTCGAATCACGAGTAGGGACTGATTTTATTTGTAAAATACTTTTTGAATCGAAACTAAGAAAATTCGACTTTCCATGAGATTCGGTAAATGTGCAACCTTTTCTATCCTTGAGATGCATCTTCAATGGTTATCGGCGACACAAGGATCAAGGGAATACGTTCTCTTGTCATACCTATAATTTCATTGCATTTTATCAGTCGTTTCTATTCTTATAATATCTGGAATATTTCACTCGACACTATTTCTTCGCTAAGCCAACCCTCGTTTCCCAGGAGTATATCGCCGATTGCGTTCAAATAAATCATAAGAATCTGCAGTGACAAATAACAGTATAACAAATTTCGACTGCTGCCAAAGATTCGAGGATCAGAATTACTATTGTGGCATTTGTACTCCTCCTCAATAAGTACCATCTTCTAGTGAATCACTCATGGCAAAGTTCAGATCCTTGAATCTCACAAACCAATCTGCAAAACGGAGCGTTTTGAAGACGATACCGACGTCCTTCGTCGCCTTTAGAATCAAACACGTTGAGGACACATCCTTTCGATAGCACCTCCCGATCAGAGAGAAGACGAACGAGTCTCAGGAGATTCTAAAATTCAGCCATCAAACTGATCTTAAATTACAGCTACTTATGAATGAGTTTTGGAGACACAAGACGGAAATATCTAACGCAGATAAACGTTGCGGAATTATCGTAATGAACAAACTTAATAAGTAGAATCGAAATAGGAATTGACAAACTTCTTCGAAAAACTGCTTCGAAGAAACGAAATAATGCGACTGTCGTCTTCAGTACGAAAATATTTTAACCCAAGAGTTCTTCCGAACGGTTCTCCATCAGAATTCCAGTCAACCGCAAAATAATGAGTGCCTTGGAGATTCTAGTAACCATTGAATAACGTCCATCCAGAATGAATGCACTTTCAGCTTCTTTTGTGCACTTGAAATAGAATCTTACGTAATATTCGCTGCAGCTAACACCGTTCTTGCAAATCTATACTTCTCAAATTCTAATGCCATCCCTGAGAAAATTTTCAATTTTATTTTCCATTTACAGTTCTGGAAAAGTTGTCATAAATCCACGGAGACAAAAACAAATATATATTCTGGTCCCTTTAAAATCTCCAAATGATATCATTAATGTTTCAAAAAAAACCCTCGTGCGCATGAAAATGATTTTCATTCGTTTAAGAAATGATTTTCTCGCTTAAAGGTAAGGATCGGACTTTTGGATTTTGTTCATTTCTTCCGAACAATTCTTCCTGTGATTTTATTTACATTAATATTTATATAATATATTTAATATACAGTTGTGGAAGTTCAATTACCTTTATCGGTTACATATTCGCATAGCTTTTTGTTCAAAAGGCTTAATGGTGGCCATAAGAGGAAGATCGTTCGCAGGATTCAAACACGGCCATCGAAATTTACTGGAATGCATCGACGTCCAAAAGTACAATCAATCGCAAGAACATAAAAAGCAGTGTTTTAAGAATCCATTCGGTCGCTTGAAATCCGATATTCAAGAAGGCGTAAATTTTTTAAGGCGAATCGATCAAAAGGTCCAAAGCGATAAAGATGCAGTTAAGAAGGTGGAGAAATGAGGCGTGTTGAAGTCAGATGCATATCTGAGAAGAATTTATGTCGGAGTGACGATGGGCTACGGAAGCGTTTTTAGTGGTCGAGTGTAAGTTGAGGAAGGAGATGACCTTTAACGCAACCACAGTAGCTCTTCACTGCTTGTGTCAGAGGTGGTTATTCCACCCGTATCATGTTACTCGCAGACGATAAGAGTGGTGGAATGAATTTTGAGAGAGGATGTGAAAAGAACACATTACCCGCCTTTTTCGATTGCTCCTCTTTTCATGTTAAACATGGCTTGTAAAAGAAGAAAGTGGAAGGAATTCACACTTCTAGTCCAATTTCTTTTGTAATTACATTTATGCGCAATTATATAAATACTTCTATACTTCGATAGTTTTGTTTCGAGTTTTCCTTCTTCTCCTACCATCAAGTTTTGCTTTACTACCAAAGCGTTTAGGAAATCCAGGTGAGTAATGAAATGAAAAATAAGATCTTTAAATTTTCATAAAACAACAGAATAAGGTTTCTTCAACATAACGTAAGCATATTTAGTCATAAAGATTTAGATAAAACTTGGTTAATAATTTACAATTTGGATGAGTAATTTACGTTTTCAATAAAGCTAGTTTACATCTTTTCAAAATATATCCCATTGAACGATAAAAACAAAACACCCAATGCTCTTGAATTTCGTACGTCTTTTGTTGCTGCGCTCTATATTTGGGATATGAAAATAACGAATATAAGCTGAGGTGGAAGCGATCACTAACGAACTATTCCGAAAAATTTATAATAATTTGGCAATATAATTATTTTTATAGGAATAGCTGTAACATTCTGAATCCAAGACAAACTTTATCACACCCTTTGCTTATGTTATACATAGTGAAACGCTCCCCCAATACAGAGATTGCGCCAAGGACAGTGACCAGACGAAGATACCATTTAACCAGTTAAGCAGCGAATTTGGAATATTTTTATAATCTCGTTCGGAGATTCTTGAGTTCCCTGCAAAAGCGTGAAATAAAATATATAATTATAAAGTACATAAATCTCTCTTACCGTTTTTATTTCACAATTAACGTAAATCTGGAAATGTTGAGAGAGCGATTATGAGTTTTTTTGAACGCAAAATTTTACACAGAAGAAATTTGTGCTCACTTCTGTACCGATCGATCCAAGTGTATTAAAACTACTACTAAGCTATTAACTCTATAAGTTCTTATTTAAGTGAATGAACTTCAAATAATAGGTTTTGGTGAAAAATCACTCATAGTGAAGCAGTTCAAAGTATCATTCTTTGGAATTAGTTCTCAACGAGAGGATCAGCATTTTAAGGAATATTATATATTAATATATAATATAGCATTAATATTATATTTTAAGGAATGCTCACAAACAACAGATTGTTTTGAGCACATTTAACTTGAATAAATGACTATTGCAAAAGATGTCGTTTCTGAGGACCACTTCTTTCGTTATTCAATGTCTTTTTGCAGTGTCAAAGACTCGAATGATGGGCCTCTAAGTAATTAATACATAATTCAATTTAGATTGTTTAAAACTATATCTTCATAGATAACTTATCAAGAATCAATCCCTCACCGTAAAAGATAAACATTTTAAAAAAGTATCACGCTTAGAAGTACGTTAAAATAATGATTGCACTAATTATTGAAGATTAAATAACGAAAATAATAAAATATAAGTTTAATATTTATAATAAAATAATACAATATATGTTTTAATATATAAGTTTTTATGAATGTCCTGACCGTTCAATTTCTGGAGAAGAAAAATTGCTGAAAATACTTGAGCAGAATATTAGATCACTTTCATCTATTGATCCATTTGACTTATAATTTTATTTATCTGATAAACAACTTTTTTTGTTACATTTCATCGATATAGTCGTGAAATTGTTTTAGTGAACATTATTTGTTGAATATTAAATTGTTTACTGCTCATTGATTAGCTTTTTTAAGTTATTTTACTCGGGAGATCTGGAAATAATTTTCATTCGTTAACTGCTTGAAAAAGCAGAGCAATATTTACTTATATTTTGAATATCAATTCTCGACTACCGTCACCGGGAATATCGTTCATACGGCGATATTCCATAAATGTCTCAAAACATTCTGACAAGAAGCAAAATAAGGTTCAAACATTTATTTGGTATTAAAATGGTAATTTCATTTCGCATTTACGAAGAAGTAAATAAGGAAGTTAATATGAACTCAAGAATTGAATACAAAGGCGTGTTTTAAGTTGAATAACACAAACATAATTTTGAATGCAATCCTACAATGATGATTACATTGTACAAAATAATATCTATCGATTGGATCTATTGAATATTATTATATAATCCCAACGATTGATATTTAATCATAGTGAAGTAATTTAAGGACTACAAAACGTACTTCGTACGATACCATCAAAATGTCACAAAATAAGATCACACGACTTAAGATGGAAACATGTTCAGAAAATAAAAAAGCTATCAACAAATCTCTCTTTCAACGGAAAACTCTTTCTACTGAATTTTAAAAGAAAATGTTCAAAAAAGTTTATTTCTACCATGTGTATCACATTCTTCATTTATTATTTTTACTACATGAATGTCGATTGCAAGTAAAACAGAACAATGTAAATCCATTATACTTAGCATCTACTTTCTCCTAATATTCAAACCCTAATTTCTTTTACCGCTATTTCTTATAATTTCTCTTTTTGAGTTTTACACAAAAAAACGAAAGAATGTTTTCCGTTACTGGTCACGTTTGGGACCGTTTCGGCATCAAATACAAACGCTCACGATGCTTCTAATCTGGAGATCAGTTGAAACGTGATCATAATAGCAACCGTAGACATAGTCGAGCTATTTCCATGGAAACTATTCAGTTGAAAGAAACTAAGCTGTGCTATTGATTTCAAACAGCGAAAATATACGAACAAGTCGGTAAAACATCTTAGTCTGGTAATTAGTAATCTTAGAGTAATCTTGCTCAAAATAAATTCAGGATTTTCAGAAGTCTATTTGTATGAGAGTAAAAAAGGATCACTCTAACCCCGCTGATTATTTACTAAATCCTACGCCATACGCAACTTTGAAGTAACTAACAAAAAAAGTATATCAATACAAAAGCTGCTTATGAAGTATAATTTATAAAGTTATTTAGTTTTATTTCTAGAAGATGTGCGTTTACATTATTGTTTTCTAACTGTGGATGAAGGCACATTGAAGAGACGAATCCTATAAATACGAATAGGAGATATTAAATCTACATTTATTTATCATCGCAGACCGTACAAACATCCACTTTCTGGACAATTAGAGTTTGGTTCTAAACGTAACATCGGATGTCACAAGCATCCACGCCTTGAGAGGAAAATTCATCCGGGTTTGGAACCCAGGACCGTTAGAAAATTAGCATGCTAACCATTCCGCCAAAATTATACCTTGATGGAGTCCTCCATATGAATATTTGTTTAGAAAGAACCAAGAAAAGGAAATTTAAAAAAATAACCGATACATTTCCGATGGAATACTGATATTCTTCATTTCATACGTTACATTTCATGTATGTTACATCTACATATGTACTCCGTGAGCCCCTTTTCGGCGTTTTGCAGGGGGTGCATGACTCTGCTTTCTTAGGCGATCGTTCGCGGAAAAAATGAATTTCTGAAGAGACTCGTTCGCGCATTATTACGGAGGATGCATCTTCTGAATTTATTTAGTATCCATTGGTTGTTGATTGTGTAAGCGCAATGGGGAAGATGTTCAAGGAGTTTCTTTTCTGGAACACCTTTATAAGCATCTTCAGACCATGTGCAGAGGGATTTCCAGAAGGTACATTGAGTGTTTACAATTGGAATGCAATCTAATGAAAAGTGGCATCCTAATGGCATAAACTCTTTTCTGAAACACGATTTGAAAAAATTTCTAGTTTCTTAAGCAAATCGAATCGAGGAAATTTTATTGTATTATCGTTGTGTAAATAAATATTCACTCTTGAAAAACGTGACTTATAAAGGAGGAACGCGTGGTTGTATCCATTCAAATGATTAAAATCACGATCATTATTTTTTATTCATTCAGAGCGTTTCAGCGATAAATATATATTTTATTTTATTAAATTTATTTTATTGCCAACCTGCTCGAAATGTTAACTTAATGTATTCGTTCGCTCATTTGAAATTAAAATAAACCTTTTATTTCCCTGGAATGTATGAATTTGCAGTGATTATGAACTATGATTAATTTAGTACTTAATAGAAAAATTGATTCAAAGCCACAAATTATTAACTCAAAGAAAATAAGCATTTCATCAATCAATCGTGCAATTTAATATTCAGTTTGTTCACTAAATCGAAACTCATTTTCAAAAGTAATTAACCTGTTAAGTTATAAGATGTATTTTTCAACTTTAACATGATCTGATCTATTGATTGCCCTTGTAAAATTGAAATTCCAGTATTCTGTTGTATTTATTGTGTATCTTTTCTTATATACTTCTTGTATCTCTTAGTATATAATTGACAAATGTTGTTTTGGATTTTATTCTATTATGGGATTTTTTACTTTCTTTTTTGAAACAATCAAGTTACTTGATTTTAATATTTTGTATTTCTATATTATGATCTCTTATATTTCTTCATTCCTTTTAGTCAATTCTATCAGTAGGTTTGTGCAGGTTTTTCACACACTCCTTCATTATGGGCGTTTTCCTGCACTGGATTTTCTTCCTAAGATTTTTCTTAGGATTTTACGTCCACTCAAATCTTTCTTATAATTATTATTTTAATCATATCTTTCAAATTCTATTTGTACTTTTAACTTTTTTTAAGAGGTTAGATGGAAGAAGAGACATTTTAGTCTCGATCTCGCCAAATAAAGACCTAATTAATTTTTTAAAACTTCTCTCTTTATTATATTCCGTTTTTTTTTTCTCTGATTAATATTATATGAATTCATAAGTAATTAAAGTGCCACGATTCAATGCTACGGATCATAGGTGCATGATAATTAGATATGCTCTTTAAATATAGGAAACTTGTTTTTACAGTACATTTACCTAAAAGGTCTTCCTTTCATAAAGCGTCTCCTCCGAAGAAAAAGTGGAAAATACGAGAATTCCACCTTAGATTCGAGCAGCTTTCGTTTTCTAGACACGTCCGAGAAATTCTTGCCGTGACTGGGCGAAGCAATAAATCAAAAGCAGCGGTCGCAGAATCTTATCAAGGGGAAGTTGCTATCTCTTGCGTCTTTCACACATCCCTGAGGGAAACCGATGCTTTTCAGAGGGAGACGTCTCTCACATTAACCATTTTTATCTTTTTAAATGTACGGAGCGAATTGTAGCGATATAAAATCGTAAATCTCTCGATTCGAATTCAACCGATGCTCAAGTGACAAATATTTTTCTGCTCTAAGATGATCTTAAAAATTATATTTTCAATTATAGAAAAACGATCGCTCGATGTTTACTTCAAACTAATGTGAGGAGACTGTTGGATTTGGAGACTTTCCGGAACTTAAGAATTGACATAAGAATTATGAATCAGTTTCATTTATTTTTCTTAATAAAAAGTGCAAATAAGAGTCATACGCTGATCTCGAGAAAACGTTTCAATATCATTTCATTAGATGTAGTTATTTTTTTCAATTTTATATTAAGTTTAAGTTCTTACAATTTAGGTAATGAAGGATCAATAAAAATCGTATAATTTGCGTAAGAAAATCTCGAATTAAAATGATGTGTAATATAATCGTCTCAAATTGATAATCTGTCGAATTAGTTTAGAAATATTTTGTAAAGAGAGTTAGTAAAGAGTGGAAGGTCGCCGTAGATTAAAAGCAATTCATTCGTAAAGCAATCTCACGAAAGCCTTTCGTGCGGCTCATGCGAAGGCTTCATTTTTATTATTTGATAATTGTTAGTGTCGCCGTAAATTTCAGACGCGTGACTCAGTCAATGCGAACGAAATGGAGTGTTTCTTACGCAGAGCAGAGCTCCTTTTCCTATAATAAATATGAGCCTCAATTTTATGCTGTAATATTTTGCTCTACAAAAGAATTCTCTAGATTCAATTTTATATTTAAGATGTATTAATTCAATTTTCGGATATTATTTTACTCTAAAGGTACACCTTTCTGATGCGTCTACGGCAGAGCTTAAGAATAATTTTCTAACGACATTTTGGTCATATAATTCCCATTCTTTGAGACGTAACATTAATTGAAGTAAATTCAAAGAGTTGCTACTTTCAGATTATGAACTATCGAGCATTCGCCTCTAAAGTTTTTAACTCTCCTCTTGAGAAATGTTTGATCCAAAGTTTCAAATACAATTGAACTCTTTCGCAACTGCAATTCATCTATTGACATTGTATCGGCAGAATTCAGGCATCGCAATGACCTCTTCAAAGAAATAATGAAAATCATCGAAATTTTTGAAGATTCGAATGCGATACAAGGTGTATAGTGAAAATCCATTAGAAGTCAGTGCAGAAATATATCTGTTTACTCGAGACTAAAAGTTTATCCAATTTTTATGAAATCAATCCAAACACGATAAATGCGATTAAGAGGCATTTTCATACGTTTCAATATTTGAGAATCTACTGAAGAGAAAAGAATAAAGAACCTTTCCTTCGATCGTTCGGACATTTCCATCAAATACAGCGCATCCAATTTCCGAATACAGTCCTCCCCAGCAAAGTACATGGAACTGCGATAAAACATTTAAAATTTAATGTAATCATGATCGAGTTCATACGAACAATAAAATATATACGTTAAAACACTATTATCGGATATTCCGCCCCCAGCACTCCTTCGCTCCATTCGATCATTCATCGTCCTGTTTATTTGTTATCTCTCCCTTCGAAACATCACGAGATCTGGTTCCAATTGCTCCTTCGTACTTTGTTCCCTTCATTTGGCTTTTATATTGTCGAGTGTTAGAGCGGAGCATTTGTCTCTTGAAGTTCATAAAGCATGTTATCACAATTCGGTTGTTCAAATGATGATATATGGAGATGCACTGGTCCTTTTCATCACGAGAAATATTTTGGCAAATTTTGGTACTTATGGCGAAACATTTTCGAAGAGTGCTTAATATTTATTTAATTGGATAATGAGAATATGTATTTTATTCTGGAGATGAGGATTAAGTTATCGTATTATTTACTTAGAATATAATAAATTTTAAGATACGCCATTGATATACTATATAGTTAATATAACGATTTGATTTCGTAAAACCGAAGAACCATTTAGAGTTCGATGAACAATATTTTCCATTCCTAGAGAAATTGTCCTTAAAAATCGTAGACAACTAATTATTAATGAACACAAGAAAAAGGCTGTTTGAGGAAGTAAATAAACTGCCGACGTATAACTTCTGACTTTTCATAATGGCGATATTTTTATTGAAATAATTAATGGGTGACGCATTCAACGAGACATCAGCTATTGCGATAATTGAAAGTGGCGCACTTACTAAAGAATAAATTAATGACTTTATTTTAACATAGGAAAGAAGAAAGTGAAAGAGCTCCAAAGACACAATCAAAATGACTCTTTTATCCAAAGTGTTGCTTTATTCCGATTTTCTGATAACAGAAGTCCCAAGGATTCGCAACTTGTTGAACGCGAATTGCTCCTTAGTTCTCATTATCACTATTTATTCGGTTGTTTCTTATTCTGCTGCCTGAAATTTTTCAACGACAATTACCAATTCAGCAGAACCTTTTTGTAGTTTCATTGTCAGTGATCTTTAATAGAGGCAATTCGAATGGGGGATTTGGACATGTAAATTGTCGCCTAATGCATACAAAATTAATCCCTTTATCCAAGGCTTCGAATTTACATTTTATTTGAAAAGATTGGACGCGTCTATTAAAGGTGTCCTCTTCGAAATCGCATTCATCCGACTTCTTTCGCAATAGCTTATTAATTGAAACACGCCTCACAGCCATTGTTTATTGTATATATTGTTTTCATAGGTCATAATCACTCGTATTCATGTATTTGTTAATGACTATTTCTTTACGATTATTCGAAACATAATATCCTAAGAGAGAGATTTCAAAAATTTTTAAACGAGAATCGATTGTTAACGTTAATATAAAATATCAATATAAACCACATAAATAATGCATTTTAAACCACGATGATTTGGATGGAAAATGACATCGTAAATTCAGATTAACAACGTATTGATAATCGTAGAAAATTAATCGTGAAAGTACTATTCACCATGAAAATGTTATGAGAGCGGATGTTTTGAAATAGTACATCACTCATCGAACGATGTCTTTATTAACTTCAACAGAAAATAACGAAAAGTTACAAATTAGAATTATTCTGCGCTCATCCCTTTTATAAAGCAGCTAAAATAAATCGTGTGGACTTCATTCTTTGCTATTATTTTATCTATTTTTATTCACTAAACGATATTTATTGATATCATTTTATGTCATAACTCATTAAAAATAGTTATCCGCAAAAGATAAGCTTTAGCATAAAAGATGCCTAAAATGTTCGATTGCCGAATTTACGCGGATAAATGAAGAGTTCGGAGACATTGCGATGAGAATTATTCACAGAATGCTAATGACAATATTCTTTGACTGCAATATTAAATTGACAGTTTAAGATGTATTTATAAATGTATGATGATGGGTAACTGTGATATAAATAATAATTGAGTCGCCAACATTAGAGTTGAGATATATTTCTGATAAAATTTCAAATGTTTAAACATCTATTACATCCTTTTCTCACGCATTTTAAGTGATTTACTTTCTCAGTTTTCTCTCTTGGATACTCTTAGTTCATTAAAATTTAATCAAAAATATTAATTTATATCAACGAACATTCGTTTTTGTCAGTTTCGTTCGAATCCTTTCTAAATCATTTGTCAGTGAGAGGCAAATTTATTATTTTTTAAAAACCTTGGTTTTCTCGTCAATACTTTTTAATAGTTTCGGTCATTTATATGATGGCCTATTTAGTCCTCTTGGGATCTAATTTACTACTCATCTGTTTCCAAAATGTTTGCGGAGAAAACGAAAATTTATTAAAATGAAGAATTTAGATGTGCAATATACTTAATATTTATTCGAAAGGAAAATGTCTCTTCCTAAACCATACAATCCAGAACAAAGCAATACGCCTGAATACCATACGAATGACTTTGGTATCAATTAAGAACTTTTGTAATTTATTCTATTAGAGTCGTTGTTCGAATGATGTTACCATAATTTTCTTGGAAATCAAGTCTCGCGAGTATTTTTGATATCATTCTAAAATAATACGTTTGGTAATAATGTATCGCGTTCGATCACATTTAAAAAAATAATACCACTCTTTCAACGCATTGAAATGAGAATAATGTGGAGTCTTAAAAAGGACACGAATGGAACTAATTAAGGTAATAATCGCTGTCAAAGACGCGTCCGAGCAGGAAACGATTAAAACGAACTAAATAACGTCCTTTTGTTATAGACGTATCACGTGACCGAGATCTGCCGTCATTTTATCAAATCGGACAATATCGAGTGGTTGATTTTTTATGTTATTTGAATATTATATTCGTAGAATATGCGATAGAGTCTTTGAAAGGTCATCAAAGACAAAGTTTGATCTCTGTTTTCAGTTGGTCAGAGGAAATTCTTTTGTTATTGCTGAAATATTGTTCTTGCGGAAAATTTTTAGAGTGTTTTTCATGAACGTTGCAGAGGTAGTTAAGGCTCACATCGGCAAAATAGATAGCGAAATCGCCGCTGTTTTGGCGAAAGATTTCCCGAACGGTTTTGGCCTATTTTCCTATGGAATGGCCATCGGATGGCCAAAAATAGAGTTGTTTGGTGGAAGGCGCTTATCGTCGCCTGTAGAAGTCTCCGAGAGCAATAAAGACAATTTGACGTCTCGAACAATGGAAATTCTCCTCCAGAAAGTACATGCGTCCACCTGAATCGAAAATAATTTTTTGAGGCTTCTTTCGCGAAAAACAAATAAATGTGGACAAAATTAATCGCATTTGTTCTCGCAATCCGGTGTCTTTTCGTAAAAGATGCGAATTCTTTCAGTTTTACATTTCGAGAACCCCGTGAAATTCTCTCGCTTTATCCATCGTTGCCGGTGTGCTTTTACCGAAGCCATCATTCTCGTATTTGGTTCGATTCCCGAATTAGATGTCACGGAAAAAGGATCGAACGGTTACATTTCAGATCTGCGGTCAAATGTAAGCCCTCTACGATGGGGATTTGATGATTATGTGTCTCGATTGCACAAATAACAGAAAACATATTTAGGGGTTTTCCCGGACATCGAGCTCCCTCCGATTGTCGGAATATATTGGCCGATATCACCGGCGAACAATCCAATAAGGCATTGGAATGTATTTTCCAAGAGCGAATTTTCGTACTTTTGGAATTATAAGGAATAAGTGCTGAGGACAACTGATACCTTTAAGCTGCCTTTGAGAAGCAGATACTTACAAGCCTATTAACCACTCGTTTAGATGCCTCTGAACTGTATGAGGCCAATAAAACGAGTTACTTCAATGAAGCTATTATAATGAATGCAAAATAATAAGAAATAAACTCGTAGCTACTTTGTTTGGCCAAACTCTATTTAAAGGCAGCGGTAAACTAGAGATTACTGATACAAGGTAAAGTTGTACAGATAAAATACGTTGTTTGGGAAAGAAAACTTTGCAGTTATACCATCCATTGTAATGGACTCTCATGATCTACTATTGAGAAAATTAGTTCAAATTGAAAGAATATGAGGATATTTCAATATCCATTATCTGTTGCACCTGAAACATCCTTTATTCAAAGATGTTTGAGTTTATATGAAATCGCTCGATTTATAACTCGCAGCAATGATGATTTAGATATTTCAAGTCTAATGACTCACTGTTAAGCAATTTATTTATCTTTTCTAAGTTTTTAAATACGATTGGGCTATTTCAGGGTTATTTCAAGCATCCTATGATAATATTTGTCAAGATTCACCACTTGTTTACGTGAAATATTGTTTGTCACGAAAGATGTACTCGAATGAGTCAGTTGAGATGATATCCATATCTCCTCTAGGTATTCGCTTGTTGTAACTATATGGTAATGAGTACATAGAAAAAACATATTATTATCAATAATCTCAATTATAAATTAAAATTGAATTCTGTTTACACGTCTCTCCACAGCTATTTTAATATCTGAGAGAAAAAAGGCCATTATATTGAAATATATGAAAATTAATTGTAAATTTCTATCATGATACACATGCATTTTTACTTTGAAATGTATTTCAAAGTAAAAATGTATGTGTATGCGTATGATTTTATGCTTTTAAATGGTATGATAATATCAATATCAAATTTACTGAACACTTTTATAAAAAATATTTTTTAACTTTAAAACAAATGTTATCGAAATATATGGAAGTAAAAGTTACATTCTGGTCGAGCATCACTTCCCTTAAAAATCTCCGTACTATTCAATTCATATTGTAGAAACTCGAATGATCATTCTCTTCTTATAATTTGATTGGCGATGAAGTAGAATTCAAGTTATGTCTCATATATTTCATGCTCCTTTAATTTATAATTCCGAACCGAGAATTTTAGTAAAAATTATGTACATAGTATGATCAGGTTAACCATCTGTCAATGACAAAGTGCTAAAAATATTTAAAACAACAGCTTGGCCTACCTCCATAAACGGGGACGCAATCAATTTAGAATCTGCTTAAATACATAACGTCTACTTGTAAATAAATACATGATATTACGAAAAAGACTTGATCGTTAACATCATGATCTATGTACTCGGAATTGTATTTGCGTTTTAAAATTCATACTCTTAAATTATAAAATGAACACTTTGAGGTAGAAGGAATAATATGTTTTCTTTTGATTATCAATACTTAAATGATTTATGTCACGAAACAGCGAAATACATATCTTTTGTTTGCTGTAGTTTTGAATCATTCACAGTAGTTTAGAAATTTCATTGCCATTAATAATTAATTGCAATATTATGAGAACCAAAAAATATTTCTCAGAACTTATTTATTTAACAGAACAGAACTCAGAGTCTCAGAACTCTTTCACTGCGTTTAAAATCAATTATAAATGATGCATCTGTTTTGTGTACAACAATGGATTTTTGGGATCCGATTATATACTTTCATCTAATTTCATTTTGCGTTTCCAGACTAGGTTTATTGGCTGATTGAAAATGTCATTCGAATAGTCAAAATCGAGTGTTTTTAATTAATACCAATTATTAGAGGAATTAAGATTAGCAATCGGAGTGATCAATAGAGAAATACGGAGGAATAATTAAATAATAATAAAAAAATAAGAATAAAACATATTAATGATCACAGTATTTGTCAAAATTAAAAATCAAAGGAACTCATCGAAAATATTTCTATTCTTTTTTAAAATATATATATACTATGGCAATGAATACATAGGGTGTGATAAACAAGTTGTATTACTTCAACTTTCAGTTAAGATTTGAATAACAATGAAATGACGATAATTAAATTCAAAATTCTTTTCGTATTCTATTTTAAATATTTCTTCCAGAATTCCTCATCCTGATATTTTTCTACATTTTAGCTAAATTTAAGAATTTAAACGTAAATGCGTCAATTAAACGTTATTAAATTGGTCATTGCACGAGATTAAATAAGCGTGATTTAAATACGAGTCCTTATTAAAAAAGAATAAATATGTTAAGATTCCGTTTACCGCTATTCATTATTTTTAAAACTTATTTGATTTTTATTCGAATCGATTTTTACCATTTTTGTGACACATAGTACACATGGTACATAAAATTTACGCATTGTGACTTTTAAGTTGTACGAAAGTTTGTAAAATCTTTCAAAGGGTTACTTTATTCCTTTTACATTAGATATAAATACAGCTTAATATTCCTATATAGAAGTTAAAACCCAGTATTTATTATTTCATATATTCAAATTTTAATAAGTAGAATATATTTCTTTGCATTGTGTAAGGTTTACTACTTCAAGTAATTTAGGTTTGAAGGCAGCACAACATATTCGAAGGAACGCGGCGATGGTCATTTTTATAAAACGTTTCGCGATTCTGCTTCATCTGAAGTTCCAGAAAACTAATATTGCACTTTCAAGTAATTTGGTCGAATGGTGAACACACCATCTTGGAATTCGATGCTCTAATAATTTTTCAAAGTACTTTGAATTTTCGTTCATTATTTATTTATATACGAACAGACGGATTCCTATTAAATCTAATTCATATTGAAAATTGATATCCGTAAGAAGACTATCAAACGAATTTTGGTAAAATTAGATGAAGTCAAAAGACATAAATCAGATAAACCGAATCAATATTTTTCAATTGTTTAATTATGGAGTCGAATTTATTCGGAATTTGTGCTGAGACACGATAAATAGCGCTGTTTGGTAATTCATGGCTATCATGATGTGGTCTTAACTTTTCAGTGGATATTCCATTTCTTAATTTTATATATAAACTAAATTTACAACGATATAGGCGTTTTTCCTGCAATCAAAAGATATATTACTATCATGTATCTGGTAATTTAATGAAAGTAAGAAATAGTTAAAAACATGTCAAAGTTCCTTCATCAACAAAAGTTGCTTCATTAATGTTTCTTCAGTGTCCAATAATGACGAATTTTCTATACAAAAAAAGCAAATGTCAATTGAAAATGGAAGCGATTGAAATGTTTACTTCAACGAAAATGAAGAAGAAACCAAATTAAGAAAATGTTTTTTTATTGATTCATCTGATTCGCTTTCTGCAACTTTTACTCCCTTTGTGACATCTGAGCATTCGATTCCCTGCATTTATTTGTATCCCTTTTTCACTCTATTCTCGTCTAAGTATGATTTTATGAGGATATTCCCCAATTTCAAATATTATCAATTACATTTTACAATTGAACTTCTCTAATTCTACCATAATTCTATCAAAATCTACAATTATTAGTATTAAAAATAAAATAAACCACATATAAATTTCGAAATGAAATATCAAGAACTTCGTTTCGTTTTCGAAACGAAGTTCTTTCAAAGAATTCGTTGATTTAAATAGAAAACCGTTTCAAAAGACTGATTAAATAATTGACTTAATTTAATTCAAGTATTACTGAACTTCATTGAATATGATAATAAATTTAGCAGATCCTTCGTTGTTGTTTAATATAAATTAAAGAATATTCAATTTTTTTCGTAATTTACTTACTTATTTATGCCCCCTGCAAACTTTTTTTAAAAATTAGCATTATTTACGAAGGAATAAATGAATATCTTGGGTTTGATAACGAAAGGAAAACAAAATTTTTCAACTACTTGCGTCAAAACTATATGAAATTGCATAAAAAATACAGGTTTTAAGTGATATATCATAGTCGAAGATCTCTTTTTAATATTATTTCATGTTTCAAACGGATGATATAATTTTGAATTAATCATTTGCGCTTAATGTAATTAAATGCAAATTCACTGATTGAATCCTCCTAATGAGAATACTGCTGTACCCCATTTGCCTTCAATGAACACTTATCCTCTGAATTATTTAGAGAAATACAATCTTTAATATTACTTTTTCTTCGTATTGTATTCCAAGAATTCCTTTTCAAAAGTATTACTTATAACGACCGCTGAGACATCGCACAGATAAAAACTCCATCTGCAATCTTCATTCAAATCTCTATCAGTTGCATATCCGTTTATTTTGCTTTTGTCTACTTCTCGATCGGTGTTTTTAGGGTATTGAGTTCTTCCAAAGTATATTTTAATTCTCTTTTAACACTTAAAATAATTCCAAAAAGAGAAATAAATAATTTAATTTATAATTTGTTATACAAACGTGTAAAATTCTAATTTATAGATAAATGTGCAAAATTATCGATGAATCTGACAGAAGATTGATTAATTGATATGTGCGACTTCAAGAAAAGATTTTTCATAAAATTATACATTTTTTTGTAAACTTAGAGCGAAATAAATTAAGAACTCTTAGTGTATTTTCCAGAATAGTAATTGTACGTTTTCTTGGATAATTGAGATTGGCATTAGTTTGTGCAGAGAGTGATTAAAAAATAAGTTACATCACTGTAAAGCTTTACTCCGAATGTACGAAAATACCCGCAATAATCAAATAACATGCTTTTTTAAGGATGATGTATGAAGAATAACATTTTTCTTTTGTCATTTTTCTCACCATGGATGTGAAATTTAAGTCGAAACAACTCATTCCAGAAGTTCCTTTTAGGGAAGTGCATTTACTCTATTTGCAAATTAATCTTTCCTTTGGAAAAATTAACATCTCCAATTAAACATCAGTTAAAAATTAAACAGATGTTAATTTTGCGATTTCATTGGTAATGTATCGTATCACTTTTTCCATGATTCGAATTTTTGAAAGTCGAATATCATTAGAATGAATGCTATCCGTTTCCTTTTTGGAGGGATTAGTTTCAAAGGAATTCATTTTGAGTTCTCTTCACAGCATTTTCAGGATTATCCCAAAACAATGAATAATCTGAGAGACAGCACCAATTTTCTGTAAAAAATTCTCATTCTTTGTGACACATCTAATTATAATGCAATAAATGGTGTCTTTTCATAAATTTGTCTAGCAATGAAATACACAGCTTTCTTTACGGAAACTCATGTTTTTTTACTCTCAAGTAGGCTTACAGCTTTTTGAATTACTTTAATTCTGCATTGGCTATTATTAATAAAATTTCATGGTTGGTTTTAATTTAATAATTATTTCATTCTATCTGTTTTTGTGTGCAACTTGTTTTGACTATTTTTTACCAATCTTTGTAGCATAAGAAACGAGTAAAACTTAATTAGTTCCAAATAAAATGATTATCCATTTATCAATGGATAACATTCGGAACACCTCTATTATACTTCACTATTGTCTCCTCTATGATGTTACTTTTCCGAAAACACTGACAGGTGAAAATGTTAAGTGAAATTAGTATTTGTAACGCAACTCGGATTTAATTTCATGAAAACGACAATTATCAATTCTTACAGTTATCCGTGATAGACTTTCCCGTTATAATGGATCCGTTATAAATAACAGTTTCTTTGAAGACCTATTGAATGAAAATTCCCTAATTCCAATGAAAACAGGAAGGACTTCCATATACTTCACAAACTGTAAGCAATAAAACCTTAGTAAATCATCCAAAAGGAATAAAATAAACACACGTTTACTGTGTCGTATTATATAAATTTATTGAACTGTTCACCATCACGACACCGTGCCCTCCTTCGAAATCTGCACTACATACATCATTCACACTGGAAATACATTCTTCGAAAAGACTAACAGAAAACAGACAAGGCTGACAATAACAAACAGAATGCTTTAAAAAAACAGCGAATAATAACATCAGTCATACTTTCACATTCACTCTTTTACTTATCATATTTTTGTTTTCAATGCATCTCCGTATACCATTAAATACACAACCGCTCGTACTGATTCACTCTAAAATTTTCTCTTAATGGAAAAGTTGGTGTGGTTTAGATTTACGAAGTATTCTAACGGTTTTAAGACTTTTCGTGAAGACATAAAAAATCTTATCAACATGTTTGAAAACAAATGACCTTGATGACGCAAGAGAAGTGTTTATCTGAATGGGACTTTTAATGATCGCTTTTTAGGAAATGAAAAATATGGCAAAGCGTGAATCGGATGGGACAGTCCAAAACCTAAAAAATATCACACATCTTAATATACATTGCTTTGTACATGGATCCGATTCCTGGGAGCACCAAAACGAATAGTAACATTATTTTAATAATAATAGAAATCACTGTGTAAGTTAAGGGAAATAAAGATTTCGGGGAATATAAAGAGGTAGGAGTTGTGAGCTCACTGTGTTTGAGTTGGATTGCACATCAACCAAAAATGACCTTCGGCAGATTTGAAACTCCCGCTCAGGAGCGAATTCAACGCTTGGACTAGAAATGCACGCGAAGAGTATATTACGAACTTTATTGAACTCCGTAATTTTTGTAATATGTTAAGGCCACGGATCATCGCGAACGCATTTCCAGTCCTCGGTGAGAATTCGAGAGATGCATCGTCACTCATTTTCCGAAAAATGTTAGAATTTGAAGAGAAATGGGTCTTTGAAATGAAGATCATTCGCATCTCTCCTGTTTCACGCTTAGAGAAATGGTGTTTTGCAAATTGAGCGGCAGGTGGATTCAACCGCATATCACAATCCTCCATTTTTGTTATCTATTCTCTACAAAGTCAAGTGGAATTCTAATTAAACTCGACTCACGAGTTGATGCTCACTTCTAAAAACCGCCAAAGTTAAAAAATATCTCAATGTTTCTCGAACTTTAATCGCGGACTCACACGTTCTCTTTGGTATAAATAGGTGACATTTTAAACTTAATGCAGCTAAAGATGCCTTTCTCCAGATTTCATTTCAGATTTTAATTGAATGATCAAATTTTGTTTCTATTTACACGTTTTCGTTCACACAAAGGTAAGTGTTCAAGTTAATAGTTGTTATATTTATATATAATATATATAATATTTATATAATCATACTTTATAATATGTATACTTTATATATATATATAAGCCCTGGAGGAACATAAATTACATAAACTCAAGTACACGGCAGTCCAAATGACGTTTCCTTCTCCGACGTCCATTGTCTTCCGGAGATAGTCATCCATTTCTTACGTAATTACACATTCTACTAAAAACACACGACATACGGTCACACAATTTATTCCAAAGCGATAAAAATTGTTATTCTTCCGCATTGTTCTTCAGAAAGGGAGGGGGGCAGGAGTCTAGAAAAGTCCTCCAATCAACTCCACCCCCTCCTCCGTTCCTCACTTGTCCACAGACTCCGGTTCATGACTCGCCTCCAACCCGTTCACCATCTTTTCTATGCTCTTGAGTTCGTTAGCTGCTGTCCCAGGGACCGAAGACACTTGCGTTGGAGTGGCCGAGGAAGGCATCTCGGCACTCGGAGAGTCCACGGCCAAAGGAGACAACTTGGGACTGCTGCCCACGCCGTGATGCGAACCGGGGGTGACTGTCTCAAATGCAGAACCGAGGGGAGAGCCTCCTATGAGCGAGGCGGCGGGTGCACTAGCCGAAGGCAACGGAGGGGCGTATGGCGCGAAACGGTGGTGATGATGAGCTTTGAGCGGTGGTGCGGAGGCTGCGGAAGTAGCCGGGGTGGCAGCCGCCAGCGCAGATCCGAGCCCCGAATAGGCGTGTCCGAAGAGAGGGTGCTGAGCTGCGAGGGCAAGTTGCGCGTTGAATAGGAGTCCGGGAGAGACTCCGGGGATTCCGGAGCCAGCGTGTCCTCCGGCCCCGGAACCGGAGAAGAGGGAGAAGGGGGAATGAGCGGCATGCGCTGCGGCTGCATGCGCGGCTGCTGCTGCGGCCGCGGCCGCGCCTGGCATCAGTAGCTGATGTAGACCCGGCGAGCCGCTTCCCCCCGTCCCTCCAGCACCGCCTCCGCCGGCCGCCGCGGCCGCCGCCGCCGCCGCCGCTGCTGCGGCGCCGTGGTAGAGTCCGGGATGGCCGTAGAGGTATGGCAGTAGGTGAGGGGGATGAATGGGGGGGCCTACGGAGATGTTGGGACTGGGGTAATCCGAAGACGTTCCGGGGAGGGATGGATGATGACCTGCGGCGTGCGCTGCCGCCGCAGCCGCCGCCGCAGCCGCCGCGGCCGCACTCCCGGACTCCGATGAACTGTCGCTCGCCTCTCTCTCGCTGTCCTCGCACCTTCTTCTCAAAGGATCGTCCGGATCTGGTGGCAAAGAGAACCACGCTATCAGAAGAGGGGGGCGTGAGTCGCCCGCCCGTGGGTCCACCATTTATGCCACTATCCGGTCATGCAAAGCACCAAAATCGAGCCGAAAAATAGCAATGTGATTGCCAAATCTTTAAATTGCCAAAGCTAATGGAAGATGTCGTGCAAAGATGTGTGCATTTCTACTTTCCAACTTTACTTTTCCGTTAGCAGTTCTTGAATGCTCCCTTTTGAGGAAGCAATAGTCTCAAAAGCCCCGGAATAGCGGGATGCAAGCATAAAATAGTTAGACAGGATAGAATAATAGCCAAATGGGATATGAACCTTGATTCACATGCGTAGAAGCAAAAGGCCTTTAAGAATCCATTTCTCCCAAAAAGTGGCAAGTAATCATGCAGAAAGTTGCCGTAAACATGCTATTGTCAAATTATTCGAAGAGTACTACCATCCATAACGGCCTCATCAAAGAGGAGGAGAATTATTTTGACTTCGAAGCGAATAGGAAAAAACAGATATTTCAAAATAGTTAAAATTCATGCAAATAGAAAGCGGTTCCCTAATTCGATTGTACGAAGCAATGTTCTACAATTAGTGCAAAAGAGAAACTCACCGGAATGAGGTTGAGGAAGATGATGATGATGGTGGTGGTGATGCAGAGAGGATGAATCCACTCGGCCACCGTCTGAAGTCCCTACGACGTCCACTTTCTCATCTTCAGGGTCGCCCCTCGACAGCCCTCCCAGTCCACTGCTGCTGTCTGGTATGGCGCTCCCTCCCCTACCCAAGCTCTTCTGCTGCTCCGCCAGCCTCTGCTCCTCTTGGTGCCTTTGGGCGGCCAGCAGCGCTTGTCGCCTGCAACAGTTCCACAATTCTACAGTTTTGCCACAGTTGATATTTACATAAAATACTATGTCTGTTCGGATAAACCGTACACAACGCCCGGGTATCAAACTTTATCCCTTTTCAAGACGAATTCATTTAATCCAATTTGAGAAACATCAGATACCAGAAAAAAATTTCAAAAGTAGTCGAAAAATTCGATCCGTTGATTATCGCAACAAATGAACACATTTCGAAAGTTATTGCCGTTGATTCGGTGGCAATTCGATTATTTCGATTCGATTATTCTACAGAAAACGATTCTTTCGATTTGCGATCAGCGGTGAGTGGCATCGCTTCGTGGAAATACGTCAAAGGATCTCATTTAAAGATTTCAGGAATAAGATATACGCGTTCGCTTTAAAAAAGGGGCGATGTACGGATTATACAGTGGAATAATGAAAGAGTGGAGGAAAGGGCACTTTAAGAATGTATTGCGGAAGAGGGTTTAGAGAGGACTTCGAAAGAGCCAATTTCCGAGGGGTCGATCCCCCGCCAACGACTAATCCTTAAACGAGTTTATTCTTACGTAAAAATATCCCCAGAGAGATGCAAAAAATGTGGTAATGTTCCGACTATTAACCAAAATATTGCAATTTCACGGAATTTGTAAAATATATTAAACAAAAAACGTCTGTGGCATTTTTCGTTTCTTTACATGAATGTTACAATCATTTATCTGATTATCGGGAATCTCCTGAGATTTTAATAAAAATTCAACCGAATTGAAATTATTGCTATCGAACTGAATATTATGTTTGACAAATAGACTTGATTATCCTAAATTCTGAATTTCATTACAAATGATCAATTTAATGAAATGGTTTATTTTAGGTACGGATTTGCAGAATTCCGACGAAATATCCGATTAAATAATGTATGTCATTTAAATCGCGAAAAATGTTCCTCATTTGTGTATTCATGGAGCTGAAGAGGGCAAATTAGGTCCTGAAGAGGAGCTTCTTCTTGAAAAAAAGAGCCGATTTAGAACAGATACTTTCATTTGGCAAATAATATTCTTTGTAAACAACGAATGAAATCGGATGGAAGTATCGCTCGGTTTTATGATAAACGGGCGCATGGCCAAGATAACGACATCCCTAAGAACAATTGGCGAAGAGTAGATACCAAAGAAAGAAATTTGGAGACAATATTATTATTTAAAGAAGAAAACGCTGATTACATCGTAAATTGGAGGATTTCAATCTTGGATGCAAAATGCGTTCAGTGGATTAGAAGAAGAGTAACGAAAGAGATAAAACATTTCGGAATCTCGTGAAACACAAAGGAGATAAAAAAATTACCATAAAGGTAACTCTGAGAGGATAATTAAAAGGGATTTTACCTATTAAATGTTTTAATGAGTTAAGTACGAAAATCATAAGAGCGTTGGTTTGGAAAAAAAATAAAGATTAGAAAGCCTTTTTTGAATTTTTCGAAGTGTGGATTGAATACTTCCTTTGGGAGTGAAATATGCTTTCCAGTGTTAAAATGAAAGAATATATAGAATGATATCACTTTCAATAAATCCTAGTTTTTCTCCGAGATTTATATTCGATATACAAAAGAAAAGTTAAAATGAGTTTATGCACTGCTATAAAAGTTAAAAAAACGATCGTATGTACTTGATTGAATTTGTTTGAGAGTTTTTCGCGATTAAACAAAAGTTATATTCTCGATTGATCTGATATTCTCAATTTTTCCGTAAGGGAGCCATTTTAAAGACAAAATATCTTAATTCATTCGTCCGAAATATAATACGTTATTATTTTTAGAGATTCGTTAGTCTATTTTCATATGGAAAGTGGAATTATTAATGCTTACATTGATCGAAGCTCATTCTATAAAGCTCAGTTTCTCCTATGGAAGTATAATTATCTTCAAACTACTTTTTGTACTGAAAACAAAATTTTTAAATAATAAATCCATTAATACGAAGAATTCCTTTTGAAAGTCTAAATATTTCTATCGTCATAACGGAATTTCATTGAGAATATGGAAATTCTACGCATAGAAATAAAGAGATGATACAATTAGAAGAAAAAAGAAACACGTGTTGAGGATGACGCCGGCAATCCTGGCGCCACGGGTCACACTCCATTTGGGGCAGACATTATCGCCGCTCATTTCCCGTTTTTTTTAACCTTTTATGAAATAAGCCGCCTCCGAAAGGGAAAATGCAATTCTATTTTGAATGCTCATCGAAAAACAATGGATTTGCCGGATTTAACTCGGTGCGTTCAAATAAATATATGAAAGGTTTCTAAATTCCTGTTGAGAGTTTGAAGTCGGGAATACCTCGATTTAGCGAAACTCTTTTGATTCAAATAGTCGTAAGCAATATTTCGAGAAAAGACCATAGGAACAGCAATTTCGGTCCATTCGTGGATCCGATGCGCTTCGTAAGATGGCTGTTTAAACGAATTATTTCTAGAGTGTCTACTTCGCTGTCTAATTTAGCGTCCATGTGAACACATGGATAAATGAAAGAATACAGTATAATTCCAAATGAAGTGAAGTTACGGAAAATTATCAAACTTAAGAACGGCATTTATATTAGGTTCGAATGATTATATGATTTGTTCAAATTTAACTACATTTGGTTCGAGTTCAATTCCTTGACATTTTCATCGCAGTAACGATCGTGAATTCAAAAAATAAAACTTGAATCAGTTACACTGCCAATATGCATAAACAAAACACCTTATATTCCCTCTTGTGAAGCGTCGTTTTTTGTTTTGTGGTTGTATTTGTAAACCTGGCAATTACGGCGAAAGCCACAAATAAATATGTAACCGGTGTAAAGAATATAACGTTTCTGCTTTCTTATGTTCTTAGGTGACTAAGGATAAGAACAAACAAACTCTTTTCGCTTAACTGACTTTGTCTTTTATGGATGTTTTTCTCTCAAACAGATAATAATTGTCCTTGAATTGGCATTTAATTATTGTTCTTATCAACATCAACATGTTAAATGACTGAGAATGGTTCAAATAATTGTCATCCGAAGATCTCTTCGCGGAAAAGAAAGAATAGTTATCGTTTCAAGAATTATTTTCTATTATAAATCTTTGTTGGATCAATTTCATAATCTCTCGAATTTTGGGAGACTGAAAAAATTGAGTCGCTTCATAACGAACTCAGGCAAATGAAAATATATTATTTAGTTGCATCATGTAAGACCTTTTAAAACAATTCATTTTTCACCCTTGACCGCTTGAAAACGGTAAAAGATAATGTTTCCATCGAAAATAGAATCTCGTTAATGATGCCTTACAATTATATCCATCTTTCACAAATGTATTCTTAAAATCGTAGTTTTAAAAGAATAAAATGGATAATTTAGAATTCCAAAGTAAATTTTGCGTAAAACTGAAATAGTGTTCAAATGATTATTTTATGATAATACGTACGAGCGGAAGATCAAATTACTCTTTTAAAGATGCATTTTCCAAATAGCTTTATTTCAGGACTATTTTGTCGAATGACGGAAAAGGGTTATTTTGAAATTAAAATTCATAAGTCTCAAAACAAGCAAATCTCTGTTTACCCAAATCAATCCTTAGATACTCTTCGAATGCGAATTTCAGCGTAAAATCGCCACTTTCTTCGATTCATTTGTAAGTTATGCTGAATTTCTTTGGAAGCCTTCGACAGAAAATACGATCCTCAAACGAACGTTCGGGAGTACCTCAACATACCTCATGACTAAGTTAGGCCGCGTTGAACGCTCGCAAAGGCCGCTCGATGCCTGAAGGCCGCACATTTCAAACCTATAAGAAACAGAGTGATAAGACCTCCTGCTTGATGGAGGAGTTGCCTCGGATTTACACAAATAATAATTGGAATTTCTAAACATTGGACGAATTGCATAGCCGATTCGTGTACCAAACACGCGGTATGAATTCGTCTATCGATAATAAAACGAAGTGTAATATTCAATGGGCGGCAAACTCAAGAGCACTTGACGACGGTTGCTATCTATTATTCCAAAGGTCAAGCCAAGAGAGGGTTTATAAAGGTAGCCTCCTATATTCACTTCCATATGAAAGGAGCTGGTTGGCAGGGGGCATGCTATTACGTATGCACGAACGGGCACGAGGGGAGATCCCCACTTTGAACCACACACTCCAGTCACAATAGATTAAAGGCGTTGACACCTCCTGATCCACACCACTTGAAAAAAACCTTTCGAACGCTTTTTATCTACGAATGTATAGAAGGATTAAACATACGTGTCAATTGTTTCAAAAGAATACAAATCGTGGTGAGAAAACGTCACTTAAATTTAAAACCATTTGTGTATGGCAATAGTAAATGGCTTTTCTGAAAAAAATGCGTCTGAAATAGAGAACTCGAACAGATTTTCGAGAAATCGATTTATTTCTCTGGAAATTTTTTATTCCGATTCCATTGAATCATTTAAAACTTTCGTTTTCAACACTCAAAAGATCCGAATTCCTAAATGTTCGAGCTTTTAGAGTCAAATTTCGAAATCACAATTTTATGATCTTCTATAAGAGCTTATGTATATAACATCATTTCCATGCATTTGATTTGAATTCGTGATTATCTCTAAAAACAATAAAGGCGACACCATTGCTCATGACGAACATTTTCTAAAGAAATGAAGAGTGAATTTAAATTTGGAGGAAATTTGGTAAATGAAGAGAACGATTTCACTGAAAACCCATTGCATTTTCGATTTTAGACGAAAATAAAAAGGAATCAATAAATGACATTACTTTCACAAATTACTTGATAATTCTTTAAGGGTCTTAAGTAAACGAAGTTTCACGAAAGCAGAAGAAATTATTCGAAAAAGACGAAATGAAACGGAAATTAAGGTATTATTTATTTATTACGTATATAGAACATAACAAACTTCTTTTCCAAGAGAAAATAGTTATTATTAAGGGTTTAAATAAAAGTTCTTTGTAGAAAGAAGAGTACGTTAGGCCATGAATTATTCAAGCATTTGAAAATAAGAGCTAATCGTCTCACTTTGAGGAATAAAAAATTATTCAAAGAAGTGGATAAAGGACCGCGAACCACTCGAGGTATTACAATGACAGAAAAATGTAGAAAATGTTGGGGAAAGGAAGAGATAATATCGCGAATGGACTATTTAATAGGACTGGACTGAAATATTCCCATCATTCCTTCGTCAAAAGATGACTAAATCATTATCCGTAAAAAAGTTGATTCTCAAGCGGATCGAGCGAATCTCAAATTGGTTTTGTTCACATCGTTTTCACGCCTTTTTAGTCGAGTACTCATTTATTTGCTTAATTGGATGAATCATATCATTTTGCTTAATTGGATGAATCATATTTATTCGATTAACCATAATTTTAAAATGCATTAAATATCCGTTATCTTTATTAATAAGCCAACAGTAATTTAGAAAAGGAGAATGGCCGAACTTGAATTTACGTGAATCATGTGAGCAAATCAAAATGGAGTCACCCTCTCATCTGCTTCACTTCATTAGCTCGCAAATTTCCAAACGGCACGTCTAAAGATCGTTGGTGGATCCCGCTGCGTCACAGCTGACGAGCACTCCACCATTGGGTCTTCAATTATAATGAGACTGCGATGGAGGATACAGATTTTAATGGTCAATTATTAATTATTCCGGTTATTACGAATTATATGCGTCAAGTGAATCTCTCTTTCTTCAGCCGAATCGCTTAAGTCTTCACTCACATTTTCTTCCTTTAGCTTCGAGTGAAATCAACGTGAGAAAGCGTGGAAGTAATTAACTCGAGTATTTCACACAAAGCGAAACGCCTAATTTTCTGTGCGTTCTTTTGGTTATGACGTAAAATTTCCTTTTCTCTTCAAGTTTAAATGGGTTAGCGAAGATGCATTACTCACCTGTACACATTTCACATTTCTTCATAGATTATATACATAATTTCTCTAAAAATAGATCTACTAAAAGCAGCGACTATATCTAGGGTTCAAATCTTTGCTGAGGAGGAAACTTCCCCCTCAGCGTGAGGATGTCCCTGTGAAATATCCAGGAAGTGGATGTGCGGTCTTTGTTTGAATAAAGTTCTTTCAAAAGAGATCTTAATATTGCCTCAGAAAGGAAAATAATATTAAATTTAAAGAGAATTTTGTCGACTGAATATTTGAATATTTAAAGAGTTATTTTCATGTAAACATAATAAAATTTCCCCTAAATATAGAAAATCACAGCAGAAACCGATAGTGGACTATGAGAAATAATTCATATGGCTAACGAATCAATTTTCAGTTTTAATACTTTTATATATCGCGATATATTTTCAACAGAAGAGAAAAGAATTGTTCATTTATATCTCTCGTCGAAAATGTTGAAGAAACATATTGAAATTGGACATAAACTTACTTTTTCTCCCTTTTTCCCGCTCCAGTGTCCCTGAACCCTTTGGCAAAAGGGTTGTTGTCGATCTTCAACTGCGTGATCTGGAAGAGAGGTAAACCTTTCGTATAGTCGTTCTTGTATTCAATGAAATACACAAATAGATTCACTTTTCTTTAAATTATAAGCTATGTACATGTTGCGCAAAAATTTGCTTCAAAAATACGAGAGAATTAAGATAATGAAATATTAACTTCGCCATTTGAGTATAACGATTTCAGATTCAGATATTCACAAACATTTTCTCGCATTTTTCGAGTATTCCGAATGAAATGTATTTAAAAAACACATGATTATGGATCCTCCATTTTCAGTTGGCGCGAATCGAAAGACTTATCGGAACACAATGGCAGGAAATTAGACCGATTCAGGATTTTCAGTTCTCTATTGCATTTATTTTCTATAATTTTCACTTTGCGGAATCCTCAAACAACCACCATTTTTCATCTTTTATATTTCCTATGTTAAGTCACCGGATTCGTAGTTATATGGGATCCCATGATTACGATCGATCATATACACGAATATTACGAATACATAAGAAGTTGAGAAAAGTTGATGTTCCCATATCTCTTCCTATTGATACATCTCGTTTTTTTTCACTTCTCAATTGGACCAAATACATTAATCTTCATGATGCACATTCAAAGATTTCTATTGCGCATTTTTAAAAAGGAATGAAGCATTTTCCGATGCAACGTATCTTGAAATAGTAAATCCGTTATTTAAAGAATCGTAGTTTTAATGGCAAACGACCGGAGATATCTTCATTTGCTGCAGTACGATTTTTCCGTTGTCGCCAAGGGTTTCGAGGCAAGAGGAGTGGACAAAAAAGCAGGAAATCCTCCATCCATGTATGCAGACCCCCCCCTCAGCTCTCTATTACTCCAATTCTGCCCCCTTCTGTGCATCCTCCCTCCTCGACTAATTAAACGGCCTTTTCAAATGATTTTAGAAAGTAATACATAATTTTAGGATATCGAGTCATTCTCCGTCCGTGACTCTTTTCATATTTAAACTTTAATCAACGAAGGGATTCATAGTCGTTGCATTGAGGCTTCATTTTCGTGCAATAATTGTGTTTATTGCTTTGATTTCAATGGTGTTCTAAAATACTTTACTTCGCAACTAAAGCCATCGTAACAAACATTTGGTAAGAATTCGATTGAATCGTACGTAGACATCTAAAAGCCATTTTCTTTCTTCGGCTTTCCGATGTGAGATGTTTGGTCGCGTGCGCGGGGAGGATGGCCGCCATATGATATGGGAACTGAATGGAAGCGATTTCCGATTAAGCTGCTTCTGTTTTTAACCAGTTTTACGACAGAAATTTAAAAGCTCCATTCGAAGAGACTGTTGTAGAAAAAAATCACATGTTACACTTTAAAAACAGAACATTTTTCTTAGGGATAGACTTAGGCAAAATGTCAGATATTTTATCGTTCGAGGGGAGTGTGCGATTGCTCGGATGACTTTCCCACTCAATCATGCCTTCCTGTCAAAGCACCGTGCATTGGCGCTCACTCATTACAGACAATGAACACGTGATCGTCAAATGGCGTTCTTCCAACGCCTCGGCGTCATTTGTTGTCGGCAGCCTGTCCACTCTCGTTAAGCATCGTCACTTTGAACCATCAACTGCTGCTCACAAAGCACGAATTCTTTTATAATAAACGTCTGCTGTTTTACTTCGAACCTCTTCGATTCAATTATTCTCTTCGAGAACTCTGAAGAGTGAGCCTTATTTGTGGGATACTTCCATAACTGCGTTGGAAAGGAGCTTTCTTTCGTACAATTCGAAATACGGAAATCTTTAATTTGCTGGCAAAAACTTCGCAAAAACTTACGGTGTCAAAAGTCTAATTTTCACAACAAATGTTTAAGTCCTCTTGGACTAACACTAACTTGAATTAACTAAATTATATCAATATACACACGAGGATAAATTTATATGCATAAGAATTGATATAAGTTTTGTTTTCATTACTACTATTTCCTGTTCGAAGCGTTTGTGCGATTCCAATTTAGAAATTGTGATATGGCACTTGGATTAATATTGAATGCAAAACAAGAAAGTTGTAAACAGTATTTATTTGTTCTCAAATTATTTATCAACAACTGCTAACGAACACATACACATGAGCATTCATCACTCGCCGCAATATTGGTTTTGCTTTGAAATTTTCGCTCTTGAAAGAAGAGGAAACGTTTAATTGCGAATGAGGAAATGCGAAAGAAAAGGAGAGAGCTAAAGTGGGGGAGGAAGGAAACAGAAGACATATTTCGAAAGAATTTACGACTTTTATTCAACTGGTCCATGACCTTACCTTAGAAGTATACGCTGCATCCTTTGATTATTATATACTGAAGCTGAGCGATGGTTTGATCTCGTATTGATACGAACTCACCTTTCGAAAAAAGAAACTGACAGATGAATAGAACTTCAATATCATTGAGTGTAAAATGGGATTAATTTTGAAGCAAAAACTTCTCTTCGAAGACGTTAATAAAACTCGTAAATCATGGCTGTTAATTGCAAAAGGATAACAATTATTTTTATCTTTTGTGCGAAAAAAGATTGTTCCACAGAATGTCATGAGTTCGATTCTAGGATGCGAGTCAGTGTATCTCCATAAAGAATACGTGAGAAAATTAGAGAACATAATGAGGCACAAAGATTTCAGCTTTTAAAGAATACGGAGCATAGAAACTATGATATTAATATGAATGATGAACAAATTTGGTTGTCCATCCGTTGGAAACCAAATGGTTGACATCCGTTGGAAACCAAATGGAAACTTCATCTATAAAATGCACACGCAATGACTCTAAATTTAGTTCCAGCACTCTTATGGAACTCGAGAAAAACGTCACAATCGATATTTGCGATATACTGAGCGAAGAGAAAATATTTATTGTCAGCTGTTAGAATATTGGTTAAAAGCTTTGAGAAATTGCTTTGCTTTCGCCAGTGAAAAATATCAAAAAACCTTCATTCTTACATCTTAATTACATTAATATCGATTTGATGGATAATTTTGTCTTCTTAATCGTTATTTAAATTTCTACTCATCTTCAAACTTCTGAGAATGATTTACTTTCATTGAGATATTTAATGAAAAAATGATCATTCAAGATAGTGGCTGACATTGAAATTCGAATGATACGTATTCTCCGTAAGTAATCGAAGTATGTAAATGATCAAAATCAGAAACACCTCAGACTTACTTTTTCGTTTTGATAGGCAGTTACGGCGATGAACTCCGTCTCTTTGAACACATATGTCCTGAAAGTGCTGTAGGGCAGTTTAAGGATGTCGTTCGCCCGGACGAGGTGAAATCTCGGCTGGTACTTGTGCATTGAGTTGAGAATCGTCTGAAAGGAAAAAAGAAGGAAATTAATACCAGTTGAGAAATCGATTAAGATTTAGCATTACTCGATGACATTTCAAATTCTTTTTGATCAAACTGAAAGTACCTTCAAAGTTTTTGATTCGATATCCACCAAGAGTAATCGAAAAACTTTAGCATCGACGCTTCGACAACAAATTAACTCCTCAAGGATATCGCGTACTCACAAGCCCTAATTAGAAGTGTGCGAAATTAGAAAGATCGCGTTTTCGGAAGCCTGTATGTGTGAGACTGAAATCCGAGGGAATACTGGTAGAAAAGTGGGGAATGGTCTTTTATATAAGTTCTGAGGAAGCAGAAGAATAAGAAAGATTGTGTTGAATGGAACGGAAGCGTAGGAAAGAAAGGGGAGGAAGCGATGTGCATTTCAGACGTGTTATGACAACGGAGGTGACAGGGAGATTTCGGTTGAGCCGATTTTACCTGCGTTTGAATGAAGACCGTTGATTGATTCATTTGAATAGGACAATAAATTATACGATAAATGTATGCCATTTAAAATAATCGTCATAGAAATCAAATAAATTCAACGACTCTTTGCGTTTATAAACCTCGTTTTCATCTTTTGATACAACTTTTTGAGTGAGCGTAAGTGCTAATCGAAAATTAGAGTTTTATTGTACGAATTCAGAAAGTATTCATTACCCTTGTTAGCATCCATTACTAATTCAAGGCGTACTTTTCAAATAAACATGTTTGAAACAAAATTTACGCATCGAAACGCTCGTATTATTTGCATTGGACAAATTTGGAAGGAACGTTTACAAAACTTTTAAGACTCGTTTCCATTCAAAGTATTCTTCAAACTGCAAATCCATAGAACTCGTTTCGGGTTCGCTTTTTTTATAATTGAAGGATTATATCCAAGGAACGCTGTCTTTTGATGCAATACCTTCCTTTGAGATTTGAAGAATGTGAAATTCATTCGTAATTCGTTTACATAAATTTAATCCTGTTATATGAGAAGTAAAAAAATTAATTTGCTAAGAGTAAGGAATAGTGTCTCAAAAGGGTCCGTTTGACAAAAATCTCCGAAATATCGATAACTGAATTGTTTTATACATCTTGTCTACAACAAATGTATTTTTAGAGTTCATTGCCGGCCAAACTATTTTGTTACTTATCTTATATTTGACGTTTTACATAAGAACATTAATATCAGATAAATCGGGGTAATAACTAACGGATTGAAGTGCGACTGAAGTTAATTCTATGTCTGAATTTATGTATCGAATTCAAATGGATGAAAAAACAGGGTATGGATTGGCGCCAAAATGATGTGCACGGTTACTTCCAACAGTTCAAGCGTTCGCTGCTAGAGAGCGGTAATGTCCTTCGTGATTCATTTGTCTCTCACCTGAGAGCACTACGATCGCTTTACGAGAGGCTACGATCATTTTCATTCAACCTCAACGAATGCTTTGAGGAAAAGTGCCGCTTGAACACACTCGGTTGCTACCATATGAATACTTCATTGCCTTTCAATGTAATGCAGTAAAATAACCTGAAATAAAGGACCATTTCATATTATTTATAATCTAATACTATCTACTATTCTATAATTTAACACTTGTAATGGTATAACCTGAATTCGCATAATCATGCTATTCTATATCTAATTTATTATGTAAAATAACTTTAACCAATGCTTTACTTTCGAAAATTCGAGAATAAATAATAGCTTTCAAATTTATATTCTTTTTGGACATTTTCAACGCGCTCAATATTGAAGAAAAAGTAAAATCACAAACGGCAACTGTTGACTTCTCTTACGAACTTTATTGCATTCTTCGTCCACAACATAAAGAACACTAACATTGTGCATTGTGGTAGTTTCCGCTGAGAATGTCATCTCATCGCAATGAAAGTGAAGTTTAAAGTAATTTTCAGAAAGTATTTTTTCGATTTCAATCGAGACTTTCGCATTAAATTTTCAAAGATTAATATAAATATAAACAACGAATATAAATGTTTAACTTGAATAGTTATAAATAATAAGTAGGGATTTTTTGATGAATCTACAACTTATTCCTCTCATTTACTTATTCAAATTAAACGAATGAGAAGTTCTTCGTATCTCTAAATTTTAATTAAAATGTTTAATTTATCATGAGGTTCCCTATATAACCGTTACGAAAATTTCTTTCTTGCAATATCCTCAATGTGTTGGAAATTTAAATACAATTTCTCACGTGATAATGAAATTTGATTCGAATGTTAACTGTCGAATCTTTCCCCGGATTTTATTTTTAAATATTTCTCTTTCGCCGAAGTCCGCTAATCCACTTTGGAATCAATTACGAGCTCTTCTTTATTCTGTCGACCGATTCCTCGACGACACAGTGGCGCTACCACGCGGTGATCAATTGAAACGCCTCTCACTATTTTCGCAAAAAAGCAGAGTCATCATCTATTTTCCTCCCGATCATCAACTGACGAATTCGATTTGAAACGATCGTCTCAATTAGGAAATTCGTCTGAAAGAAAATCTAAAATAAATAAGAGAAAAACCCATAGTATACGTTGACGTGTGCATATTTGATGAGAATAAGAAGTCTTTATTTCAAGGAAGTGAAGGAAAAATAAGTCTTAAGATGACATTTACACCAAACGAGAAGACACAGGAAGGGCGGATCTTCAACAGACAAATCGAACCTCTGCCAATTGAGCGTTCGTAATCTTCGATGACGTATTTGTGGCTTATTCCTTTAGAGTAAATGCAGAGCCGGTTTACGTATCGACTTCCAAGATTCATAACTTCTCAAGATTTTGAAAATTGTCCATAATATTCGCTTAAAAAGTGCCTCCGAATATTTGCAAAGTTTTACAGAGAATGTTTCATTCATACGATTAATTAAACGATTACATTATCATTTCGTTGCAATGTACGAATATTTCACTGCCATTTGGCTTTTAATGACTAAAAGCGATTTATAATTTTAAATACTTTGTGCAACAACTAAAAAAGTTAATACTAAATCGAGTTTTATTCAAGTATAGGCGATATTTTCATAATTAGCTCATAGATCTAAGTTTAACCATAAACTATTTGATTTAAAACCAAATCCAAAATCCGTTGTAAGAATGAACGATCGAGTTCATTGTTGAGGAAGTTCATCGTTTGCCTCATTTGAGGAGAGTCGTTGAAGATTTCACTACGACTGATTCCTATCGACTTTCTGTGGCTGATGCAATTCTTTTTTAGGCTATTCGGGAGAAAACATTGACATCTCATTTTCGAATGAAGAACTGCAATTCGATAGAAGATCTTCAACTGAAAGAATAACACTTAATTGTGACTCGGGCGTCTTTTCCAGTTGTAGGCGTTATCATGTAAAATGTACTTTCTAATAAGTCATTAATGATGATCATAATGCACAAATTGAAGTAGTTTTTTTGCAAATGTGGAGTATTGTGCATAAATCATCAACCGCTTAAAAGTAAGGGCCGATCTTATGAAATTATCTTCCAAAGCTTATTGATATTTCCATTTTATACTTTCATCATAGCTTCCGATGTTCGTAACATAAATTGTGTCGCTACATAGAAAAGAGAATATCATCGTTTAAGTAAATCACTCAACAGAGACACTTTCCGCTTTATAATTCTTTTTTATCGATGAGAGTTTTAAGGATTTCAAAAAAATAGTTATCTAATAGAATAGTGAAATAAAAGATTAAATGACAATATCGCAAATAGAGTCGACACAAAAGGATTATTTATTCTTTTCCCGAATTTGTATATTTACGAGCAGTTTTTTGCTGCTTTTGATCTTAAATTTTTTAGGGAATACTGTATTACATTTTAAGAAATTAATTTCAAAGAGTCGCAAATGTTTTAAGAAATTTGCCTCAAAAGTGTTTAATGAGTTGATTCGAGAATGAAATTCGCGTCCAATGATTCGAAAAAAAACAGTTGAATACGAAAGAAGAATCGATTTGGTAAAAAAGCTGTCGGAAGATTTAACGCTAAATCAAACACGAAATGATAAAATGCGTGATTTGTAGTGAAACGTGGAAAAAGCCAAGGATAGCGTAGTCACGTCTATGCACACGCGTGAACAGTTTGTTCCATTCATTGCCATTGGAGGGCACAACCCGAATCCTTGTCTGGAAGCTCTTTCAATCACCGCTTGTCATCTGCCCAGTTATCGACAAATGCCTCCTTTTTTAATCTCATTCTCGTGATAAACACGTCCCCCTCCTTAATGGACCGTTTTTGACGGATCGCCGATCCACAGAAGCGCTTTCTTCCAAAGTGTATTTCTCCAGAAGGATGTCTGCATCGTTGGGAGTCTCAGTGTTTAACCGTTGGCGGCGCCACGGGTCCTCCCTTTGAGACGCCGCCGATCCATTTCCAAAGGGTCGTTAAATAGCGATTGAAATGCCCTTTTTTATGAATACAAAATTAACTCAGTTCTATATATTTTATTATCTATAAATTTTTAACTAGAAATGGCTGTTGTTTTGATATTTTGAAACTTAAAAAAATATTGCTGAAAAGCGATCCATATAACTTTTCAAATACAATGATCACCTTATTTATGCTTCTTTTAAGAAATATAAACAGCAAAGTCCTTAACCATTCATCAAACCGTTATTAAAACTACGAATCAATACATCAAATGGGTGATGATGTTGAACAGAATTCGCTCTTAAACCGAATGGAATTGGAATAGTGAATTTGAAATGAAAAGCGATGGTTTTGAGAAGTTAATTCAGAAATCGAAGGCTTTAAAAAAGCCAAAAGTTTCTTCTTTTATTTATAATTAAAGTAGAGAACAGTTGGTCGATTTGTGAAAATGATTAATAATTAATGTGAATCACCATCCTCGATATTTAATTAAAGAAAAGATAAATTTGATTCTCAAATATAAAGGTGTTTGAAAACAACGGAGAAAAAATACTGGGAATATGTTTGCACTTAAAAGTGTATTTATGATCCATGTCTCAAATTGTTTAGGCGGTGCTTCAAAGATCTCCACAATCATAATGAGGCGAAGATGAATTATCCGAATCGATAAAGGCACTTCCTTCGGATGTCAACATAATTGGGGAAGGCGCCGATAATCTTTCAGACGAAAGGTCTTGGGGACTTTTGTTTAACAGGTCTTTCAATCGAAGAACGTCTTCGGCATTGCGAAGCTATTGTAATATTTTAAGGAAAACAATGTGTGAGTTATATGAATGGATAATTCTTCAACTGTAAACGAAGAAATTTGTTGTTGTAGAATATTGAATCTGCTACATAATTTAAAAACAACTTTTCCGGAGGTACTCGTTTCTTAAGTAATCGAAACCATAGTTTCATAGAAAATAGTTTTCCTAAAATTGTATATAAATCTCTAAAGATGTCCATTTTTAGATCTCTTTGGATCGTCCAATGGACCAAATATGATCACAACTCTTTTTACGTAATGCATTTTAGACATTTCGACTGACATTTGACCGAAAGAATAACTGGTTGATATGATAAAACAATTACGTAGACATTGTCAAGATAAAGCACAATTACTCCAAACAAATCAAACTCACGGCCTGTTCATTTGAGACGCAAGAAAGCACTAATTTTTGCCATTTGATTATATATGTACAATGAATTGCTTCAAGAGAAGTAGTGTGAACACTTCATCCACTTTCTATTTGTGGTATTAACTTCATCCAAATGCAAGAATCACTTTCGAATGTGAGTAGAAATTCTGAATCGTTTGAAATTGCGAATACACTTTTCGAATCCCTTTTTTGGATCCATTGCAATCGATGCATTAACAATTGAAAACTGTTCAGTCCTCCTTTTTAATAAACAGGCCAATAAGGTAAATTGCAAAGTGAAAAATCATCACTGGAAATAGAGGTTCAATTCATTGAACCGAAATGTCCAAGATGAAAGGTCATTAGAATTATTCCAAAGAAGGAATTGTTTCCGATCCAAAGATGGACCTGAAATTCGCACTGAATCCTTTTTCTACATCTCATTCATTACAATGCGCCAAGTATTTAATTTCGTGTCCACATATCCAACAAAGGCATCATTACCGACGCTTTTAATAACAAGAAAACGTTTGGAGCCGAAGAGCGTTAAAAATTCGCTTAAAAAAGGGGAATGCGGGGGGAAGAGCGGTTCGCTCGAATTCCGAGGGATGGCGCCAGCGCAGTGGTGACCCTTCCAACCTCATCGGTATGCGAGCGATGCGTCTGGGAGATGAAGAGATGGGCCCACGAAAGTAAAATCGGGACTGTCAGAAATGGAGATCTCGGTCCAGAGGGAGATTTTTAAGCAGATGAATCCGGTTCTCGGAGCAAAGAAAGCTTTGTAGTGCAATTACAGATGAACTCTTCTTTCGAAACATTCCAAATAGACAAATGGATTCGAAGGATTCTTCTTTTCAATCGAACTTTTAGACCAAATATTTGGTCGCACGGATCCTATTTACGCATCAGAAGGATTTATGGAAGCGTTGAGGAATTCGGCCTCCAAAAAAGGCAATGAGGGGGGCCCTTTATTTGGATCTCCCAATTAACGCACTTTATCCGAATTTCGTCCTTTCGTCCTCATCGCCAGCGACATTTCACGGACAATTTAAAACGTTATGATTGGAAATTGCTCTAAACGTAATATTAGATTTGCAAATCGAAGAAACATTTTTCGTACGTATTCATCGCAAATATTCTCATCATTTTCATCACAATGGCGACAAATTGAGTTCGGAATTGAATATTAAAAGTGATTTAAGAAGAAATCAAGAGACGGTATTCACTGTTTCTAGAGTTGCTAAAAATTGTCATCTTAATGCAAAACTGTTCATTCCTTCTAAAATAACGAAATAAAATAACGAAATAAAATGGCGTTATTGTAAATTATTATTCCTATCAACTGAGAAATGGTAGTTCATTTTAATAATCGAAATGAAATCAATCGAAATAAAGAGAATCAAATTGAATGCGATCGTTGAAGTCTCCGTTGGAATCAAAGGCGGCGGAGGTCGGGTTTGGCCGTCACTGGCAACACCTGCAAAGGTATTTCACGTCCCTTGGGAAGATACAAGTGGACCGTCCAATCAGATTCCCACCTCTTTTTCCTCTTTTTGAGGTTCCTCTTTGAGTTTGCGGCTACAATATCTAGGAATTGTACATCTCATGATACGCGAAATAAAAGGGAGAATCAAATATTCAATGATTTGAATATCGAAGCCCATAACGTCCTTCTAATGTCATCCATCCAACAGTCTAAACTTTTAAGGTTTCGCCTTCTTCTGAATTAATGAAGACATAAAAGAATTATCCTTTAGAAATAAATACAAATGAGCACTTTTTATCAACAATTAAGATTGACGTATAAAAATTCATCTATAAAAGTATAAACGAAGATTCAAACGAATGGGAAAGTAATTACGTGAAGAGGGCAATAAAGAGGATTCGTTTTCTCTCATCGTGAGAAGAAAATAAGATTCAACTTAATGTTCATCATCGCTCTTTGAATTAATTTATTATAGAATTTCATATAGAAGATACGAACACACATATCCAAACCTCTAAGAGTAAAGAAGAAGACAGTAGAGCGTGGAATTGGGTTTAGTCGGAAGTCTGAAAATTGGATAGAGGCCATTCCCGCAAGTCTTTCGCAGGAAACGATCTTCCAAAACTCCGAGTAGAAAATATTTCCCATTCGTAATTTATTATTTCTTTCGTAATCATCGGGTACTTACCGATTTAAGATTTAATGATTATGATACCGTAAAAAATATATATTTTTGTTTATTAACGCAAAAAGATCCACAAATTTACTTAGTGAAAAACTGAAGTCCAAGTTTAGAGCATGAATATTTACAAATGAATTATAAGATCAAAAAATAAAAAATTACAAAACTTTGTTTGAATTTAATCGTAAAAGTTATTATAAATTAAAAGTCTCAAAATGGCAAGGTACATCACAGGAATCGAACAAAACAAAAATTTCAGGAATATCAAAGAATCGGAAGAAATTCATTTATGCGGTGGACTATTCGATGAAAGGATTACATTTTCAGATGGCAAATAAAAGGTTTACAACTGCGCAGTCAATGGGAAAAAGGACAAACTTTTTACACGCTGATTATATCGAAAATACTTTATTGCCGCTACTGGAAATCTCGTTCTTGAATAAAGTTTACAGCTTCTAATGTAAGAGATATCCTATTTTATTGCGTTTCTCCGAAAAATCAAAAAAGAGAAAATTCCCTTCATCCATTATGGTCGTCACGCTTAAGAATTCTTGGCAATTAGCCGTTGTATAACCTTATCTCACACAGAATCTCAATCATCACTAACAAAATTTCTCACGTGAATATCCATGAAGATTCGGATCTATAGATTCTATAGGAGATACTGTTATTTGTAATGTGGAAACTTTAAATATTACAATATTTTTAAAAATTACGAGTCTAAGCAATACACGTAACTATCAAAGGTTTGTCAAATGTACTCAACTGCTGTAGTTGAGGTTCTAAACAGTGTACACAACCCCCTGCCACACACTGGCAACTTTGGATGATGTCATGCCGCTATCCGACGGAATCAATACAAAAGTAATGAAGTATTTCACAATCCTTTTACTTCTATACATAGAATAGATATAGAAGCTGCGAATGTGTTCATGAAAATTGAATTATGTTATATATCAATTAATAATAAAAGTATCGGATGCGAGTTAGCGTCAAAAATATTTTTGAGTGAAAATTGGCTCAAATATGAATTGCGGATGAAAAACAATATTATTTTGAAAAATGCCAATCGCAATTAGAATTTACGTAATCCCTCGTATTTTATACGATTCGTTCACGGATATTAATGTTGTCTATGACTGATTTGAGTCATGTTTCTTACATAAAAAATACATCACATGATAGGGATCACAACTTATAAAAGTGATGGCCGAATTGATAAAGTGTACAGTTGAGGCATAAAAATGAGGTTAGAATGTAACATGTAAGAAAAGAGTTGCAGAAGAATTCAAATGGAGTATAAAACATTCCGAAGTCTTTTAGAGTTTTCCTTAGGCGTTTTTACCATCGCAAACTTTATCTGGAAACAGCAATATTTCATCTCGTTGATGAGACAACCAAATATTGTCTGCGCATTATTGCTATTCGAAAGATGTCTTTTACGACAAAATATTCATTAGGAAGATATTCATTAAGAAGTGCCCTTATTAGGGAAAATGTGCAACGACTTATGGAACTGCTCGTAGCTAGAGAGTTTGTATAACTATTCTGAGGCATAACAAAACGAAGTCCGACTCATTCAAACGATGACATTTCTCAACCTCTCAACGCAATGAAATCCACGGAAATGCACAAATGCATAAAAAAACGTTTGTTTAACGATCAGAATTTTAAATAAATTCTTACCTCAGAACTGCCGTCGACGCACTCGAAGCAAATGCACTTAGGGCACGTGTTCGGAACTAGACTACCGAAGGAACTATGAGTGAGGGCCTCACGGATGAGTCACATGGCGATACTAACGGACGTGATTTTGACGAACTACCTCCAGAAATGAGTGCGCGTACAATTGGAAAGTAGGGCTAACAGTAGTAGCTAATTCTGCTCTATTGATAAGAGGAAAAAAAGCCAAAATAACTTAATAGTAATAAATGTTACCGCAACACCGTATCATGGATCGAAGGACCCCAACATAACTATCATGTACCAACATTATTTCTCGACTAATAGTAGTTTGCCAAAAATTCTAGGCATCGTTAGCAAATGCTGAAAATAAATATTGATAAATTACATTCTTATTAAAACTATATTCTTCACTTTCAACATTCCTTCAGTTGAATAACGTAATATTTATTAGCGTTTCCCTGCCATCGTCATTCAATTATCTCCTAGTTGGCTTTTTATAATTATCTAGAATATTCTATTTTCGGAAACACACTTTCTTTACTTTTAAATCGATTTTCAAGAAGAACAGTAAATAAATGAGCGACTAGGATTTTAAACAACGAGATCACATATTTATCTCGGCTATAGATTACACCGAAATGTTTTTCTTCCTTCTGCGATGGACCAGCAAAAGGCGGTCCATCAAAATCTCGTCCAAAGTGAAATCTGCTTCGATGAAATCATTATAAGCTTAGGAACGAGATGTAGATCTCAATGGTTCAAATTGTTGTCTCACATTTATTTTCGTCATAGCGCTTGTCGACCACTCACAAAGAGCTCTTAGGCGAATATTTAACATTTTTACAATAATTGCGCGATAACATCCCATTCATCTACTGATGGATGGATTGCAAAATTATCGCACTCTTTTCATAATTTGATTACGAATTGAAAAAAAAACTTTTTATTTTTGAACCCCAAAGAGTTAGAATTTATCGCCTCCGAAACGAATTTAAGGAAGGAGTTCTGAAAACATTACTTTTAGAAAATTCAATAGCATTCTTTCTTCCTAAAAAGTAATCATAGTTTCAGTGAAATCAATCTTCAAGAAGAAAAGACCTCGAAGCGTTATACATGGAGAATTGGCTGATATAAATAACATGGAAGAAATCGAATGAGAGAAAGTGAAGAAGGCTTTCGAAAATAAACAAATGAAGGAACTCGAAAGGGTGGCTAAATTAATTGTGGCATCGAAGTGCCTTTCAAAAGAAGCCTCTTTTTACACTTCAATTTCTTTATAATCCTTAATTGGTCATTGAAAGTGGAGACTTTATGAAGAAATTCTTCATCCATCCTCAATCACACGTCGAGTGTTATTCCTTTCGGAGTATTTGGAAGGAGCTATATCTCGTGGATTGACTATGGAAACGAACAATTTAAACAACCGGTTCTTTGGGATGAAAAAGTGAATGAAACAGTGAATGAAGGGAGGGAACGCCCATTTTTATCACGCCATCCGACACCTTGTTTGGATAATGGCAGGGGATGCGTGAGCCCGCTGGGTCTAAGAACCCATCATCATGGAACCTAAAAAAAGGACTCAAGGTGGAAATAATTACGGATAAACAAACAGAAAAAGGAGATGACCGCAGTATCCCCGGAAGGGATACATCCTTTAGATTGTATACATTCGATACCAGAGATCCGAAAGTATCTTATATTTCGATTCTTGACTTTCGAAAGCAGATTCGGCTAATACACGTCGAATATTATTGTGTTGCATTACGAATACTATTCTTCACAACAATATGCGTCGTATTGTGATATGGCAAGAATTCGATTTTTAACTGCTATCTTCTTACATTCCAAAATCCATTCAGAAAACATTGGAATGCAAAATTGGACGTAATAATAGCGTCATAAGAGAAGAAGACGGGAGATCTCCGAAGAAGAGAAACTATCAAATTCAGCGGATATGTAGTTTTGGACAACTGTCGCGTAACGATAGAAATTATAGCTTTGTACGATAAGCAGATCGTTCCGCAGTAGGTCATGAGCTCGACTCTAAGGGGACTTCAGATTAACTCCATAAGAAAAGTATAGGGGAATTAGAACACAATTTGAGACACAAGTATTTGAACTTGAAATTTGGGTACTGTTTAAAGAACATGACTATTTTGCGAAAGATATACGATATTAATAAAGATTGTTTTTAGTTCGAAGCCCGGGAAGAATGATGCCATAAGAAATGCATGGGGTGTATCACGAATAGATGCAAAGTAGTGTGGATATCTTATATATCCATCAACGTAAGTCACAAACAGATGTAAAAAAGAATATTTAGGATTCCCGTTACCTAAATAAATGAGTAAAATGGAGACTAAGCGTGAGGTTGAACATTTTTTGTGCCAATGCAGCCCAAAATAACACGTCATATATATCAAATCTATGATTTAAAGGTAGTTTTTCTCGAAAGTTGCCAAAGATACTCTTGTGAAATAATTTTTTTTGAGATGTGTCTTTCTTCAAAAATTGAGATTTACTCTCAAGGGAGTGTCAGAGGAGGGAATTTTTCCAAATGTTCATAAATAGTATCACGCTGATTCACTAATTCTATATTATATTCTATATAAGATTCGTTGAAAATACTGTCGAATAATTTGTGTTTGAACGCAATTTAGGAACTCAGGATTTACGAATCTAGAGGAAACTGGAAATTCTTAATCTCATAAAAAACAGGAAATCTTTGGAATGAGCGTCTCTTTTTAGAGATTAAGTAATAATGGAAGATGAGATAATTCTTGAGAACTAAAGGGATTCGAACTCTAATCTTTAGATATACTTTTTTAGAACATAAATACAATATTTATAGCGGCTATTGCAGCGCTTACTATTTAATTTAATAAATGAATATAATATTCTCATAAACTCTTCGAATCGAAACATTCACTTCTTCAAAACGTCTTTCGAAGATTTATGAGTGGAATTGCATTTTATGCATTTTATTTGTATTTTATTGCATTTGCACATTGATTCCGCTCATCTGAATTAGCGATGTTAAGGGGGAAATATGATGTTTTTCGATCTTCAATCAAAGAGACGCATATTTAGAGCAAGTTTTTTGTTTTGAAGAAATTAAAATATTTGATTTAAAAATGTTGTTCTGACACTGAAAAGTGTGTTTGGAAGGACAAAGAGAGAACTTTTGGATTCTGTTTGACGGTATTTTTACTCAGGAACTAATTTTGGATAAACACGTTGATAAGAGATCATCTCGTTATAAATATTTTCAGGTTAATATAGGTAACGATTTTATAACATTCTTCAATCTTACCTTTTCTCAAATACGTTTATTTATGATTTTAATCTTAATTTTGAGCATTTGTAATCTGTAACTATTAGATACAAAGCAAATAAGCGTATTCTGTGAAATATCGAAAACCAAATTTTATCGATTCTTGTGCTATGTCATTATTAAATATCGGTCAATATTAAGAACGAAGCTTTCATAAGAGCCCAGTAGAATAAATAAAATTTTTAGTACAATATTATGAAATGATTAATGAAAAAATCAAGCGTATTATTGTGAAAAATTGCAATATAGTTGCAATGGACAACATTATTAGCAAGTTGAAAAAGAAAAGAAAAATACTTTTTATTGATAAATAACCTCTTTTTATTAATGAAAGTGATTCTTTAATGAATCCATCGGAAAAACTCAAATAATATGTTCCATAACTTAGACGATCTAAATCTTAATCTGAAAAACCTAAAAATCGCGATATTAAATGCCGAAATTCAGGCCCTTTTGCCGACATTTCCAATATCCAAGCGAAATATTCTGTGAAAAGGACGGGTCTGAAAGGGAGGACAGTATAAAGAGCATCTTTCAAAGGAAGTCTATTCTTTGCTTTTCACAGCATCAAGATGATGTGCAGCCGATGACGTTCTGAAAATTGTTTTTCAATTTGACAATCGTCGACTATTCTTCCTCAGAAAAGTAGACATATATTCATTAATTTAATGGTCCATTTGAATGCATCGAGTTTAACATAAATGTGATTTACTTTTAAAATATTGCGTTCAAATGCAACCAGAGAAATGATTTAAAAATTTACTCTTTCAAATTTTCAAGCATTTTTTAAGAAGTTATTTATATCAGAATAATTAGAAATATACAGTAAGCCATCTGATTCTGCAACTCAATGGTAGGAAACAATGATAATTGAGGAAACGTCTCTTTTTTTGGAAAAATTTAGTAATGTTTCTTAAATCCAATCGATCAAAGAGCATTTTAATAATTTCGTTAACTCTTGGAAGAGTGCTCAACAGAAGCGAATATGTCTAAGGAATGAAAGGAAATTTCCATTAGTTTAATCGAACCCCGGAAATCGAATGTCCACTGGAATTTTACCATATAGAAAATATGCTTCTATAAAATTCCGTAAAGCATAGATATCTTGTAAAAATAGAAACATTACTTGTGTTAACGAGCCTTATAGAAGTACGAATTTCGTAAATGCCGAAACGTTTAATGTCCTATCATCAAGTATATGATCCAGAGAGTAATATATGGTCCAAATATATAATAAAGGTCCAAAATTCATAATTTCATTTAAAATAATCAATTAAATATTTTTACATTGAATCGATCATAAAGCCTTAAAATTTTATTTATGATCATCTCAAGCTGTTGATGAGGTAAACGTCGGTTAGTCGAACCAATGTTCAGTACCAGTTAAGGCAGAATACAATTCGTTACATAATTCAGTAATGGGATAAGAAACTAAAATTATGTTGAAGTAAATTAAGAAATTGAAATCGAATTTTCTCTAATCGTTGCTATGGAAGATATCGAAGAATTTCCCCGAAAACAACGTTTTTGGATAATGACAAGAAAGAGTAAATACCACTGAGCAAATAAAATTACTTCACAAGGAATTCCTATTTCTGAGCATAAAATTATACGTGGATTTCTTAATACATGTGAAGCCTCCGTCAAGATCCACTTTTGAAGGACAGGTGCAAGAAGCAGATGGGGCAATGGTTCCAAATATTAAATAGGAACTAATCAGAAAGAGATAAAATCGTGGAGTTGTAAACATTACGCGTTCATTATAAGGAAACGGAATCTGCAGAAGACTGCATTTTAGAGATAAGAAAGGGAAATTCTATGTTATTCAACGGCAATTTATTTTCCTTGAAACAGAAGCTTGTAAAATACTTAAAGGAGCATAAAAATTTCGTGGTAGAGATATTAATCTAAGGGAATTCGTTCATTGGAGTTTTACATCGGGAGCTTTGTCGTTATAATTTTGCGTGTTCATAGAAAGAGAATTTTCTAAGTTAAGCGGTGTGTGATTATGTCACAGAGTAACTGCCAAAAACTGTGCAATTGTTGGATATTTTCGGATCATTTGCAGAAAAATGTTTATCTATGACACTTTTAAAAATCTAGTTCGTTAGCTGAAATATTTTTTGTTTTCTAATTTCTTGAATTCATAAACTGAAGAGTTGAGAACAACTTCTGCAATGATTAACTAATATTCTATTTAATTGGTGCTCAAATTAATTATTCAGTTGGAAGAAAATTGATTTTTTTAAACTCGATGAACTCCTAAAATGATATCAATATGAGAGGGCGTGACTTCGTGGAATGCCATAGTAATAAAAACAACTTTGCAAATTCACAAAGTTGTTTTTATTCCTAAAATGATGATACTTTAAAAAGTGGAATATCGAAAATATTAATCGAATGTTTTTCTGGTCAGAAATCATCACTTTGGTCGTCGTTCAAACATATATTTCAAGCTGGATTTATAAAAAGAAGGTTCGATGGAGACGACGCAGAATGCAGAATTAATTGGACTGAAATTTCGCGAATTAGATTAAGGATTTGATAAACAAAGTGCACCGATAAATTCCAAACCTGAGAATACGTAGTTATCGAACCGCACCAGAGGGGATCTTCGTAAATTGGGGGCAATTTAAAAATACTTCTTAAAAGCATTCTTTCCATTGGCCTTAAAATAATGAACATAATAAAGGTGACGTTAGCCGTTTGTTATTGATATTTCCCATCTATATTCGGTGAATTTTCGATTTCCCGTAAACATTGGGTCAAAGAACTCCGTCAGAAGAGAGGCAAATAGATTCGAAGCAACAGATTGACAAAAGAATAAAGAAATGTGGAAGACATTGGAATCCAAAATGACGCGAATTTTAACAAAGACGATTTATTCGTTTCCATGAAGCAAATTCTGTCGGGATTCCTTTCTTTCAGAGATAAAACTTCCGAAAACTTTCCGAAATTATTATTTCGTTATAATATTCGTTTGTAAATGAGTTCCATAACGCTATGACGCATTGGATGAAGAAAGTTCTAAGACATGAAACGGAAACAAATACCCAATAGTTGTAGGCGCCTATTGGGATGATTTCCCCCAAAACACAATGTATTCTCATTTACACTGTTTCAAATGATTGTATATAAACAATCAGTGCATTTGTGCAAAGACAGCTTACGAGCTGACCTCCGATTCCCTTCTGGAAATTACTGGTGTCGCAGGAGGTGAGAAGTGACGGAATGACTTTGGTAGAAATATGGCCAAAACGAGAGAACACACCGAGAAGAAGGTAAACGCAGTGAGGGGTAACCTTTTCTCCATGATAAGGATCAGGCAGAGGGGGGCTCCGTGAGTTATGGTTGAAGACGCCACTTCTATGACGTCCCTTTTCCTCCTAGAAATTAACTGGTGAAAGAAACATGCCTCCGTGCGAATGGTCAAATGGATAAAGATACCTCAACCTTTGTTTAAATGTCAAACAATACCTCTAAATTTTGGGTATTCGAAGATAATAGAACAGCATCATTCTTAATTATCATCCAACGATTAATGAAATTGTCTGAAGCCACAATTACGCAAAGAAAATTCTGATATAATTTTGGGGTTTTAAAGTTATGCTCATCGTTATTATTGAATGATGAAGATTATATATAATATACATATATACGTGTGTGTCTCCCCTTTTTTAAACAATATCAGAATGGAGAAACCGATTCGGAATTTCGTTTCCTACATAAAATATCTCTAAAATACTCTTATTACTTCCACTCGTTCGATTAACTTTGTATTTATTTATTTAGAATAGTTTTACTTCAAAATTCTAATAACAAAATGGACCTGAGAAAATGCTCTTCGGAAAACTAGATTTGTGAAGTTGAAAGGATGGAAGAGGGGCCCTAGATTAAGTGGGAAATTGAGTTAAGGAGTGCATTTGAAGGGGAAAGGCTGCGGCATAAATAAGGAATTCTCTGTCGCGGAAGTTATGCAATATCCACTTGAGACGGAAATGCGTCATAACGTTAGCAAATTTGACACAATTTGCAAAAACAATCAGATGAAGGGACTCGGGTTTTCTTGAAATATCGATTTGGAAAAAGGTGGTAATTTCGATAAAAGTAAGAATGAGCGAGAAAACGATGGGCACACGTCAGAGAATGAATGCGTACTTAGTGGCCGTTAACAAAGGTGGAAACCGCATCTTTCGAAAAGAAGTTTGTATGCGTTGGTAAGTACAGGTTAGAGAGGTTTTATAAATCGAGGGCCTGAGGCAGGCGCCGATGGCCCAAAAGCCAATTTGAGAGGTGGGTCGGAGCGGCGCCAGACGGAGGGAAGGGATGGGAGCCAAAATGGATTTCTTTATAGCTCCACAGAGAATACGCGGTCGATGATTGTCGTCGCTGCCACTTCGGCGCTTCGATCGAACGATGCTTTGGATAAATTCATCAAATGCACTTTGTGTGCGATGAGGTTCTAACGCGAAATTTTCAGGTCCATTTTTGATGCGACGAAATTTCTTCGGAAACTCGTACAGTGCTGCCGATTGGAGTTATTTCCAAAGGACGCCTTTGGATGAATACTGCGAAAGACGCCGGTGGCTTAAGACTTCAGTGTTTGTATCAACTGTAAATTTTCTCCGATGATTTCAAATGAAAAATCTTAAATTGCGAGAGGAATTCACCAATATTTTTCAGTCGGCGATGTCTTCCATCGGAGCAAAGATCCGAAAGAGACATTGGAATGGGCGAACGCCTTCGATATTATTTACAAGTATCTGTCAAACTTTGTAAAAGATCTTCAAACGAATGAAAAAGAAAGTTTTTCGATGGTTTAAGAAGGCATTGGGCGTCGACGATTCATTGAATTGAGAAATCAGGAAATTGGAAGAAATGGTTTCTAAGTAAAATTCGATTCTCATAATGAACGATAATCTATTTTTATTAAATCGATGACGGCCACAAGTAATTTTTCTGGAAATGAGCCCATCCGTGATATCATTTAACCGCGTGTGGTTATGTATGAATTGAAAAGGTCAAAAATCCATAGAACAATTAGAAGTGGTCGTAAAGTGGAGCTGATGCGTGTGGGAAATGGTACAGCAGTCGATTCACTGCCGCGGCGCTTAACGCGTGACTCAGAGGACGTGTTTCCCACGCACGCCAATGGGACGCCGTCGTTATTCCATCACGAAAAATCACGGATGCAATCACGGCCGGGAAGGAAGGCGATTATTTTAATCCATTTACTCTCTTCCACATTTTAATCGACTATAGAAATGAATCTTCCTTGTGAAGGCCATATTTTCCATTCTGAATACACAGAGATCCAAATGAAAATACCGGAAATTGCATAAGGAAATTTCGCTTGTCAATAAATTAATTTAATAAAAAAGGTCTTTCGATGATGAAAAAACAAATAGTTTATTGTAATTTTCGGAGTGGAAGGGCTAAGAGGATAAATGGCCGACAATGAATCTATCCAAGAGCTGTTCGAACGCATATCACATTTAACGCAACAAGGATTTTTCTTCGAATTACGCCGAAGAAGAGGTGGTCTTTCACGGCGGGAAGAATCGCTCCATTTGAAAGGGAAAAACAATCGAAAAAAGAAAAGTCGTCCCGAAAAAAGTGAGCATCGTTAAATAATTCCGAGGGGATAAGATGGCGTCTTTGAAATCCCGTCTGGCGAGTGCATCGGAGGGCGGGGTATTTCACTAATTATTTATTTTTCTCCTCCTACGGAAGAGGTCCTCAACACGTGCTCTGATGCATTTGAGGAGCTCGAAAAAACGGATTAACACGACGAAACGTACGATTTGTTGAATAAATAATAATTATTATTTAATTCCTAGTTGGCGTGTTAATTTAATTTCGACATTTGGGGTTGTTCTCTTCAAAAGGAGAATCAGCGATAGGGAAATCAATCGGAATGTTCGATTAGATTTATTAGATAAATGATACAAATGGAAAGGAAATCTTGTTTGAGAAGTAGCCTTAACTTCCAGAGCAACCAGAGTAAACTTGAAATAATTTCATATTCCCAGAATATATTTCTTGGATCTTGTTGATCGTAACTATGGCTACGTGGAGCGACTTATGAACGGTCTCCTCAGGGATGAACTTCATTTGAGCAGTTATTATAAGTGCGCAAACTAAAAGAATTATAATCTTCGTAACTATAATTCCATTTGAGGATCCGCCCACAGTTTGTATTTGATCGCGCACCCGCAGATGACAGTTATCGAACGGCTGAGACGAGTGGTGTGGGAGTGCAGCAGCGCTGTCATTGGTCGTGTGTGCGGAGGGGGTAAAGGAATTATCATTCGAATGTTCCCAAGATTTATTCGGAGATCTTCCCTGGATAATATCTCAGATAAAAAAATAACAATATAAAAACAAAATTTAATGGGATTCCAAACGAATCCACGACTATTAACATTTAAATTAAAGATGATTTTAAGTCGAAACGGATCGTTTATTTAAGTAAACATATGAATTTATCATAAAGAACCTAAAAAAATTCAGAATCGATCAGTGAACGTCATATATGATAATATGTTTTACTTACGTATAGAATATCCCCTTCATCCTCGGCTATTCTCTGAACGATGGCTCCGTTCGACGCCTACAAGAAAGGGTTAGAGAAATTTCTGTGTTTAACAGCTACAGAAACTGTTGTGAAAACGATGGAGAAGATCTCATTTCGGAAAACATTTGAGAAAACGGAATCGCAAATGAGATTAAGAGAAATATTAATATAGTTCATAATGAATAAAGGCATCGACAAGGCGATTTTTTATCCTGCGGAAACAATACAATGTTCACAAATATTTGTACTTATATTTTGGATTTTTTATAATAAATTTTACGTAAATCGTACTAGAAACTATCATTTATCTTTTAGCGTTTTCAATTATATAATTTATAAAACGTAGCTTTTCCGTCATCATTAGAATTTTGAATTATCGAACGACTCTATCTGAAAATTAGAAGCTTTCTCAAATGAAATAAAAAGAGCTTGGGATTGAAAGAATAAAAAGGCATCGACTCGAGTTATTTCGAGCAATTTATTACCTCAAATGCGTACCCCTCATGCGTGTGAATCTTCTAGTTCCTGCCGCGGATTTTGATAATTGATTTTGGCACATCTCAATAGCATATTAAATGCCAAAAAAACTCCACAGTTTTTCTTAATAAATCGATTTCAAGAATTTAAAGTAAAAATAATGGAAATTGGCGATAAAGTTAAATTGTTCAAATATAACTAACTAAGTCGTCTTCCATTGGACACAATTTCACGATGGCTCTTTAGTTATACTCTTAAGTCCGCTAAACTTCTCAAAACACCTCAATAAACTTCTTTCATATTGAAGTACTTAATTCAAAATTTTCGGTTTTCGGAAACCACCAAAATTATTTTTCGTGCCCTTTCATTCATAATTTTTGCGCATCTCAGCATAATTACCATAAACCGTTGCAGTTTCCAAAATACATAGGATCGAATAAATGAATACGTCACTTCCGTCGATATTTTTGAATATCTCTCGTTGAATACGTTTCGGTGTATTAAATTCGCTTAAAATGTTATAAACACTATTGAAAAGAATGTAGAGAATTGATTCGCTCCGTATTATGATATCAAGAGCTGGTGAAAAGACGAAGTATTAACGAAAGATATGAAAGAGTGATTCTGTCAATGCACGTGGAATTATTTGGCCATTCTTCAATGTGAATCTCTAAAAAAAAGCAGAGACGAATTCGAGAGCGAATATTCTAGAATTGAAAGGGTTGATTTCAATTAAATTTTTCGTTTTCGAGGAAAGGTTTTTTAATAGTAAATGATTCCTTTTTAGGTTTGCCATAGATTACTTCTAAAGATCGGAAAATATAGAATTGATGCATTTGAGACTTAAACCGCTGCAAACTGATTTTTTTTATTCGAAAATTATTTCATAACTTACTCTCGATGAACAAGTATATTGAAATTCGTACCAAATATTTCAGTTTTCGGGATAAAATAAGAAAAAAGATAAATAGCGATGTAATTGCGGATGAATATGTCATCAGTGAGACGCGCACTTAATCTTAAATCGCCTATGAAGGAAAAGGAAACAGGAGTCATGGGAACGCAGAGCCACGGAGAATTGCGATTTATTTAATTTAGGTGTCGTTGATGGCAAGCGGATGGACAGTGGCGCCTCCAAGAGGCACTTTCTTGGGACAATAAATCAAGCGAGCGTCAATTTGCTGTCGTCGCCAAACACTCGTCTCCTTTCCTTATTGGATGTCTTCTTCAATGACGTCATTCGAAGGCCTTCCTAATTACGCCATCTATCAAATAATCCTCGAATTAATTCGAACGATTTTGTTTAACGGCTCCGAGCAAATCTGTCCACAATCCTTTTGTCTATTAAAAGTGACGATCGAAATTTTTATGCTAAAATATTGTGGTAAAGAGTGAATCGAAATGTGTGGTAAAGTCTTAAAAATGAGTTATGAAAATGAAACATACTGGAAATATGTTGCGGAAATATAAATGAAGACGAGGGATTCCTGGCCTTTTTTCCATAGATGTTAATTTCGAATCGAATTAGATGGAAACATATAACTCATTGACTGTTTAATCGTGGTGGCACGCGAATCTTGTCGGTTAACATCTGGGAGTGGAATTTTGCCACTTCTTAAGCCATCCAAATTTTTATTCGTCATATGTATTCGGTTGAAATGCCGATTCGTCGCGCACAAAGACGTAAATAAGCTAAGACCGTTTCACTGCTCCTCTTGGATCGGTCTGCCATAAAGGGTGATGATGCATCTCTTAATGCCAAACGATGAAGAGACGAATCCATTACCAATCTTCACGTACCGTCGTGAAAGATCCATTTAATTGATTGCTAACACTCCATTCTTTGAGCTTTTTACCACTATCCGCTGTGCATTTCTCGGACAGACGACGAGTCTTCTTATTCCGTAAACTGCTACGTTGTCAAAGAAATATCCCTCCCATTGGACGCCATGACAGGTGAATAATTACACGTAAATTTAAATTTATAGAACGAAATATGAAAATGATTGCGAAATTGTGTTTGGTCTGTCAAATCGTGAGATTGTCTTATATTTGCATGAGTAGAGCAAATTTACATTATTTGTCTTCTAATTTACTAACACGACTAAAAATGTATTGCCAGGAGGACAAAAACCTTCGGTATAAAATCCAAGGAAACATTCATTAACCGATCTATCGATTTAAAAGAAAACTATTCAGAGAAAGCCAATCTTAAAAAACAATGAATGTATTGAGATTTAAAGAACATTTTAGAATAATATCTAGACAGAGAATTGAAGTTATAATATTTGTATTCAAAAGATTTAAAAGTTGATGTATACAAAAAGTCGTTCTCGTGATATTCAATTCAGTAAATTACAACATTAAAAAAATGAAATTGATTAGATTTAATTTAGATGCAATATTACAAATCGAGTGAAAGAGGAGTAATAAATGTATTTCCAAAGATACAAAAATAAAATCAACCGGCTGAATAGAAGTTTGGAAAATTTGAAACAATTCATGTGCACAAACGAATGCAACCTAGAAGGAGCCTTCCGACCTTTCCATTAACGAAAGTGCATTTATTACGGATTGACACTTGGCTCGATCAAACACATTTTCCTACTTTGGTACTCTTATCCAGTGTCGGTGTGGCTCAAAGGAAATTCAACTCAGTGGCGAGTTTAGGCGCCCGAATACACGCATTTCCCTTCCACCGATATCTTTGCTTTTAAAAGACTCACCCACCCACGGAGAGGTGTGATAATGAGGCCAAAGGCACATAAACCGGTTCCCAGCACTCTTTCCGGTTGAAGAACGCAAAATATTTAGAGTTTTTTCATGTGAAGTCACGGTCTCATTTGAGATCGTGATAAACCCCTCTTCTATGACAATTGGTCGGAAAAGCAATTCTCAAATTGCGTGCCATTCGTGCGAAAAGATGTTCTGCTCCTGTACAAATATTACGTCATTTTTTGTAAAGAAACTTATTCAATATCCAGTTGCAAAATGTTTCTCTTGGAATTATTTGCTTATTGCATAGCAACGGAAGATTGAGAAGAACGTTATAACTTAGGGATATGGGAATTTTTGGAAATGATTACTGACATTAAAATATGTATAACCCAAAACTCACAACATTATAATAAAACCTTAAAACTACACTACTTACACTTTAACATACGCTACAGATGAAAGATCAATGAGCATTGAAAGATTCATATCATTGAAATATCATCCACAAATCTGATGTGGGAAAGCTCAACTTAGCGGAGGGAAGCGATCATTAAAGAAAAGAGTTTTCTTAATCGTAGATATATAAAGTTAACATATTTAAGGCTATACACACGGACCTGAATCCGTAATTGGAATATCCATCGTGGTTTTATCAAAGTCGTTCTGAGCTTTATCAAGTCCATTACTGCTCCTCAATTCCCTCTTAGATTAGGCGAAAGAAATAAACTATGAAGCGTTCGATAGTCCTTCAGAAAACGCTCTCTAGTTTTATTCCTTATCAGAAAAAAAATACGAAAGGATTCGAAGTACGCTTGTTTGAACTCTAAAAAGATATTATTCTAACGGACTTTCTCACGTTTACTACGGAAAAACTTAAATATGCTCTTTCATAAGAAAATTCCGTTTATATTCTTCTTTCGCAGATTACCAAGATAGGATTCTTGAAATAGAGGAAATGAGAGAAACGTTTATCTGACAAAGGACAATCTCAATCCGTGACTTAAATGAACGACTACAAACAGTTGATACTGAAATATGTATATAATACAGCCCACTTCAAATCTTCCAAAGTAGAATGTATCTAATTGCAATAACTGTATTAAATGTAAGTACATATTCAAAGGTATTGGATAATGTTCACAGATTCGCAGTCCTTCGTAAAATGATCACTTAATTTCGGAATTCACGATTAATTGGAGACAATTCTCAATTGAAAACGACGTTTGGAGAATGAAGCGGTTCGTTCCATCAAATACCCTTAAGATACACTACTAGTACATTAATATATTTGATTTTATACGGTTGCAATACAATAAATTTCCTAGGTATTTGCTCTTTTGTACATTCAATGTGGATCATCGACTTCTCCCAACGTATAAAATTTTTTTCTCAATGAATCCGCTTTTCGAATACATTCACCCGAAACGGAGTGAAATGCTGTTTACATCACTTCTCGAGCAAAAGCACTTCGGATACAAACGAGAAAGATTGTTGTAAAACTTGGATATTGTCACAGGTGAATAGAGGAATGGCTGCAATAACCGACACTAACATTCTGATGCTTCATTTTTATGTATCAACGAATGCATCGCAATTTTAAAAGAGCGATTCTGATGTTTCTGAGTGAAAAACATTAATTGAACGATTCCGCCGAAGGTTTTCTATTTCGACGAAATTGAGGAAACTGAATTGTGGTATCGACCATTGCGACAGCAAATCTCTTTGATGCAACCTCAGAGAAACCTACACAAGATCGTTCATGGAAAATTATCTATCTACAAACCATGGCATTACTGAACTCCAATATAAAAGGATAACTGATTTGAAGTAGAATTGGAAGAAAAATGAAGGAACGGAAATGAAGAAATAAGTGAAATCTTACGGCATTTGAGTAATAACACAAATAAGGATTTTTCGTACAATATTCTTCATTCGTTGGATCATATTTCATCGTGTATAGTTCGTGAAACGGATGTTTTATTCGTCATTTACTAATGCTCCTTCCCAATTCGTCTATTTAACAGAAGCTTTCAAATATCTCGATCTCATATCTATTTATTTGAACTAAAAGTTATTTTATGATCGATACGAGAATTTTCAGTCTCAATTTAGCACTTAATCTTATGATTCGTCTGCAATGAGCTCGAATTTCTCGATAGAAAAAGGAGATTCCGTGTGCCTCTGATGGCAGATAAACGAGGTGTGGTTTTCTCGCAGCACACCGTTGCGTGATTCGTATCTCTAATGGGGAGAAGTTTGGCTTTTAATTGCTCACAGACACGCCCTCGCCATATTAAAGAAACATCCAAATAAATGCGTATCTCCATTTATACCTCCATTGTTATGATATTGTCTTATGCTCTTTGAAGTACAAAAAGCCATTGAATATCAGATATTGATTTTCATGAATTCGAAGTAAAGAAGTCTTCCGATATTTTAATGGGAATTTTGTTTCCGAAGAAAACGATTTCACAAAAGAAGTTGCTCTTTGAGATATTGATTGTGTTGCAATATCGATTTTAGTTTTTCCTCGGTTAAATGTCTACGACGTATGAATTTTGATATATGTATTCTATTCAAGAGTTTACTTTTAAAATTTAATATTATAGATCGTTACAATAATATTCGTATTAGGATAATATACTTCTATAGCTAAACTATGTTAAAACTTAAAGAAATTATTTATTAATTTCTGAGTTGGAAATTGAAAAACTTAGTATAAGACTATAATTTTAAATCATAGAATTCAAGAAGAGTATATTATTAGTGTAGGATATTGACAAAATGTCACTAATATGAATAGATGATAACATGCTTTGTCTATACAGTCCAGTGAACCAATATAGTTGTTAATTTACTTAAATGTTTCTCTCTATGCCAAAAGTTTATATACTAAAAAGCATATCCAATTCAATGAGGAAGTTTTAAGAAGTCGAAAGAACTCTGGAAATTGACATCTTGAAATGTAAGTTGTTTGTCCCCTGAAATTGATTGATATTCTCCTCGACAAAGCAGAATGGCTGATTGGTTAATTCATAAATGGTAGAGGTTTTTCTATATATATATATACATTTAGCTACATTAAAATCAAACTCGGTTAATTTATTGCTGAAGATAGATGGGATACACTTCGTGACAGCTGGCGTTCGCATAAGCGTTCAATATCCATTCTTATCCTCAGAATTAAAACTCTCGAAATTTGCAATCATTTTCTTTATTTTAATTATGATTTTCAATTAATTTACTCATGCTCCTCATAAATAGCACGTTAATTTAGATAATTTCCAAACGTACGTACTCGTCAATTTAACAATAAAAAAATACGAATAAATATTACTCGGCATACATTTGTAAGAAATCATTTAATTATGCATTAAACCTTCATCGAAGGCAGCTAACCGTATGATTGAGGATCACATTATCTTCCTATACAGAGGGTTCTGTTAAAAAAAGGTATCACGCCTCTGAATGAAGTGAAAAATGCCTCAATTGCTCTTCACTTGTTTCGCGGGCGGTAATCCGATTAGCGGGAAATCGAATTGGATTTGAAGTGGTGCATCTCCGAGTCAATTAAAACCAATCGAAGTTCGGAAAGATGAAAGCAAATATGAAATTTATTTCGGAAAAATAGTTGGAAAGAATGTTTTGAGGGAATTGAAAGGTAAACGATGACGAAATATTTTCGTTTATTTTTGTCAATTCCGGAGTTTAACATTAGAGTTTCCTTCTTTGGTATCCTTTGCATTCATTTATCTGCACTTTGTTGTTGTGACAACTTTTAATCCTTACTCATGGCTTATAAATGCAGAGCATCTCTTAACGAAACAATTATGTTCCAAATTATCCTAAAATATGAAGATTTCAACAAGTTATTTTAACACAAATTGATTTAACAATCACATCCTACCGAAAAATGATGCAAACTTTCCCTACATGTTAATACACGCTTCTATGAACCTCTTTTATCAACGAGGTAAAATAGAAGAATATGAAAGTACGTCAGGATATTGATCGAATGTCATTGCAATGAATTGTTTTCTGAAATATATCAATCATTTCGGATCATGTAATGGTAATTTTGCATCGTAATAGATACCAAACTGATCATTCCTTTGACACGCGTCGAATAAAAATTCATTCCTTCCGCTAAAATACTTTATCTCCTCTGCAATAGATTACATTATCCATTTCAAATTCTTTCACATACATACTCCGAACATTTTAAGATATCATAAGTATGTTCCTAAGTGTTGTTAATTCGAAGTTATGTAAAACGTGGATAAACAAAGATCGAGTTATATATAGAATCGGAAGCAACTGAAACGTTACTATGCGAAAATTCAATACTTACAGAGACATTATCGAAAGTGTATCTCCATTCACAGGACCTTTTGTCAAACGGCAAAAAAGACCGCATTTTAAAGTCTGAAAGCGATATTTCTCCATGCTCATTATTTCCACTGAAGACATTCCCTTTTCACGCAACATTACTTTGCGAAATTAACACAACCTGAATGTAATAAATAGTTTAAAAAGCACTTATTTAAATCCGCAGTCGTTGTGATCCAACCATTGTGCTTTTAGCGCATGTCTGGAACACATTAATTGTTCGTTTTCACATAATGAAAAATACGCATTCACCTACTGAACGATTGTTGTTCCTAATGCAAGAATAGAAATGCCGAGTGAAAAACCCGTGGATCTCAGGTGATTCGCTTGGGGTTCGAACCAGCGACTCTTATTGTCATTTCCAAATATGAAAGGGAGGATCTAGAGAAGCAGACAAGTAATTAAAACCGATTTCCGTCTTTCGAAGTTGTGCTTAATTTGAGAGACTATTTTCAATTTATTATTCTGATAAATATCAGAACCACCCCAATTATCACCCAAAGAATTCGATGGGGAAATATCATTCCAAACTGCTCGTTAAGTTACCTTCAGTTATTTCGTTTTCCCCGAATTTCAACCGTTCGATGTTTCTCTACAAGAATTCAATATACAAATGAAATTCCCATTTAAATATATATATATATCGGCACCAAGATTTTTATGAAATTTTTCAAAAATCAAATTTTGGGAAAACATTATAATCTTAGGAATATTGATAGTGAAAAAATAATGATATGCTTAAATGACTTGATCTGTGTTAGAAACTCCGTTCGTATGAGAAGACCATCTACGGAAAGTGGAGTTCCTTTTCATTAATTTTTGTGAAAGATATTGTTCCCTTAATGATCGAAAGACTATTCTTATAAATAACTCCTGAAATTAGTTTTATTTTTTCAACGGATGTAATTGCACGTTTTTCCATTGCATCATCATATAGAAGAATGAATTGTGATAAACGGTTAAGCATCTAAAGTGTATGCATATAAATAACAGCAACGAAAATATATACATGAAGACTAAAACACTATCTCAATATGGTGTTTTAGTCTTTAGTTCTTTACTGCCTCCTATAGAAATATATAGGAAACAACAAGGACGCTCTTGAGGCCTCTTAAGTGGGTGGTTTTGTGGAAATTTGGTTTGCGGAAACCGCAAGATGCCATCTGAAAGACGATGGCAAACATTTAAGAATTCAGAGGTATCCATGCTGTTGAATAAGACAATGGGAATCGATAGATGCAATTCCTAAATGAACACGACGAAGAAGCGCAACATAATAATCGCTTAGAGAAAATAAAAAACGAGGAACGAAAACCCCTCTGAAAATTCCGATTTCATATTTCAAAAGGTTAGTTATAGAATTCATATCTTTCACGGTTATAACAAATAAAATCATGTAATTCTCCGTATTAATAATAAGATGATGAAATTTAGATTTTCAAGAATAAGAGAATTAAATTTTTATCTCCATCTCTTTGAATACACAAATGATTATTCAATTTCATTCGTAGGAATTTAATTGATATTTACCGCATCGCACGAGATTTAAGGGTTGTCTCATTATTCATTTGAACAATCATGAAATACCAAACGAAATGTGTTTATAAAAGCGTTTCAAATCTGTTCTCAAAAATAGTGGAGTCGACATTTACTTCGTGCCGTCGATTGGCTGCGTGTGAATAGACATTTTCAAGATCGAAGAGTGTGAAAAAGGAAAGTACATATTTGAAGGACAAGGAATCAGAAAACGTAGCATAGAATTATGACAATTTCTTTCGAATTCTATAATAAAAGTAACGAAGATGCGAAAAATAGATGGAACACATTTCATCGGCTCAAATGTAAAAGCTGTGGTGAAGGCGTTCTTTGAGGCAGAACAATACGCATCTTAGACCGCTACCCTTATTGGTAAATTCGCTTAAGATTTGGGACGGCAGGATTATACTCTGAAAGGGCATTTCCACTTGAGGTCTCAGTGTCACTCTGAACAACCCTCGAGAGAATGCGGTTGAATGAAAGACTCAACCGAAGGTTTCTTGCACTTTTGTAGGGATTGCGAACCAACATCTAAGTGAAGTTCATTTAATATAAAGTTTGTTTATTTAATCAAAGATATTTCAATCAATAGTTTCAGATAAAAAGAACTCGCGCGAATAAAACTGTACACACACATATAAATATATGTAATAAATATAATATTGATTCCGCCAGCTAAAGAACGAGACACGACGCAACGATAAAACTATGAATATACAAAAATAGCGGAAAATCTTCGAATAAGTAGGAAATATGTCTGCCCTTTAATGTTTCAGCAGATGGTAATTGAATCCTCGAATATATTAGATGCGGAACAAGCCACCGATCGTGGACTAGGATGATGAGCCCCAAATGAGAGCTTTTTGCGTCCCTGTTATTGGAACAGCGGTCAGCTTTTTAGCGGCGGCGTGACAAACAGCTTGGTGAGTGACATAGGACGGATATATTTACTCAAGCGGATTAAGGGACCATTTTACCTGCGGGTCTTCTCCTCCTTTCAAAAAGCCGCCGATAGAGATGGCATGCAGATAGCATTACATTCGGAAGGTCTAATTATCCGAACGATAATGCGTCTTCTTCGGGCTTTCTACTGATTGAATGTCTACTGACGGAGTTGCATCCCCGCTTCCGCTCATTGCATTAGAACGGTCGTTTTCTTTATTAACGGATGTTTGAATCGCAACTGCCAAAATCGGTTTCATCAATATTTTTGCTCATTTTGAGAACAAGTTTGCGTTGCAAAGTGTTTGAGAGGATTTACATGTCATTTACTGTATATGCGAATGTGTTGGGAAGAGGACGTAAACGAAATTTAGGGAAATTCATAAAAAGCGATTGTTCTAACTCTCCTAAAATAGAATAATTTGTTCAATTGACGGATTGTTCTCCCGTTCGGAATTTCATTGAAGAGCAAACACGATTTAAAAGGGAACGAGGCAAAAGTGAGCAAGAAATAAAGTGAAAATACGGAGAAAGGGTTCTGGGAAAGTGCGGCATGCTAAAGGGACGCTCTCTGCATATATACATTACGATGCGTCGGAAAACACAGAGGCATATGCGCAAACAAGAGCGGCGCTCCCATGTCCACTTCTAAAATTACGGACACCCCTTAAGCCCCTTTGGGAACTTCCGTATCCATAGCGAACCTCTGAGGACGCTGTTTACCACAAACGGCGATTAAGTGCACCTATGATTCACGCATTGTTTCACGTTCCTCACGATTATCATGGAGTTTCCATTTGATTTAGATGTTTTTTTTGAAACGTGAAGAGTGAGCAACGGTGATTAGCCCAAATTAAGATCTCAAAGCGATTTAACTGTATCTTCTCATACGGAAATGAAAAAGTAAGAATATGATTCGTTGTTTACTCTTCACATGCTCACTCGAAGTGCGGTCATGTCTACGCTTATTACAAATTCATCAGTATAATGCTCAAAGGACGATTTTAGTTTTAAAACGTATCGGGTCTACGAGTCAAATAATCGAAGAAAAAATGCAATAATTTTTACTAACGATTGCATTTAGACAAATACCGATGGTGTATCAATTAATGGACACTTAAATCGATTATACTATCCAAGAAATATCGATACGAGAGAATTCTAAATGATTTTCTTTTCGTTTGTACCTCTCCAACTTCTTCGGTTAGAACAGGAATGAATAAAATACGGAAACGAATAAAATGTAATCTAATCTTAGCATTTATAAGTGCACTTGGATATAAAGGATAACTACCAATTTCCTCCTTGTAATCTCACGAAATTTGTAATTAATACCTTTCAGAAGCTGCAAGCGATTACAAATTCCTGTTCAAACTTCTTGGGGGAGTTCGCGCACAAACATCCGCATAACTGCTTTTCATACGCACACATTGTCCATCCATTTACTGAACCGACAAAGTCTCGCATAAGACTCCGTCAAAAGGACAATATTGACCGCAGGAAGTGAGCTACAAAACAGATCCAAAGAAAATTGCTTTCTCGAAATGTCTTTTATCAAAGGAATGCACAAGGAAATCGGAGTCTATGATTGAGTTCGTTCGTCGTCAATTGCTTAAACGATTGGAAATTACTGAATCGAAAAAGAACAATAATTAAAAGTTTGCCAATTCGGCCTCAAAAGAACTGCCCACTGGAGAAGAGAAAACCATGGTATCGGATAAAGAGTTTGCGCCAAAAACGCTCATCGTTTTACGATATACTTATTTTGTCCAGGAGACACTTCACTTAATCACTTCTATGAAGTATCTCTGATTTATTTGCGATTAACTTTCGTGAATTAAGTTGTTAATCATTATTTTAACCCTAATCACATAATTTGAAATATAATTAGATTTAAACATGTCCGATGAAGTGTTTCTATCCTAAACGATTGTCAATTCCATCGAATGATTTCCCAACGAAATGCAAGATGAATACAATATATGAAGAGCGACGAATTCAAACGCTCTTTTCAAGAATTACGGAACTTTTCTAAATTTTGTTTCGGTGACCACTCCATCTGAAGGACAATCATAGTAATTAAATCGAAAACATGACGAATCGATTGGGAGGTTTTATTGATGGAATGTTTTCTTGGGCATCAAATATTGCACCCTCTCCACACACATGCTAATGGCTTTAATGGTTGTGAAAGGTGGCGAAGGGTGTTTTGTTGATGGACAGAGTGAAGTTTTAAAAGATTTAGAGGCCTTTAAACGAAGGCAAACGTTAGAATGACTTCACCCGTCCTTTTTAAGAACCATCTCATTTCTCAGAAGGATTTTAGAGACGGGATTAATTCCTCCGCTTGGTAATTAGAAAATGACCAACTTTAAAAGAATTATGTACTACAAACTGATTCCAGTGTTCAAAAAGGGTATATATAAAACTCATTTTTCAATCGCACAATTAAAAAGTTCATATCAACTTCTTTAGACCAATAATACGCGAGACGTTCAAAACATTTCATAAAGTTCAAAAAATTACAATAACTAAAGAGACGGATACCTTACACGAGTTCTGGAATTGAAATATAAAGCGCGTGTAACGTAGTCTCACAGTCCTTCCGCCATCAGGTGTGTGGATCGTAAATCCAGGGAACCCATTTTACAGGCGCATTTTACGTCCCCACAGCGGATGGTCGTCAAACGACGCCAATAATTCAGGGCTAATAACGGACGGAATGTTTACCTTACGAATGAGTAAAAGGACGAATATTTCAACCCTGAGATGTAAAATGCACCACCTGTGCACAATGCAGAGAACGTAGGATGAGCAGATGATCCACTATAAGAATAAATACGAGGATTAAAGCATTTTATCTAAAGGAACGTTTTCAAACCGAATGACTTTGGATCTGTAACAGCTTCATTGCGGGAAAAGAACGTTGCAAGTCTCAATTTGTATAGATAATGTAAATTATCGTATCGATTGAAATCGCTGTTAATGAACACGAAAGTACCAAATGATAAAATGTCTTTGAAGCGCACACACAATTTTAGACGACATAATTTTTTGTAGCGCCATCAAATAATTTCTAAGTTTTTACAGGGATAATTAATAATTTTCTGAAAATTTCCCCGCTCTCCTTTTCGACTACAATTTCTGCTACCAAATAAACATTTATTGGTGTAATCCTTTTGAATGGAACCACCACAGAATGTCGACATTCTCTCTTTCCCTATTTTGAGGTTGTGCGTTTAACTATTCCATAAACGAGTCGAAGCATCTTCTTCTTTCAAAGAAATTGGCAAAAAGAGATGCGAAACAGATCTTTGATTCTCCAATTCCTATTTAACGAATCTTGAAATAATTACAAAAATTATAGCTGATATAAGTTCTCACTACATATTGTGCATTTCTTTAATCTTCCGACCATCATGTTATATTATGCAGTATTAGAATCACATCTAAGTTTCATTAATTATTTATAAGTAATTGATGGCACCTTAACAAGCTTTTCTTCAAAGCAATAGAAGTAAATTTTCAAATTTTATTCCTGAAACAAATATAAATATCACTTTTGCAGATTTTAGAAAGATTTATTAGAACTGAGAACGTACACCATAGATGATCGAGACGGCATAAAATATTAATTCATTTTTGTGTTATATATTAGTTTGTGTATTATATGGTCTATTCTCTGAATTTGTGATTTGCATTTTAATGACTGTAACAATTTTATCGGTTCAATTTTCTTTCAAGTGTATGTACATATTCTGATATTTTTTAGCTGATACTATTAGCGGGTATGCGCAAGTTTTTCACACTTCTTTGCGGGTGTTTTCCTACTACGGATTGTTATCTCCAAGGTTCACTTGGGTCTTTTAATTCCACAAACTCTTTCCAAAATTTAAATTGTTTCTGTAATATGTCATTCAAAGTAATTTTGACATTAAACAAATCAATGGGGTTGAATGGAAGAGGAGACTTTTCAATTTCGCTTTGATAAAGACGATTCATTATTATTATATATCCCATTACTGTTATGTCTCTATTAAAGACTAACCATATATAGCTTTAAATATAAAATATCTAGATTATAAAGTTCAATCTAGTAAGTTATCGCCAAAGTTAACGAGTAAATCATAAGTGTTGCGTTTATATTTAAAGGTCTTGGAAAAACAACGAAGATAGATAAAAAAGAAAGGGAAGTAGTTTTGCCTCTTTTATAATCCATCCCCTCTCATATTCCACTCCCTACCGTTGTCCTATCGGACTGCGGTTGCTTCGAAATTTATTGACTTTGGACGTTCGTTTGACGGCACAGAACCGGTCTGCCCGCCTATGTGCGCCCTCTTGTTTCACTCGTAAAACAGACGACAAACGATAATCCAATTTTCTTAGCGTTCTGCTTCATGATTGGCGAGGATAGCCGGGGGCGGGAAAGGCAATTGTCGCCAATTGTCCGTCGACTGCGGAGGCCTTTAAGAAGAGGAAATAAGTCATTCATTCAGCCGTGTGATCGATGGAAATTTCAATCCATTTCCTAAAATGTTTTCTACACGTCCCTATTAAATATTTAAGGGCAAAATAAACATCCGTTGGAATGCAAGTAATGGAATAATAAGGGAACTGATTGCGTTAAAGAAATGCTAATGTATATAGCAGGTTATATTAAAAAGCATATAGGTTTGGCAGACTTCGGTAAATGAAATTTAGAAGTATTTGAGCATCAGAATATGCAATCGGAAGCTGTAAGCTAAGGAAGGTTCGGACAAAGGTACCGATGGAACGCTGTTAAATGAATAAAACATTTACCAAAATTTCAATGCGTAATGGTATATATTACTACTAAAAAGGACTTAAATAATTCTCATTACCTTGATTTATAGTACACCTTCCATAAAAATTACTACATTTAACACAACCTCATTTGGATCTGAATATATCTCTTGGCTTTACACACAATTCAGGGATCGCTATGTTTGTAGTGAAGATATCAATTACTTTATTCTTGTATTTTACATTCACGAAGTATAAATCCTAAAAATCTAGACCGCTTACGTTTGTTCCAAAATGCATAAAATAGAACAGCGATAATTCCGCACTTGTAAATTCAACCTAGCGAATCTTTGGAGGAATCGGATACGAATGGGTTTGCCTTCAATTCGCCATTAACGGAGAATTAAGATGGCCACCGCGTCCTTGAATGGACGTGACTAGTGGCGCCAGCGACGGACGCAGAAGGCGACATGCGGGCGGTGCGGCACCGTCTGCCGGGCGCACAGACCCCCGTCCACGGCGAAACATTTCACCGACTTACCTTTTTGCGAGTTTTTACGATTCAGCTGTCTACGGAGTATCAATACTATTAGGGGTTGAGGCGGCTGTTAGAAATTAAGGTGATAATGAAACGCTCATTACAAAATATGCAATGTACTTATTTAATTATGTCTATTAATGTGAATTGCTCATAATGGCTATTAAAGAATACTTCAAGGAGATCAAATTATGCGGAAGTCGTCAAAATAAGAGATGATCAGATTTTCTATTGACTACTAATAAAAAATTTCAAATCATTTCGAATTATGTAAAACTGTAGTTAGGGTAAGGGAAGCAATTTTCTATTTCAAAATTATTAATTGATTGATTAATTGCTTTGACTAAAAGTGATTATTACGAAAAATAAGCGGAAGAAATTTACAGAATTGATCATTTGAAGTCTACGACACTTCAGTTTGAAAGAGAATTTTTTTATAATTACCTGTGAATACTAATCTGTTAGCATTATAAAACGAATTTATGTTTATACCATCATTATGCTAAATAAACAAAGAACATTTAGTAACTTAAAAGGAGATATTTTTATTCATAGCAAACTAGTCACCTTGTTAAATACGTTTGATACAAAAAGTTGATTTCCAATTGCTCCTTTCCACACACGGGACATAATCATCATCGTTTTACGAAAACACTTTCAACGTTAACATCACTTAGAATATATTATATAAATGAGTCCTCATATACGCGAATAAAATGAAATGCATGCGGAATGTGGCAATATTTACTCGAAATGCCCTGGGATTATGTTCAATTACGAATATTTTTAGCATAAAATTTTACGTCAATTGACTGGAAATCATGATAAATTAAAACAATAAAAAGAGGCTCTCCCAAAGAGTAATCAGGGTACTTTAGCGCGAAAGGATTTATTTTGGATTAATAACGATTCTTACTTTCACCTTAAGCTTCCGTTAGGAAATGAATAATTAGCCAGGTAAAATATGGTTTATTGTCCCAAGAAATGAGAAATTCGAAATTAATTTGAGGTTACCAAAACATGCTCACCGAATTGAAGGGGTTCAACTATTTGTATTTCTGCAATCATTCACCAAAGTATTATCAAGAATTCCCGCATAATTACCAATCATCATTGGGAACTGCCCTAATGACATGCACACGAGGAGCACAGCAACCGTTGAAACACCGTTCGAAGTTGCTTATGAGAGTTTGTGTCTTCGGCAAATTCAAGATGGCGCAATCCGTGACGGAATCACACATCTGAAGGAGTACAATTGACACACTTTTCTAATCGATATGTTAGCCACGAGGAAATTGATGGGCATTAAGGAAACGGATGTTAGACGATATTTACCATATAATTTATCACGAAGCAATGAAGATGATGAAAGGGAATCACCAACGCTATCGACTGAAACTTGATGAAGAAAACGATTTCGAAGGGTTATCCAGGATTTAGGTATCAAATGATTAGCTGTCGTTTATGATGGCAAATTATCTTAATGAAAAGAGTTATAATATTTCAAAGACTACGGAAGTAGAAGTAGTAAATCTATGAATTTCTTGCAATTATACGGTTAATCAGAGCTCAAGACGTTATGGCAATAATTCCCGCAACATTGATTGAATTTTTCCTAATGATATAATATAGAAACGAAGTGCGAAAATGGATCTTAATAAGATATTTCAAGATGTGAAATTCAAAGAAGGTTATTTATTATTCAGGAAATTAAGTGTATGGGGTACTTTATTTTATAAGATACGTTAATTGTGGGAAAAGCAAATGTCAAATTAAAGGTTGTGAAGGAGGTTATCCTGTTCTATGTTTCCTATGATTGAATAATGTAGGACATTGTTGCATCGATAATTTAAATGCAAATGAAATAATTTTGGATGCATTTCAGAGTTCAAACGATTCTTCTGAAAATGGCGTTCACTCAGTGTGAAGAGGCGAAGTCATCATTGCCTTCGAACGGACGACATATTGCATTGGCCAAGTGTTTCCAAACACAACTTAAAACACCACACAATTGTCTAAATTGTGTTTCTTCTATTCGCGCACGAATTCTTTTATTTTTCATTTTGTTATTTCCGTTCGTTTTGGATCATAAAACGGAGAATGAGAAGCAAATATAAAAAATTAATAAACAAAGCTGTTATATTCTAAATGATTGTTCATAAATCTTAAAATGTTCAGACATCGCTGTAAACTGAGGAATTGAAGACTTGATATTCGTAAATTCTGATCTAAATGTAACAGAAAGAAATTATTACATTTATAAACAGTAAAATTCCAAATCCTGAAATAATTGATTAATTAATAATGAGATAATTTGATATTATGCCGATATAAGAGAGGTACATTAGCATGTGGTATTTTTCTTCTTCTACAAAATACCCACTCATCAATCAGAATAATAATAGAAATCAAAGTGAAAAATTATAGGAAGTTATAGCTATTTATAAAAATAATACAAACATGGACCCTATTAAGAATGTAGTTTCGCATAGAACGAGTGAAAATCCCCACATTCAGGTGACGTGCGGAATGCAAATTCAATTGATCATTCTTCAAAAAAAGTTACCTTTTTTAAACGTGACCATCGCAAACAAAAATTAAAATTTCTACAATTTCCATCACATTTCATCTTTAAGCACGAATTCATTTCGTATCCAAATGAAGTGCGAAATGAGAAACAGACTTAAAACGCATTAATCGTCGTTGACAAGGTTCGATAATTTTCGCGTTTGTCAGCACTGAACGACGATTCAATGGATTAGGAAAACGAAAATACTTCTTTTTTTCTTGTTTAAAATAGTTATAAAAATGTTATCTATTCTGTGACAATTTTTGAGGACGTACGATTTGATAGCGCTCATCAGCAGTTATCTTTCCTTCTTAAATCACTTATTTCTGTGGATAGTGATTTTTCACGTTTTATCAAATTAGGAAAACTTCCACTGCCATCGTTAACTACATCCGACGGTGAGAAGAATAAAATGTTTGTGTTTTTAGGATTTGGCATTAATATGTTCAATGTAAAATGATACCTTCAAGAGAAAATGATAACTCAGAGTCTTAAGTTCCTGTGGAATACACTGAGTTATCTCATTCTCTTAAGAGCTTTAGGATGTATTAGAGAACACATCGCACAAAATTCTATTGCGTATTTAAGATGCATCAAGAATTAAGTTTTGAATAATTTAGTCTGAATCTGATATGATCAATCTCAACTTTGTGGAAGGGAAAGAACTATTTCAAAAAGAACTGCGCATTTAAAATCTCCATGCATGGAAAAGGATATAAAGTTAGAGTACTACACATGACATTTTGAAATAAGAATTTCCACTCGCAATAGTTTTTATTTGAACCATAATGTCTTACTATTCGAATTACTTATCTACTATTTAGAATGAAGAAGTGGATATCGTTTTGAAATGGCATTCATTACACGCTCTCATTTGAAAATTAATCAGCGCGATAATCTGCCGTCGGCGGCGGCTCCTCAAGGCATATCCCATTGGGAGGCCCGAGGCGAGACAAAGTAATAGACAAATGAGATGTGCCGCAAACGTACTCAAAGGAATACGGCGAAATTATTACAAATTAAAATCGAAGATTACGATAAATCGAATGATCTCGAATATAAAAATGATAACTATTTAATCAATAGATGGTTTTTTATTTTAGAAAATCATTTAATTAATTCAACATTTCTTTTATCTTCGATGGCACATTAATTAAGACCCGCATGGCATTATGGGAGCCGTAGAAAGAATGGTTCCGCTATCCTTCTTAATAGATAAAGAGATTTCTTAATTTTTAGTTTAACTGATCTAACAATGTATTTCTCTATTATAATATAAATGTAATATAATGCATAATGTACATGCATATATCGTAGCACATTTGGTTCTTCAGAACCAAGGTTGGATCATTCTGACAATCTTATATCCAAATAAGAACAATTGAAAAAAATGCAGTTTCTTAATTTGTTTGCGAAATCACGCTTTCAATCCGTTCATTGAGATTAAGTAGAAAACGATCCACGTATCTATAGTGATACGACGGCTGCCTAATCTCAATCGTAATTAATAAATATGGATGCATCAACTGCCAAATCAACATTCCCTTCAACACCACCGACAGACGTAAATCGCAAGGAGGATTTTCAATACGATAGATATATGCGATGCTGAAAACAATGGACTATTTTAATTAGCTTTTACTCTTGAAAACTGCCATTTTTCATCTAGATCTACATAAGTACCCTGCCGCCTTTCGGCGTGTGGCATGAATTGTTAGCTTAATTAACACTTTTTAATTATACGTATATATTTAAAGTTGCTACTTCCCAAAGAAAAGGTCGATTCGGAATTTCATTGGCGAGACGTGTTTGCACGCACTTGAGCACATTCTATCGAATGAGAGATTCTTTTTGCGCAATGTGCGATTAAAGTCACGCGATATTAGCGCCTCCACTTTGTTCTCAATTTATAAGTACAATAAATTCTGAAAATTATATTTTTATTGTTCGCTATCCGCAGAATGGTCAATTGATTTGCATCGGATTTCAACAAGAGGATGTGGAACTTCCTCTTTCTCGAGAGGAATTTAGCACCTATTCGAAACACAGGGTGGTCGATATCCCAGGGCCAGTGGTCTCTTAGCGACGACCGCCAGGGGCGACCGAATCAGAGGGGCGCTAAATCCTGATTCGCGATGTCCAAAGATGAAACAAAGCGTGTGAAATTACGCGATTTATCAGATGCGCGAAAAGAATAGAAATCCGTTCGTACATTTTGATTATATAAACACAACTGAAACGAAGATGGAAAATCAGTATTTTAAGCTAACGGCAGACTTCTTTTCTTAATAATCCGAAAATATACAAAGATCATCAAATGCTAAAAATACATATTACGGGAATTTATTCGTAAAAATTTCACAAAGGTGCTGTATTTAATGACATACGACTCATTGAACATTATTTTTTCGATAAATGAAGCAGGAAGGTGGGTATTGACTCTATAACTGCGTAATCACAATTGAAAACAAATTCTCTTGTTCATAAATACTTAATGTTTCTTAGTTTTCACTGTCATTTTCACTACATTTCGAGTTAAACAGATTTCTCATGAGATTTGAACAAAACGATAATATTTTAGCTCCAAAATGAACAAGGAAATTATATTGAGGTAATGGAGCATTTACGCAATAAGCTGTTTTCATCTCTAAAGAGCCACAAATGTAAATTTAAAAATGAGAAAAGCGGAGTGACAGCCTACGATAGTAAACACATAGGAAATATTTTTCCACGGATACTTCCTCTCATTTCTTAAATAATGTTCTTCAGCTTTCACACAATCCGTACATACTTTCAGACGCTAAGATGAGGGCACGATTTTGAAAATATTTTAGTAGTTTGAATTGTGGAGGCAATTTCCTCCACAACTTGTCTTTCGGATTCATTTGGAGAATCAAGTTGGAAAAGGACGTGTGAGAAATTTGAAGATTGTTAATATTTGAGAGATGTGCATTAAACAGAGAGTAAACCCAAAGGGGGGAATGAAATTCTACTCTTCTTTAAGTATCAAATTTAAGTCAAATAATGCATATATAAAACGATTGGTATAATGCGATATGGCAAAATAAACAAAATCCAATATATCACATACATATATCGAATGTGTCTTAAAATACTTCGCATATTTTATTAATAGGTAAAAATAAAATCTTTTAAAAAGTATGAATATTATGTAAAATTTAATGTATTACAAAATCCTTAATTATGCTTTGCTGCATTTTTTCACCATTCGAAAAATCGTTCCTATTTCAAATTTCTTCTTTCGATTTCAACGAAAATTCAAAATAGACAATCTGTCCCTTTTGGTTATCCCTAAGAATATCTTCGATGCGATTTATTTATCGGTCCCTTTTTACCCCAATTACACTATTATCATTATTTATCAATATATATATATGAATCTTCGGGTGGATGAGCAGAGATTTGTGGGGACATCATTTCCTGTTTTACTAAGAACGAATTTTTGGCGATCTTTGGGCAAATTCCACTCTGGATCCTCAGCAGAATCTTGTATCGATGATTCGGTGTTTTAGTGGGAAAACATTTTCGACGCCAAATTAATTTAAAATGAATTTCACCAAAAGAGACTCGTTTTTCTCTTCAAAATGTGCAATCCACCGCATTTCCCTCGGCTGTTGTCGCGGAAACATTGGCGGAGAGCCGATCCTCGGAAAGAGACATCTTAAGGAGGCCCTCGAATTGGATACATGAAGAAGTCCTTTAATTAGCGTTCAGACGCGTTAAGGTCTTATCGTCCTTCAGATTGAGACGATGTCTCTCGAGTATTCGCACAACGTCTCAAAAAACACAATTACGCAAATGTTTGTGATTTTGTGAACTTTCTAATCGTGCGATTAGGGTTTCATTTGCTCAAACCGCAGAATCTTTATACGTTCAACCGGGAATATATTTTATGGATTAATACATTTCAGAATCAAATATTTCGGAATTACTCCGAAGAATAAAATGAAGGGAAGAAAGCTTTATTTGGCGTCGATTGGCAATCATTTCGAATGGCGAAAGATAAGCGGTATGTTTCGCTCAAAAATGCTAAGATTAATAATGTCATGGATCCTTAAATAAAGGAAGTTTGCTGTTTCTTTGCGTAGATGAGAACACAATGCTTCGATCATTTTTGAGAATTCCCCGAATCACAAGAAAAGATTAAAAAGTTTTGGTTTTTCTCTACGTTTTCGCCGAATGGCACTTTGTAGGGTATTTATGAATATGTTGTGAATTTCAACATCATTTTTCTTAAATCGAAGCAACCCAAAATATTTCCGTCTTTTCTAATCACTAAATATTGTTTCTGCTTCAAATTACCGTAGAAAAAGGCATTTTCGTTCTTTTTCTCAGTTTCGCTTCGGATGATACAAATGTTCCGATATAATTTCCCTTAATTCGATCGATTAGGACCCCAGTAACCCACTGCCAATCGCCCGACGTCTCAAGAAGACGTGGAGGGCGTCGGCGGCTGATAACAGGCAAATATGTTAATTATTCCAAAAGCATATTCCGAGGAAATCTTTCGAAGAATTTTAACCGATATCATTGTGTTTTGGAGTGCACAGCGATAAATGGAAAATCCACGTTCATAATTAAATGGAGTGGGTTCTGAGGAGTTTAATATTTTAAACTGCCTACGAAGTCATTTGATTTCTTCCTATAAACGCACAGCATTACTTACCAAATAAATTAAAGTGGAATACCAAGAGTTTCGTCAATTTAGTACTTAAGGGAAATTTGAATTCCTTCACTCGTCCGATAGAATTTCTATAACTACAAACTAAGGATTGTAAAATAAATCGACAGTTGAAAACACCGATTCCTGTTTCGAAATCCACGAAATGGTCATTTGTGAAGAATTTCGAATACCGAATATTGGTAAAGAGGATGATTAGACTGACCCGCATTCTTGGCGGACTACAGTCGACTTCTATGGATGTCTACGGAAAACGAAGGTAAATTAACTATGAATCACTCTTTTTTTTTGGTTGATACCGCAGTCGATGACGATTTAAATAATTTACAAATTGTAGTCGCGTTAACGAGTCTTCGTAATCACGTTTGGGTCGATGAGTAAAAAGACGGCGATGATTCAAGGATATTAATATTAATAAGGGAGTCGATGCATGTCTGAGAGGAGACGCTATCGATCGATTTAAATACATCGGAAGTGATAAAGAGGGATTTTATATAAATAGATGTCGCTTCCTTAGATCTCTGAGCTATTCAAGCCAAGAGGATAGACGCATAGGACATTTAATGGTTTTATGTGCGAATAATGATCCTAAAATTCCTTTTTGATCGCGAAAGAGTTTGCAAAAATAAATCTAAAAAAATCGGTGTGGAACAGGCAAAAACATTTTATTCGTTTAAACATAACTCCTTCTAATCCCAAATACTTATTCTTTTTTGTATTCTGATTTATTTTCTCCAAGAACTTATTCCTCCTTAAACCACTCTTCATCTAGACTCTTCCAAGTATTCTATCGAACGCATTGTCGCATAAATACTACTAAAATGAGTCAAAAGAATATTTCCGACCATATTATATTCGTCATCCACTTTGGTGGAAAATGATCACATTTAAAATAAATTAAGGGACATGCGTAACATTAAAGTTACAACTTAAAATATTTAAGCGATTTTTTCTTGAAAATACATCGGAGTCTTCGAAACTTGAAGACGTTTCAGGCGCCTTCATGAAAATACAGCAATTTGGATAAAGTCTCTGCGAATATCAATTAGATAGCAGCTTAATCGAGGAAATATTTTATTGATACAAATAATGAAACATTTTGACGAGTGGCAAAGGCGTGGATTTTTCGTCGATTCGCATAAATCAGACGATTAAATTCTTACGATGTTAGAAATGCACCTTCTATTCCTAGGGATTTTTAAAATTCTGGAGCCGTGTTTTCAGTTTGAAAGAGGGTTCACACCTTATCGCCGTATTCCTTCGCTTGGGAGGCTACCGATATTTCGTATGCTGACAGTACTCCGCCCTCCCGACCGCTCCCACATTCAAGCCCAAGCAATTTTATTCAAATCCGTACAAGAATTTTATAAATGGAGACCGTTGGAATCCCTCAAATGAATTCAACTTTCGAATTATAAACAATTTCTATAAATTCTTTTTCGTCTTCTCAAAATCCACTTAACGTTTTTACATCAAACATTAATCTATTCAAGTTTGAATTTCCTTCCATTTCCACAATTGAACAACTGCGAGTAGAATGATTGCTAACAATTATCATTATAATTGCGATTTTTGCTATTGGTGGCAGTAAAACTAGTAAGACAAGAAATGATCACACAACGAATACAACTAACAGATTAATACCCATACCCTTAATTTACATGAATATACGTATTTAAATATGAAACATTCTCACTTATTACCTCACTATTACTTTATTTTTCTTTTATACTTTATATTTCAGGCACAATTTTATTTTTTTTAACCGCGCCTTAAAATTTTGCACACGGGGCGGCATACCATCGCTATATAACATTTACTCTCATACGAACATTTACCTAAATTTGTCCATTGATACGGGTTTGATTTTACAATCACTTCTTTTATCATTGGCTTCTATCACCGATTTCTGCGGCTCCGGTACGTTTTACAAAGATTTACTAACCTAAGTATTATAGAAAAAGATACAATAATTTCGGCAAATAAACGTTTAATACAAGAATGGTCGTAAATTTACAATATTTTTACTCGAAGATTGATTTTATCTGAAACTGGTGGTGTATTGATGCTTTGAGAAATTTCCCTAGCCGATCAACGAACTTGTTAAATGCAAAAGAAACAATGATCGATCGCAAGCGGTGCTCATCAATTTCGCATTAAAAGGAATACATTTTCTAGGAAACGAGAGAAGGAAACGTCGCCATTTATGTTTACGTTATTCCATAAAATACCGAATTGGACCTTCTTAATGGTTCCATTAATTATTATAGTGGTATAAATAATCTAAGACTCAAATGGAAACTATCGAATGAAACGCGTGGGAATCAAATCCATTCAAATCCTATTTCAGTTGAAAAAAATCTCAATAAATTTCATAAAATCAAACAAAAGTATAAATTATACATCATTTTGACATTATTACGGGGCTTTTTTCGGTTAAAGAAGAAAAGTAAACTTAAGACAAATGTTTTGCGAATTTCCCGCTTTCGCTCATCGCAGTCATTTCACGAAATAGTAACTTTACGATCAAATTCTCATTAGGAAATATTTGTGAATGAAGCGATAAGGGACAGCATTCCAAAGTTACCTGATTCAAGCGATTGATTGCAAAACCTTTGAATTATCAAGAGTGATCGATTGAAGTGAATGATAGTGGATGTCCTCTAGATAAGGGATGGGGTGGCTGTGCTCAAAGGCTTGAGAAGAGGGTGAGAAAGAAGACGGCCTTCCATTGGACGACTGCGTTCCACGAATCGGGTGGACGAAGCCATGCAGGGACAACAAAAAAACATACGTCGGGCGAAAAGAAATAAAAAAAACGGAGATGTTTTGGAGAGGGCGTAGGGGTGAGGACTAAAAAATGATCCAATTTAACGAAAACTCTCACATGAGCACTTATCTTGTCTCTCCGCGAATAGACTGCCCTCTGAAGATAAGTTTTCGAAACATTGAATTCGTTTCCTAAACTTTGACTTCCTATTTTTGTTACGCATTTTAAATGGCCACAATCGGTCGTTTTAAAATATTCGATAATTACAGAACTTTATTTTCGGTTCGTTGCAGAGAATGGATCATTTATTTTGTGTTTATTTTTTGTGGTTATTTTATGTTTATTAACCTTTGAAATGAGGAATTTATGTAGCAATCGATTTAGCATACAAAATAGAAATTCAAAAGAGGTTTCAATAAAATCCGTCCAAATCGATATCACGTCTTCAAACTATTCACCTAACATTCGTAAAAATTCACTCAAGATGTTTCGAGAAATCTTCCAAAGCGATCGTTTAATTCGAGAACATCAAAGAAACGCCAACAGACCAATTCAACTGTGGCTTAGTTTGGAACTTTCCTATCAAAAAGAGACGAACATCCTGCTGGCATGTAGAGTGTGTTCTTTAAAAACGTACCATTATCTTATAAGTGATTAACTTAGAGAAGGGTAAATGATACAACGTACAGTACTTACAAAGCCGTGCTTGTCGGAGATGTTGTTTGTGAGTTTCAGCTTGTGAAAGGAGACTACCTTCTGCATCCACTGCTCCCCTGTCGACGGCGAATCTGGGTGAATGTACATTCGTTTGGGCATCTCCGGATCCGCCTTTCCGGCCACCATCCACCGACTGCAAACACACATTCAATCACACGAATTGAGCTAATAACATTCACGCCTATGGTTGTTTGAAGTTTGAATGAAACTTATTATTATGAATATATACCTTTTAATTCAACGAGAGAAATAATACGCATGTTTAGCGTTGTTGAAAATATTTGTTTTTTGTAAAAGCTTTTTCTTGGGAATCTGATTTCGACAAATAGCAGGAACAACATTTAATGGAATGATTACTTTGGATTAGTTTAATTTTGGTAATAATTTCCAATACATTCACTTAATACATACTGATCTATACGGAACATATTACATTAACCGTAAAAATGTTTATTGGATATTTTAATTCTATTAGTACATATTATGACTTTATAGTGGATGCCGTCAATACACGGAGTAATGGATTCCGCATTTCGCGAATCAAGAGCATCTAAAATACGATCACAAACGAAATGCGAATTTTTAATTATAATTCATTGTGAAGGGTTAACGTTCGTCATTGAACCGAATTCCTTCGGATGTGACAGCAGTAGTTTGATTTCTATAGTCCATCCAAAGAAATAAATTAATATGTGAATTTTAATAGAAACGCCATGTTTAATCGTTGAAAAGGATTTCTCATTTTCCGGAAATAGTTGAGTTCGTCAATATCTTTCGATCGATAATTTCCCATTTTCAATGTGCGTATTTCGTGCTTTTGATTGATATGAATCATTTTGACTCCTATTTCATCGAAAGCTTCAATCGTAAGATATTCCTCACAAATATTGAGTATAATTAGAATAAATGTAATCAATTTCAATCAGAACTTTTCTCGTCAATTATATTATTAGCATAAGAGATTCTTCCTCAACGAACAACAATAAGACCAAAAAAAAATCCATTAAGTTTATAGGTAAGTAAAAATCATGACGATCAAATTTCAATTTGGATCATACAATAAATTTTAAAAGTACATTGAAAATAATATCAGGTTAAAATTCATTACTGAAATAAATAAATGTATTTCAATCACTAATTGTTTACGTAATATGAGGTTCATAGAATGCCTTTTAAAAAATCCTTTCTACTATAAGTTTCATTCGATTTGTGAATGAAGTATATCTTTTAGTTAACGAAAGAAAGGATAACAAAAAATTACTTTTAGAATTAAGATAGTGAAATAATAATACACTTGAAAATCTCAATCACTTTGGTATAAAATCATAACAATTATATTCCCTGTTTAGGTTATATATTTGGAAACAAATATTAATAAAAACATAACACTAGCATAATATCATGAAGTTGCCGTGAAAGATTTTTAATTGACAATGCAAGAATAAGGTGAGCTTTTTTTTAAATTTAAAATAGTGAAACATTGAGAGCGAGTAACATCATTTTGGTGCCAAATTGCAAAATCCATCCTTTCCTTACCCAATTTTTAAATATCAAAGAAGAAATTACACACAATGTTCGACCGGTTAATTTAAAAAGCTCATGCTTCAATCCAAAACATGCAAATGGACCATGCAAATGATATAAAGAAAAAGAAAGATCAAAGAAATTGAGTCATGCGGGTTCATGTTCAAAGCCCATCAAAGCTCTTTTACTTTTCAACCTAAGAATCCGCAAATTATCCCAAATGATTTTTTCCCAAAAGTCGATTGCGAGTTGTTGACTCATCGACGATACAAATCCACGCGCTTTTTTATTTTTCTAAAAAGGGCTTTTTTCTCAAACTATGCACCTTTTTCAATGAAATACATCCTTTGCTTCCCAAAAACAGCCCAAATTCAGTAACTGTTAGATTAGTCTCCCAATTATTTCGAATTTCTTTTTCAAATTCATTTTTGTACCTGTTGTGGAATTTATATCTGCAGTCATCAGCTGCGACGATGTCCATAAGTAGGATGTATTTGGCCTTTTTATCAAGGCCGGTTACCCGAACTTTGTAGGCTGGGAACATTCGCCTGCAAGACACAACAGAGATTATGAAACGAGAGGTCCTCCATCGGATGGAACACGAAGCAGGGGCGAAGCAAAAACAAAATATATAAAAGAGGCGAACAGACGAAAGTATAAGAGAAGCCAATCTCGTTATGTTTTCGTCTACCTGTTGTGGAACTTATATCTGTAGTCGTCAGCGGCAATTATATCCAGCAGCAGAATGTATTTGGCTTTTGGATCGAGACCGGACACACGAAACTTCATCTGTGGAAACATCTGCCTGTAATTAGAGACACAAACGATGTGAGGGTGCCTTCCCTCGATATAACAATTGAGATACCAATCGTTCCATGATTTTAGGGTCTCCTTAAGGGGATTATCGGTTGTTCGTAGTATTCCATGAAAAAGAATTCAACGCCATACGATTTCTGAATTCAATACACAAACAAAGTATAAATTAAAATTCTAAGAAATTTTGTTCGGTAACAAAATGGTAATTAAAAATTTTGATTTGTGTAAAGAAATGATATTCAAAAGAATTTATCGAAATTGAAACTATGTGATTTGATATAGCAGTTTACTTTGATCGATGATCTTTGAAACGATTGATACTCGTAAACATAATGATCTATGAGGAGGATTTTCTTCTCTTATAATGCGCGTGTTTTTCTAATAAAAGGAATCAAAAAAGTAAACCTGAAAAAAAGAAATTCATTTGTATTTGTACAAATAAGAAGAATCAGCAGCAGTTTAGAAGTGGCAAACATTCAAACGTGTCGAAAACAAAAAAAACACAATGATTCATGTAATGCGTCATAAAGTGAGTGGAATGAAAAAGAGCTGAATATTATTATTTCGACGACAGAATGGCATCTGGTTCACCTGTAAAATATCAAGAACACGAAAATTTACACAAAGATTAAAAGGATCTCAATAAATCAATTCAATAAGTATTTCCCTCAGCTTTAGAAGAATTTCCAATATTGTGATGCGTACATTTAGTTATTTGGAATGCATATCATAAATTACATTCTTATAAACTTCCTTCAATATTAAATTTTCATATAATATATTTTGAAGGCTATTTCTTGATTTTCGGAACACAGTTTAAAACTTAATTCGAGTAAACCTTTTTCACTCATACTTCCTGGAAAACGATATTTGATACGCCTCAGGTTTTTCCTTCCATTTCTCCGCCATATTGGCTAATAAAAGTGAACAATCGAACGTAGGAAACTTTCTTAAATCGGTTACAACGATGCACAGGAGTAATGGCTATCGATTTTTCGAACTGTTTTTGAGTTGGTACATATAGGTACCGTTTTGGACTCCCGCAGGGACGACACCTAAGTGGAGGTCTAAGAAGGAAGTCTCACCATTATAAGGCAAACAATAGCACTTCCCTTATTATTCCGAAACCACGGTCGCACACCCATTCTAACACTTCCTGCGCGCCTTTAAGACCTCTTATCCATTATTATCGAAAGGGATACACTAATCCTCACCCTTTTCAGACACTTTTTTCAGGAAAAACGAATGCGGTGAATCCCTTTGTGCGGCGATTGCCTCCGAAAAAAGGGATTTTTTTTTTGAAGACGATCGTAAGGAAGGCGCTTCGCACGTTTCATCTTTTAGCGAAAGGAATCATCGAATTTTTCAAAGGGTTTTATCGTCCTCTTTTATTTTAAAATTCGTTTTCAAAAGGAATAGTTCAAATTGCGCGAGATCTATATTGAATCGGTAGTGAAAGAACTGTCTTTCGTGGACCTTTTTAAAATCATCATAAACTGAAGCGAGTGCAATGTGCTCTAGTGATGTTTATAGTCATCACAGAGAATTAAAGTAATTTAAGGTCCGTTGGAATGCCGTTGCAAAGAAGCATTAATATCCGTGCGGGCCAAAGTGCGGCACTACAATAGGAAGGGTGTGCTCACAATAGGAAGATAGGCAGGGGGTGACAAAGGCTGCAAAAGATGGACACCGCAGCTTCGAAAGGTATTCTTCAAGAATATGCGTCTATTTTCAAATCGTAATATTCTGGATTCTACTTGTTACGCTCCCATTTAGTCCTTAACCTTAAAAAATAAATGATAAATAAGACGAACATTTCAATGGAACTCTAAGAAAAAGAAAATATTGAGAGAGATTGTTTTTCATCATTCAAATTGCGCATTGCGTTCATATTGCTAATCTTCTAATGCTGTGGTCCCGGGTTCAAATCCCGGGGAGAAAATTTTCCTCTCAGGGTCTGGATGTTTGTGACGTCCGTTGTTAAGTTTACGACCAGTAATTGTGGATGCGGTGCGGAAGTGCGCTCTTTGATAATAAATAAATAAAATAGCCTAAAAAGCTTCATCTTTGAAAACAGGATTCGCCTTTCATGAGGATGAATATAGGTTCTATGAAATAGTTTAAAATGAAAAGTTCTCCGGTAACACTGGAGCACCATTTGTATATTTAAGAAATATTACAATTTTATAAGTTCAGGATGAAATCATGCTAATTTTTAAGAAACACCAAATATCTATTCTAAAACTTTGCAATTTATTAGTATATAATCGAATACATTAAATGTTTCCATTGTATTCAAATGCTTCAATATTCCCCACCGGCTGTTGAATCTCACATTTATGTAATTTAGTTGCTCCGATGCACAAAAGTCGAATTGGAAATCAGCGATCGAATCGACGTTCAACGATTTACTTGAAATGCACAGAAAAGTAATAAATACGGAATTGGAGAAAATAGACTTCGCTATTAGTCGCAGCAGTAAAAAAAAATAATTTAAATAGCTTAAATCACAAGCCAAAGATAATTTTGATCGATATTTAATATTTGACGCTGAGAAAATATTTTTCCTGGAATCCGATAAAGTAAATATTCAAAATCAAGTTTATTTCGGACATATTCGTGAACTTTTTCTTCGAACGTAATTACGGAAAAATAAATCTCTACGATGTTTTAGGTTGAATTTCATCAACCAGATGAGGTGAGCGTTTTAAAATATATAAAAGCACTTATCGATAAGAACTCAAGAAGAGTTCCAGTGAAACTGGAACGCTGAATTGAGAAGAAAAGTGACAATAGTTTCTTTTGAATTTCCACAAAAAATTATGAAATATTATTAATTTCATTGATATTGCAAGTATGGGATGGAACAAGTTCAATAAATATTTCACACGTACTTTAGAATATCAAACGATTCATAAGTGACGAAATAGGCTCCAGAGTTCGAATTGCTTTGATTCGTCGTTGGACGATTAGAGCCGAAGATTCACTAAGCGATCGATAAATACGAATTATCTATTAAACTTAAGAAAGGGTTTTAAGGGGACTGGTGGAAACTCAAAAAAGAAGTAATGTTTTTCCTTATAATTATATTAGGACTTTTTATCTAAAATTTCGCTGTTTGATTGTAACAAATTTAAACTGACTAAAGGATAGTAACTGTGGACGTTTCAATTGAGTCTTCGCCACTTTTTAAAACCTAATTTTAAAATTAATAATAATTTCCCTAAAGAATGTGACCTAATGAGTTTTATAACATATTATATGTATACATTCAGTCATCTCATTATATACGGCGGGAAATATTAATTCAGTCATTTCGAATGAGCGAAGACGAGATGTGCACTATTTCACACCAAGTGTAGGTCGAAATGCAACAGAGAGAAAAAAATCTCAATCAAGGGAAATAAAAGTATCTAATAAGTAGTCTAAGGCAAAAGATAATTGATTGGAAAGCACTGAAAAGTAAGAAGATTTTACATCCTGTTATAATAACTGTCGTAGCTCATTGTAGTGATTGAAATAAACTTCGAAGAGACTGAAAATAACAAAGGTAAAGATAACTGATAATTATTTGAGAAAAGTTTAACTTAAATATATATATTTTTTGAAATTTTAAGTAAGTTTTCCCATTTGTCAAATAAGCAGAAATTATGCGTCAAAAGACACACTTTCGGATAAGATTTTACGAGTCCAATAGGTCATTCCAAAAAATGGATGAATTCAACATCCATATAAGTCTCAGAACATATTTTATAGAGGGTGGAAGTGTTTCTATGTATTATTCCGAAGAAAAAGTACTTTTTCGAACAAAATACAAACAGGTATGTTTCATGCTAAATCAAGAACTAATAATAATTGATGTATAGCCGTGAAAATAATCTAAGACTCACTAGTTGTTTGAAGCAATTAGTATAACACAAGATTAAGTTTACTTAATGTACCAGTAATTATCGTCAGAGCGACGTTTACCGGTGAGATTAAAACAATAAATTTGATCAAATCTTTCTAACTGTAGTGTTCACTCAGAGATTTAATTGGTCCCAAAAGTCGTCTAATTCGCTAAAAGAAACGATCAGCTTTTATTTCAAGATTTATTATGTCTTAAGAAACAACTTTAAACACGAGGTCGATCAATTGAAAGTGAAAGATATTTTGTGCATAAATGTTAACGTTTTCCCGTTATACATCCTGTTAAAAATTTTATACCTTTGAGAATTTCATGCAATGATTTATTTTCTTATCTTCCCAAAGGATCGTCAATTTTTAATGAAATACAGATAAATATACGTCCGTCAAACATTATTATAAGATTCTTTTGCAACATAAAAGATAAAATATATTTTAAAATATTAATCGTATATATATATATATATATATATATATATATATATATATATATATATATATATATATATATATATATATATATATGAAAAGTGAAGTGAGTGTAAATGACTGAGGGTTTTGAGGGATGATTTTACTTGATAAAACAACAATACTTATTTACCATAAAAAGGTGTGAATACCCAAGTGTATGTGACTTAAAATAAAGGTGAGCAAATACATCTATTCCCTAACAGAAAATATGGAAAGTTAGCATTATATTCACTGCAACACTGAGATCGGTAAATCATGAATAGAATAAAATTTATACCTTCATTGGTATTATTATTAGCGAGCCAGATGTACATTATCCATTTAGAAAAAATAATCAATTTAAATTTTAAAAATTTCGGTTTATTTAGTATATTCCTAATCTATATGTTTTTGCTTTTAGATATTTAAGGCAATACCGAATCCTGTGAGATGTTTAACTGTTGTTTCTCTTCCGATTTTTAAGCGTTTGTAAGAACAGTTGGGTTGGTAGCAGTGGGAGACGGCAAAGAACAAACGAAAGGTGATTATTCATTTGTCTCCCGTCTGAAGCATAAGTTTGACGCTGAGATTTGGCCAAGAAATGGTGGAGCAGCTTCTATACTCTCAACATACGCCTTCTGCAGAGTTCAGGTGGATCCACAATGTTGTGAAAATGTACGATTCATAAAATGAATGACGACCGATTCTATTAATAAGTGATGATAAGTAATATTATTCATCATTACTAGTACTTTGAGGCGGACTTAAATTTGTTTGAATATGTGCACTGAATATTCCTTTGAAATTACATCTCATTGAAAAATTAAACCTAGAGACACGTAGACCTTTGAATATATAATAATTTTATTAATTTGCAAAAAAATGCACCGAAAGGATCTAGTGTTGCAATATCAATCAAAAAGGTAAATAAGAAATATGGAATAGAGAAGATGCCCTCAAAGGGTTTTATAAAGTTCCCTTGTCGAATTCAACGGCTCTTCCTATATATTCTTTAAACTCTAATGCGTTACGTGATCAACAACTTGAAATCACTGTGGATTCGTAACGCGCTTTCCTAAAACGGGAAGAGATAATTGTGTCGAATTATAAATCGCCACTCTAGTAACTCCCTAGTCTCAGCAGATGCTATTAAGACTCGAAAAACTTCGAATTCAATTTTACTCCGTAAATTAAAGAGTAAATTCTTCTGTTTATTTCAGAAAAAGGGGATACCCAAAGGAAGAACCCACAAAAGTGCAATTCTCTGTGAAGGTTAGATGAGTGAAGTCAATTGCGAAAGAATCTAAGAATTCGGCTGTTATTTGTTTGGAATGGTGATCACTTTTGAATAGTTGCAATGCATCCACATCACGCGCGTGTCTAAAGGGCTCGGGAAACACCCTTTTGTCTGCAAAAAGGGACGACGAATTTCTGTAAATCCTTTAGCGGTTCGCATTAACACAATGCGAATGGCTAATTCATGCACGAAGGCATTGCTCGTCAGCTTGGAATGCTAAATAAACGTTTGAATATTTAAGGCGCATCTCTACCTCTGTAGAGGTGTGTTGAACGTGATATTTTACAGACTCCTTTTACATGTCCCTAAGACGTGTTTACCTCTCGTCAAAATTTTGTTCCGCTCAGCGATTGGAGTTTCCGATGTTTGCTAATAAATATAAAGCGAAAGGATCAGTTATAATGAGCTGTTTGAAATAAACGAATCGTAATCGATCGAATCATACTCGTTTAAACAGGCGAACAATACGATCCAAAAAAAACATTTATGATAGACCACAATAGATAACGGAAGTGTATAAAGCCATCGCATGGAATGTGAGAAGACAATGAAGAGGAGATAATTCTGCAAATGAAGAAATTTATAACGAAGATTGAACGTCTTCTTTGAAAGATGAGCATTTCAACGGATGACGATCATTGTGTCCATGACAACGGATGAGTATGCAGAGAAGATATCGAAATTAGAGGGAATCCAGATGGAATTCAACGGGCAAGAGCGTCATGAAAAGGTAGCACATTTTACAGAAACGTCGTTTAAACAAACTTTACCATCCTTACATCGAATAACTCGTTCTAAATAAAATGCTCAAATGTTATTCAACCAAGATCCTTTCAATTTTATGTTTCGTTTATCATCTGAATTGCTACTCGATCGTTACTTGATATAAATGTAAATGCTCAAATCATTTTAGGAAATCATTTAAACTATAATCGAATCAGGTAAACGATATTCGCACTCAAATAACTTTTTCATTTTTAATTATCGAGACTTTGTATCGAATTAAACTCAGTCCCAGAGGAGCTATATTCCCCTTTAGACGTCTTTAATAATATTTCATTCGGCCAATGAGTTATTCAGATGACGTTCTTTTTATGTTTAAATTGAGGAAAAGCGATCCGAGGGCGGATCCCATCATCGAGTAATTTATTCGACGTCTTCATCCGGAGAAGAAATAATCGATTCAACGGCATTTAATTACAATATTTGATCGCGGAAATAACGAGATCGCTACAGACGATAAAATCGGTGAAAATTCCGTGGGAATGGAGAATCACACCTTCACTCGCGTAAATTCAATCAGAAGTTTTACGAGTGAAATCCGATGGTTAGATACTTTTCGTATCAAAGTAAGCATTGATTTTTATAAATAGTTTTATCTCACAGCAATTATAGATATCGTATTTCGTTGGGGTTTAATTTTTGTAAAAAGTATTCCGAATAACGAATGAGTATTCTTAACGTATTGGTTGCTTTTAAAAGGGTTCTTTTGATTCTAAAATTTCGTAGTGTATCAAAATCATTTTTACCTAAACGATCCTCATCAATAAAGTACGGTTTTGATCAATAACGTTCTATTTGCCATGATTAATTTCTCACGTTCGTAGAAATAAACTTTGAAGGAAGAATGTATTTCGGGGCTCCATTTAAAGATCACATTAGCTGATTTTGGACTTTTTTCGATTGGCTAAGAGAAAAGGTGTAATTTAGGGGAGAGCGTTTATCTCAGTGGTGGTCTGGAGAAGGAAGTGGGTAAAACAAACAGCTATTTCGTATGGGCGTGTTGAGGCGATGAAAAAGTGAGGAGGTAGTTAGAGACCTCACAGAAAGAGGCCAACGGGTGGGGGTATAATTTGAGGAGAAAACAGATTGATCAAATGATGACACCATAATAACTTTGACATGATAAAGCATTAAGCCATCACTGAACGAGCATTTTAATATCAACCATTTGAATTTTTCATTGCGAACTTTAGGATGAAGTCTAAAGACATTCGAAAAAGACTTGAGAAAAAGTAATGCTTTTGAAAAGTGTCGGAATAAATTCTACGAAATTAAATACCGAACCACGTGTTGTACTTCGAAAATCAAAATATCGGAGATGCGGCTAAAATCGGAGTTCATGATATAGTAAAAACATCGGAGAATGATTTCCATGGAAATATTCGAGAATACGCGATATAGAAATACTATTCTCTAAGGCACAACCTGCTTTGGCCTAATAATCGGTCGTAAAACATCCTCCGTTGTCACGCTCTCGATGGCTATCGAAGATCCTTCAAATTGGTACCTTTCAACGCGTTCCCTTCCCCTGGCCACCCCAGTCATTAAGTTGTAGGTAGAAAACCAACCCCCTAATCAAAACCTGCTTATCCATACCATAGAATCCACTCCCAAGCAATTTCTCATCCGGGCATGAATTCCTCCAAATCGTACGCCGAGGGCACGACAGGAAGTGTATAGTTTGCTCTCTTAATTGCCACCGAATGACATTCCCATATGATCCCACTGAAGGGTCGAGGATTTCTCATCGCGCATGTTGCATTTTCCCTAATGATAAAGGCATCTCAAGTAAAGTACAAATTGACCACACATCTCAAGGTGGAATGCACACTCGTGTCATCAAAAATAAGACATTTTAGACGAGGTTTGCAGTCGACAAACGAAATAGGCGTGATATAATTATAAATATATAAATAAAAATTCATTTTCTAATAGCTAATGAAGTACTAATGTCGATAGCCTCTTAACTATTTCAGAAGGAGTAGAAAAAAGCCGCATTTTCTGAGTCTAAAAAGGGCACTTGCGCTACAATAATTCGTTAAAATAACTTCGTGAGAAATTTTTCCGTGGTCTGTTAACAGGATGTGTACGTTGGACGGTTTCATCGACAAGTTAGATGATAATTAAAAGAATGCAATGATGACATCCTACCATCCACTGAGAGACTTTTTTTACAGAGTGTCTCAAGTAAACGATTAAGAATCAACATTTTATTACTTCGATCAAAAATAAATTTACTCCGTTGCAATCATTAGCTCCTCCTAAACGTATCAACGAACGCGGGTTTTAGCTAAATCAAAGTTCGACAAATTGATGTACTACTCTAATAAAAATCATCTCCTCCGAGAAAGTAAGTTACTCGAACGGCAATAGAATCCGATGAAAACGTGATTTTCTTGCAAAGAACCTTATTTCGGAGCCGTATCTGCTGCAATGTCGAGATTGCGTACGAAAAAGCAGAAGGAAAGAGTTACAGATTAAACATAGTGTTTGTGGATCGAGAAATATATTGAGGCCTGAAGGCAGAATAAACAAACGACCTTTCGAGAACAAAAAATATACAATTTACGAAGGAAAAAATGACAGGCTATCTGTTGCTATAACCACTATATGCATGAGATGGGTCTGGCCCTTGGGCAGTGGGATAAGTGAGGTATCGGGTGGTGTGGGAAGGCGTGCCAATGAAGATCATAAATGATGAAGAATTGAAGGATATCGTGGAAAGAAGGAATATCTCGAGAAGACGAGTTATTAATACGACTCTGGACAAGAATTATAAGTAGGCGTGCATAATCATGTGGCTACTAGAAGCGAGAGGCATTAAGAGGGTTCTTCTTCTTGAAAGAGATAAGGGAATACTTGAAATCAGTAAAAGCATAATGTAGAAGGAAAATAGCAAAACCGAAAATATTAAATAGAAATTAAATATGAGAGGATGATTTATTTTTAAAACACGTTGGAGGTGCGCCTCAAAGTTTGTCAAATGATTGAAGAAGCGAAGTATTTTTTACTCGCCAAGAATCAAATCAGAGGCGAATATAATTAAATATTACCTAATCATCTGATGATTTTCGTTGAATTTTATAGAAAGGGTTCAATGCCGAACATAAACGTCGAAATTTTCCAAATCATTATGATTGTCGATAGCGAAATAATCATTTTGATGAGACTTACCGATGACGTATATTTTGAAAATCCCGACATCAGGAAGTATTAAATGTGCAGCAAAAAATATCGCTGAAAAGATTTAAAAAGGGGGACTCGGATCGGGAAAACAGTGTCCGAATGAACCCGCGAGCGCTTAAAATTGATGGAGAAAGTTTTTGGAAAAAAGGTGAAACAAAAGATGAACAATATGCGCAGGATAATGAGCGAAGCGATTACAGAGGATGGTTAAAGGGCAAAGAGGTGTTTTTCGGACGACGCAGATGAACGAATGCATCGAAACAAATGACGACCAAAGGGAGAAATCGAATGCATCGAAAATTCGTCTGTTTTTTTTTAAGGCCGTTTCGATACACAATTGATTCGCAGGAAAGAAGGTCTGCGTTTATTTCAAATGAAGAGAACTGTATGAAATTTCCCAGAGGATGTTTATCGGAAAATATTTCTTTTACACGGAACACATCGATGCTACTCTATTCGTGTACTTGAGAGGTCTTAGCAACGCAAGTAGGAATATATACAAATAACATCGCATTAATCATTCTCTCCTTTCCTAAAAGAAGCATTTTTATTCAATTGTTTGATATTTCTCGATTTTTCTATCCTCAAAGATCACCATAAAGATGAGTTTACTTTCTTAAAATTGTAAAACCATATAATTAAGGGAAAAGTTTAATCTAGGAAATCAAAGTGGTCGTATAATAGCTGCCAAAATTCACTTTTAAACATTCTCAACACTCCAATTGTTCTACAATTAGATTAATTTATAAAACAAACGAATGACCATATTGCCTTTCCAATTTGTTGGAGGTGATAATTTAATTGCGATGGTGCTGCCGCCAACGGAGAAGGGTTGCAACGGGTGGATGTGATAAGAGAAGGTTTCACGTGAAGAAAATTATAAGGTGCCACAAGAGTGGGATGAGTAACAGGTGGGGGACTGGCACCGGCGAGGCGGATGCTAGACCGGTGGTCTTCCCTCTATCTCCACACGCGTGCTCCAGATGCCATCGGCGTACTGGAAGACGGCCAACAGCCTTCCATCGGTAATTGATAGAAACGAATGAATCAAATATCGTAGTTCGGGAGATTTTGAAATTTCCGAATATAAAAACTGCATGGCCGAGAGGATCTAGAAACGAGTATTTGCCACGTTGCGATGGGAAGATGCCATCATGCCGCACATGAAAATGGCAAATCATTTTGTTGAAGCACATCCTTTAAAGGGAGCGATATTTGGGTCACGACTCCTCTGACAGACGACGAAGAATGCGAACGTGACATGGGAAAGCAAAAGTGCGTGGAAATGAGTTATTAAAGTGCAATACTCGGGGTGACGATAAGGAAGACCACACACACCAGGGCGATGAGGCATCCATCGCAATCGGGCGCGTGACATTGGTGAGGCCGATGAGAAGAAGCGTTAATTAAGTCCGAAAGGATTGATTTTACGGAAACAGTCGATATGAATGTTTAGTAAAATACGTTTTATATATCCGTAATCTCAGAAGCAAAACATGTGTATTTCGGACTTCGGAAATCTCCATTTCTAAATATAAAGAATTCGTACGAAATGAGTGAGGTATGTGTGAATGAAAAAAAGAACGAAAGAGAAGAAAGCTTTCTGAGATAACCAATTCCATCCAATTCACGAGTAGGCGCAGTGTGTTTTAGCACTTGATAAGGCATATCTAAATAACGGTCATCAAAAGCCTTTTTCGTTAATACTTCGCTTAGAAAACTCGTTTCGAATCCAACGACTAAAAATGAAGTGCACACGAAAGTCTCTCAATTGTGTGACAGGCGAAGAGGCGATTGTTTTTAAGAAACCTTCAAAGGAGCACTACTGAACTAAGGCTAGAGTATTATAAAGAGAAAGGAACATTTCCGAACTATGAGAAATGACTTCATAAAATAAGGAATGAATGATAAAAGATGATTATGTCCGAGAAATTTTAGCATTGAAATTAAAGATTTCTACAATTCACCATTAGAACCCTCAAATAATAATAATTATTTAAGAAGTGATAAAATCGTTGGTACTGTATCGATGCTCCGACTTACGCATGGAGAGAAAGATTCATTAGTTTTCTAAATAAAAGAGGCAACTCAATCCCTTAATCTGAAATAAAAAATATGATCGTCCCATATTGAGGTAGAACAAACAAAAAAAAGACGGTAGCTTTGCGGTGTGTTTGCGCTGGAACCAAAGGATTGGGAATTGCTTTCGTTCGCAGCGTTGGGCGCGAAAATAAATGACAATCGAGTGTCGGAGGGGTGGTTTATTTATCTTGAAATGCCTTTCAAAGAGCGCGTTTTAATGAAGAGACAAAAATATTCGGAAGATCGATTTTGAGGCTATTTTTCAACTATCATCGTAACTCGGTAAAATAATAAAGATCCGGGAAATGTTTTAAGAATACAGATCAATAATCACGGAATTTGAGCAGAAATCGTATTCGAACGAATCGATGAAGCTCTTTGAATGAATCGCATTCAGGTTAAAATAATGGCCCATCCAATCTCTTAGCAAACTCGTTAACAATTCTTCCCCTACAGCCCCACGCATCAGTGGTGACCGGCTCTTCTAAGACCGCCGACGCACTGTGCTTGTGTAAACATAGAGTCCTTTTTATTTGTCTATGAAGAGCGTGCCTCGGTAAAAATCACAGCGCTCGTTGGGATTTGAAAAATCAGCCCAACAATTTTACAACTTCTGAAGAACATTCTCTCCTACGCATAAGTGTGATATTTTTCTCGAGAGTTTTTGAAGGTTTTTAATTCGACTTTAAACAATTCAAAGGTTCATTTGAAATCATTCCATCGGAATCAGGACAATCTTGAACCCATTCGGCAGATTTTCTGAGAAAAGAGCGTTTTCCATCTTCCTTTCAAACGTACATCGGTTGCTGAGTTCATAATAACTTTCTTGCGTAGATCGAGCGCAATAACTTGGGAATTGGTTGTACTACATCGGAAGGCAAGAAGAGATATCTTTCAGTTGGGTTCATTCGCGATAAGCTATGTTCTTCTGTTTTGTTCCGATAATCTACTCTTCATTCGTAAATACACATGTCTCTTTTGATCTCCAGTAACTCAATGAAAACGTTCCTAAGAAGTGCAACGCTGTCTTCCCATTGCTGCTAAAATCACTAAATTGCTATGTTTAATCTACGAAAATCTCTTCAAAGTCCTCTATGCAAATCATATGAGTGTTCGGTATTTGTATAGTTCTAAAATGTACGAGAATGATCGAAAATAAAGGTCCAAAACCTCCCTCTATTTGCGCTTAAAACCAGTCCGTTGTTTACGAGGCCTATTCCCCACCTGCCTCTGCTTCTTCCGGTACCTCTAAAAGTGCCGACCTTTCTATTCAAACTCTGCCCTCATCTACTCCATTATCCCCATTTGCCCTCATAACTCAAAGGGACTTCCATCAGATAGCCCGGCTTCGATTCCCTGCACACGTGATGGCCTCCGATTGCATTACATTTAGCACTTTTCGATACAAACCGTAAATAATTCATATAAATTAACATTTATCGTGAAAATCAAAAAGAAATACGTCTTGTTATTAAGCCAGAATAACGTAATACCTCTCTAAAATTATAAAAGTTATATTTCAAGTACTCTTTAATCGTATATATCGAATTCATTCTTTCAAAGAAGCAGTTTCAAACAGAACAAACAAACATCGATACGCATCTCAATTGTAACATCAGAAGGTCGAAATCAAGTACCGTACTTTTTTTGATAACTCGGTATAGATAAAACACATCTTAAAGGTTTCTGCCGTCTACTCGAATGGTCCATACGTCGAGAATCTCCAAGGATGGAACGCCATCGATTGATTCCCTAATAATTGCACGAACATCAGTTTCCAAAAATGACGATAGGGAGGAGTAGGCAAATCACATTCGTGTAACGATGCAAAGGGGAATGCACTCGAGAGCAAAATATCAATTCGTCGACAATGGGCAAAATGCTCTTGGATAATTGATGATGCAAAGAAAGGACATTTATGTAAAGTCATTCATAATTTTCGATACGTACTTAAAAAATAAGTCTTTAAAAATGCATCCGCTCACACCATCCATACTCAGTTATTGCCCTTTGCTTACTGAATGGTTCATAACAACAATTTATTCTCACATTTTGTGAGACTTTTGGATATTTATTGACACTTCGGAGGAATCCAATGAACACGGAAAACCGTGCCACCCGATTAATTCCACAAAGGGGAAATCCGAGCGTGAAGAGGGAGAACTCTTAGGTTCATAGTGAAAAGTCCGATTGAAGCATAATCGCATTTGGGATATTCACGCTTCGATCAGAGGTTTCATTCAAATCTATGTTTCACGATCAATATGATATCTATGCTAATATATTTGGTTATGAGAGATTCCAGTGATGATTCGGCTACTCTCAGACTTTCCATTACAGAAATTGCAATAATCAAAATTATTATCTACAGAATTTCAGCGCATTTCTAATTTGCAAGATGGTGTTCCAAAACTTATCTGATATTTGAAGTCTTCCTCGTTCACTTTTATTAATCTGTTACAATTGGTGTGAAGTTGTGCGGAAGATCGCTTGCCAATCATATCTGGACCAAAATTTTAGTTCATTTATACAATAATAGATGTTTCGAAATAGACACTTTCCAATGTTAATAACTCGATTTACGGAGATATTGATGATACTTAACGATCACGGAAATGTGTGGGATACGTACAGCACTGGAAGATGCAAACCACTAAATAAACTCCATGCGTCCATTAAACTTTCGAAGCAGCCGATTTGAATTCGTTCTTCGCTTCTTTTTGATTCTTTGTCCCCTTTTGACGGACGATTTCTCTCAGCGAATGGAATGTGTCCATAACAACTAAAAGTGGACATTTCGAGAAGTTGAACGCGGGATCTTTGGAACGAACTAAAAAGATTTTGAATTTTTGTGAAAACGCTTTACGATAGACCCAAAATTAAGCAACGGAATAGAGATGCACATTGCGAAAGAGTGGAATTGACGCTCTCCCATGACATTTGCCTCAATTTCCATGTATTTTGTACTTAGTTCCGCATTTTTCCTTTAGTTAGACTTTTGTTTCCATGTGAATCTGCTGTAATTACTTCGCATCTTGCGCGGTACAAAGGCGCTCATAATTCTTGGAGCGAAACGGTACACGAGTGGAGTGAATCTTTAGATGAAGAGAATCAGGATTAGAAAATAATCTATTGTAAAAATTACCGAGATGTCGATATAATCATGGGACCAAAACCAACTATTTAAACGATTACACTCATTATACTTCTTTTTATGTCCATTAAACTAAACCAGAGCACTGATTCAGAACGTTAGAACATAAATGAGGTACAATGCGCTTCATTTACTTTCGGAGGTAAAGAAAACCATGATTAGCACAATAGCGTAATGGGATCCGCAAACGGAAAATTTATTTATTTACGTAGTAACTATACTTTCGGCGTGTGGCAGGGAGTGAAAAAACATCACACTTTCACGTATCTTTCACTTAATCTCTCAATCTCTATAATTTCCCGTCCGATGATCTATTCATCTATTTTGGAAACCCCAAAATAGAGGAAATAGAGAAGAAACGTCGAAAAAAGAATCGCTGCTCTTTTTCGAAGAGACAAAAGAAATGCGACACGCGTTTTTGGCTGTTCGTACCGCAGCAGACCGCACTAGAAAAAAAAAACACCATCGGATTCCGAAACAATTACGAAGCGCATCGATCGAAGAGCCTTCAAAGAGATCGGCGATTGCGAATCATCAGGGGTGCCAACCACTTCATCAACGAAAACGCGGGAAAAAAGTGGAAAGTTGGGTGGCTGATCGCGTGGCTGCAGGGTTGCCAACTGAGCGGTATTTCAATTTGAAGGGGAGACTTCACAGATGGTTTATTTCTCCGATAAACATCATCGATTTATAAAACCCTTGTATCGCATGGTAACCACATCCAGTATTTTGTCGCCGATCGAAATTTTCGTAAAGAACGGAGTATTTATTCTGCAAACCCTGCCTCGCGAATTATCTGAATCACTGGGAAAGTGCTCCAGAGTAAAGTAAATATAGAATATTTCAAAGGCTTATTGCACTCCAAATTCTACGCTTTTGCATTATTTTCGTTTCATTAAATACGAAAAATATTGTTTTTTACGTTTGTCTTTTAAATTTATCAATTTTCAGCATTTTAGATAACACAGAATAATTCCAAAAAAGAAAAACATTACAATCACTTGAAACGCTCAAAAGATATTAAATAAACATAAAATTGATACAAGACCGTTTAAAAGAATAAATGATTTGATATCTATGTTGCTAATAGATCAACTTAAACGGAAATTCATTTTATGAACTATTTTCCTTTCAACTTCATTCAAGTGAAATCAGTTGACTTGCAAATTATCATAAAATCCTTAATGATTAGTCTTCACGCTGAAAGTTGATATCATTGCTGTTTTTATCCGCGTTATTTAGTATAAATTATTTCGCCAAATAGTTAAACGGTCATCAATCAAAACAGAGGGAAAGAATCCATGAACGTTGTCTATTTCCAATGTTATGAATGCTAAAATAAATTGATCGAAGGAAGGCTAAAATGAAAAGGGATTTGAATAGAAAAATGTTTTAAAGACTTCCAGTTACGATTATTTTATACGCTTCCATTCCTTAGGTGAGCATTTTTCAAATGCATAACATAATTGAAGATTGCCTAAATTCTATATTATTCGAGTGCCAAATTTATTTTAGACAAAAAATGTAACGCACTCGTTATTGGTCACCACTGTGAATATTAATTTTTCGTTGATGAAATAAGGGTAAACATACCTTATTATTCGGAAAAACTATTTCCGGTAGTTATTTAATCAATTTACTACATCCATAAATTAAATAAAAGTTTTTTTCATGTAATTGAAGCGGAAATGTTTAAATTCAATCTCACTTTGGCTAAAAAAATCAATCCATTCTAATGAGAGATATTTGAATTTATTTATAGGAGATGTTTGCATCGACAATTCAGCGAAAACAGTTTAGGACCACCTTTATCGAAGGACAGGATGATTATTCCAAATTAATGCGACGAATATCTATATTTGGTGTTCAATTAAGAAGGAAAACCGACTTCTATTCCACTGTTCCGAGCCTTCCTTTTCGAATTCGACTAAATTCCGGATCTCAAAACAGATGAAACATTCTTCTAAATGAAAAAGCACAGCGTACATTTGTTAACAATTTTTCGATATTTTGTCGGAAAAATTATGATTGAGGATTGAAATTCACCATTTATTCTAATCAAGGTTATAATTATTTGATGTAAATAGATTCTCAAAAGACGTTTAATGCGCTATCCTTCAGACGGAATCATCGATTGAGATCATCTGAGGAAAATGTACAAAGAAGTTCAATTACAATCTCTTATCAATGTCAACATACAATCTTAAGAAATATATCAGTAATGATACAATTCCTTTACACATTTTACAGAATATTACAAAAATATTTTCTAGATCTCAAAACTTATCGGTATAGAAGTTAGAGATTTAACAAGCAGATATAAAATAGTTCGATTCGGCTTTAAAATGGTTGCTTCTACACGATGTCTTAAAAAAATAACTGTTCAAAGATTTGAGAGTTGAGAAACAGAATGGGTTCATTTTTCGTTAAAAAAGGACTCTTAGAGGAGGTGCATCAAAGCATTCAGTTTGCAATGTATTCAGTGTCTTATGATTTAGAAAAAAAAAACAAGGAATTTCAGGAATAATAAAAGAATAAAAATTAATTCTTCATCAAACTTTGGACGCTTTTGTAAATCGTTAAATTAGTAGTGTTCTCATTCGAATAGAAGCTCATATTCGTTTTAAATATTCTCGAAATAATATTTAACAAAATAAGGGTTTCGTGAGAGAAAAAGAATCTAGTGTAACTCAATTTGATGGCCTCCTCCTGTAATTTGTAAAAAAAATTCGGAATGAATAACGGTGGAATTGAAGTTTCATTAGTTGTATCAATCAGTGAATGTGACAATCAATTTATCACCAAAATAAATTAGCAATCGTGCATAATCATTTAAAAGGTATAATCTTCCGTTACGGAAGTTAAAATTTCTTATAAAGAGAGCAATATGGAAGTATTAACATCTTAGTTCTCGAGTCGTCCAAAACGTTTCAATCACCGCAAACACTATTTCATAGGATTCATTTTGATCATCAGTCCAGTGGAGGTGAACTCCCGAAGGATGCAATTTGAAGGCAACACGAAGTGGAAATAATAATTCTCACAGCTTAACAGTTGAAAAAGACGTTTTTTGGCTGGAGCAAAGAAAATTAAATATGCAACCACTGAATAACGCTGAGATTTACTATCATCCAATTTCATCATAAATATTTCGTTTCAATTTTTCAGCCAAAATAATGAGTGTGAATCGATTTCTTGAAGGTGCGATCAAGGATTCACCGTCAGTTGAATAAATGTTTCGTAGTCGCGAGAGTTTCCAAAGCCAACGAAAAATATAATTTAAAATCGATTAATGAAGACCATCTGATTGCATTGTAACGAAATGATTTCCCAAAACTTACAAGACAGTGATTTTTTACACAAATGTTTTCCGTTGTAAATGACGGTAATTACAGCTTAATTTTCTTCGTTTATCATTATATTATAACAATAATATTATCTTCTAATTCTAACTTCGGATCAATTGAATATCCTTTCTAAAACTCAAAATGCATGTTTTTCAGCAATAACAATATGGATCGTAAAACAAAGAAATTAATCGTATAATTCTTAGAGGAAAAATATCAATACGACTTTGAGATGTTGTATCAAAGAAATAGGAAGTGACATCGCTTTGTTTCAGAGGCCTTTGTCATAGGGGACCTCGAGAGCAGTTAATGAGACCAAAACGAGTGAAACATGCAACCGAATGGCAATGAGCGTGAAGCGAGAGGTTGCTTTCACAGAGATTCCTTTGGCGGGAGATTTTCGATTGGAAAACAAAAGAAGATCTGCGAATGGGGAATTCTGATTAGAGAATCAAAAATGGAGAGAAATCGAATGGGAGAGTCGAGTGTATCGAAACTAATCGAATTGGTCGCTCTCGAACGTTGGACGCCAGAATTACGATTCGGTGCGTCATTGCGGAGTATATTATGAAACTATTATGAAAAATGATTATGAAAAACGTATTTTAAATAACTTATTCCAATTGCCGATTCTTCCATAGACGAATACTTTCATAAAGGACTACAAATTTGAAGATTTGAAGAGATTTCGGGTTTTTTAGGAAGTTGAAAAATTTTAAAAATAAATGAACGGATATCGTGAGAATTAATATTAATTATTAAAAGATCTAAAATACTCTTTTTTCAAATTTTGGTAATTGGAAACCCAACCAAAATATTCCATATTTTGGTTGGGTTCTCTCACTGAACGTCCTTATGGAAATATGAATAATTTTTTTGCCTTTGCTCGAAATTATTTGTTCTAAAAGTTTACATTTGTATTATTTGTCGATTCGGCTGAAACTCGCGATCGCCGAAATGAGCAGTAAATCTGATGCAGAGTAAAATCGGTTGCGAATCGGAGGCGTTGTATGATTTACTTAAATTTAAAATCCACTGTCGACAATTCCAAAGGGCAAGAGTTAGTAATTAGAGCATTTCATTCATATTTGCGCGAATGTGGGCCAATGCGATTTCCACCATCAGCCGCCATCTTCACTCATAGGATGCAAATCCGGATTCATCACACGAAGTGATGCAGTAAATCACCTGCGATGTATGCATCGAGTTGTGTACATTCAAACACTAACTACATCCATTTTCAATCAACTTTTTCGATTCCTAGGTAAGTAGGTAAATCATTTGGCTAAGAAATATTTGAGTTGCGAATCATATTCCAGGATTAAAAATATAATGACAATGCTACGAATGGAATATTTTCCCGTTCAAACCTTTTCAATATCCTGGATGTATAATACAAATCTTCAAAATAATATAGGGTGCTTATTAAAAATGAAAATGTACTATTATTGAAAAGTTTAATCGGTTTTCAAATCAATGCTTTGAGTGTACATTTCGAATTCGCAAAAGCCATAGAATATTTGACAATGTTCTTATCTGCAGTACGTTCTATAAATTTAACGATCCACGCAATCGGTGCAAAAATTAGTGGCCGAGTCATTATGTCGAAATACTCTGATTGCAACTTTAAATGCTTCACTTTCCATTCTCCGTTTTGTCGTGTTTACTCATCGGAGTGCATCATTCGTGCGATACCTCTATTTACTATTCAATCCTCCGAATGCTTTAAGTGCTATTGAATCGACACCTAAAGCTAAATTACTTCCAATCGAGAATATGGAACCAAAGGTATTTTTAAAGCTAATATGGTTGATCGCATTAAACGGAGAATGTTGATTCAATTGGCATTTATTCCATCGACCGAACGAATCTATAAGTGGATTATTACGAACTGCAATGTATTCAATGGATTTAGACACTTTGCTAAATACAAGAATCAGATGGAAATGATATCCTTATTCATCGAACTAAATTATATTAGGAGATTTTTATTAGAAGATATAGAAACGCGCTAATCTCATATTCTGGTGTATTTAAGAAGAAGAAGTTAAAGCAAAAAGTCTAATTGGAGGGTCGCAATAAGAAAGTATACGGGAAGAAAATAAATTCCAGAAGCCGTATGTGCTTACGTTGTGAATGAAGTATCTTAGGGTTCGAAAGCGGTTCTGATCAACTACAGTTATTTATTTGCCACTGACAATGTCTGCCAAGTGTCTATAAGAAGTATTTTGGATGAATACGAAAAGGTATTCATTTAACTGAGATTAACTAAACAAGATCAAAGATGACCTTTGATAACGTGTCAAAATCATTTTAATCTTTATTAATCGAAATTGCAATGGTACTTTTTATCGGAAGTGTTTTAATTTGATTCCCGCATCTAAATCAGCATAATTGTTTAATTGTTCGAAAAAACAACATCGGATGTTCGGGTGATGTTCATACATATGTTGCAAAAATGAGGATGTTCTCACGAATATAGAAAAATGTGATTCAGGAACCTTTTAGGATGAATTCTTTTGGGATGACACCTTCTCAACAAAGAAGGGACTTTAATCTCATTTCTTTGAAAATTCTGGCGATCGATGAAACCTCGGACGATTGAAGATTCAAACAGATTTGGTTTCGGAAATTCATCAGAATTAAGCGAATGAATCGATACAAAATCCACGATTTTATGAACCCTCCAATTCATTTAAAGTATTCATGTTTTTAAAGTCGCTTTAACTGAGTATAAAACTATTCCGTCGAAAACTAAATCGATTATTGACATTTTGTTACATTATTCCTGTTAAGTTTATAAACTGATGACACAGAAGAATATTGGAAATTTGTATCTTCTGAAGAAAAGTAAATGCGGAGTGTTATAATTCGCAGATTGTTATTATGTTGAATTATTATAATTTCCATGTGTCTATCTTTTCTGTTCAAATGAAACTGAATCTTTCCGATAGTTTTAACCATCCAAATTCCTCGAATTCATAATTATATGATATAATTAGTTCCTACAACTTCATAAATAATTTCTTCTATACATGTATGAACATAAAAATGATAAATGTAAATGGACAAACTAAATCCTTTTGGAGTGAAGGAGATAAAGCATGATTTATTTAAAAAATGAGAAAGAGCACTTGGTGAATTCCACAATTTATTTATAAATGTAATTATATTTATAATTTTAATAATATTTTTATAAATTGTGGAAGTCACCAAGTGCTTTTTCTCATTTTATATGTGCTTTCACCAAGTGCGGCCAGAACAAATCGAGCTTACATGATGTACTTTTTAAAATTCGAATAAAATTTGGACTAGTGGTTATATTTTAAACTATTTTAAATATTTTTGCGATGAATTATGAACAGGATGTGAAATATAGTATTTTCGATATTTAAGGAATAATCGTAAAATAACAAAAAGCATCCGTGATATTTCTATGGAGATTACACTAGAAAGTAGATATTATCGATTGAAAATATTTTCTAATAAACTTTGAGACTGGTGAGGATCTCGATTTCTTTGGTTCAACTCGCGTGCGTATGGCAGCGGGTGCACAGGTGTGAAATCGTCTTCCAAGAATGCCATCTTGGGAAAATCACGAAAACTGCACTGCGCAGGCCTTTTAACGATTTTGTGGAGACCCCGTGAAATGCAAATCATAAGACGTCACACGACGAATCCTTATCAATGGCCAAATTCATCAAAGGTTAAGTATTAAGGGGCGTATGATTTTTATCCGAAGTAAACTATAGAGATTAAATCACTTGCTAAAGTCATTGGGAAACGAAAATATATTTTATTTCGTCTCTTCTCAAATGTTTATTCTTCTTCCCATAATAATTATCGACAATTCTCAAGTACCAATCTTTGGGTGATATAGTGAGCGTCAATTCTTTTGCTATTATTAGTAAAAACGGAAAAGTTAATTCTGAATCCACGGTCTTTTTATTACTCTCGTCGTATTTAAATCAATACGAGAATTTAATAATCTTAATTGAGAGAATCGAACCTTGCTTTTCATTCAAGTGCTTTAGTCTGTTGAAGCCGATGTTCGTATTTTAGGATAGCCGAATTAAAAATAGACTATCATTGTTGACCTCCGAAAGAAGAATCAATAACTCTGTATCTAAAAGCGGATGCCAGGGATAATTATAAGAATATTTTAATACGCTTTAGATTTGTTGCTTCGAATTAGAAGAATTAAAATTGTCTAATCAGCGGTGTATTTGTTGACACGAATATCAAGTTTATTTTGGGCCACTTAAAATCTCTTAAAGATGATGGGAAAGGCGATGATCGCTGAAATCAATGAACTTTCGATTATATCTGAAAAATTTTCAAAGGATAACAGTATCTCTCAAGTATTATTGTAATCTGGGGATGTAATGCCACACTGTAACGGCAGATTTTGAAATGAATCATGGTCCAAACATCGACAAGTGTGAGATCAAAATACTGTTTCCACTGATTTCGCTCCGAAGGAGGGTTACTTTCGAATGAGTGCGGAGAGGAATTCTGCGGCAATTGTAAGGAAAATATTTAACCTTAAAAAGAATTACCTATCTCCTGAATCATTCAAAAGTAGTTTATTTAAGTCGGTTGTTAACGCTTTCATAATGTACAAAAATCTACATTATAATGTACAAAGATCCGTTTTCATAATGTACAAAAAGAAAATTTTATTTTAACCGGATCTTAATATGCCATGATGTCTCAGAGGCCTCATTGTTTGCCATAAGTTTTCCTGATTCCCTTTTCGAATTCAATCGAAATCACCGAAGCTTTTTCTTGTATTCCTTTAACTCAAATCGTTGAGAATATATAGATTTGTCTCGTGGGCTCTCATCTACGCTTGAAAAAGGAAGCAATTTAAGGATGCATTTAGTGACGAAGCATTTTTGAAATATTCAAAAGGATCAATCGTGCTATTGGATGTACGGATTGAAGATGGACATTTTCCTTACAAATTGAGAATTTTTGATGAAAATTGTTCTAAAAGAGCGTTCACGGCCTATGATCACAGGTGGGACTGCTTCTTTGTTGGCGACCAACAATCGGCCCTTATAAGACGCGTGCGGGCTCATGCGGGGCCAACAATGAAAATAAAAAGACTCGATTTACGACAAAATAGCAATTGAGGATAAAATATATCGACCGCTTCGAGTTTAGGACGTAATCGCCTGAGAATTCTGATAATAGCATCTTTTCAGGAGTATATATCTCGATAGGCAGATGCTATGAGTAATCTTTCGATTTGTCTGCATTCGTTCGCAGCTATCGTCGCTTTTTATTCGAGAAAACATGTTCGATGGATCGGAAATACCTCGATAAGGTTAGGAAACATCGGCATTTCGAAAGGGATCGTGTTCCACCCCTAACAAGTTGTGGATTAGCGAATTTTAGGATGTAAAACCAAATTGCTTGGGGCGTGGCCAATCGAGACACGTGGTTACATTCAGTAGTAAATAAACGGGGTCGAATACAGGATGTTCTCGTGAATGAAAATGCTCGCTAACTGACATCTGAAACAACCCTTTTAATTTGGAATTTACTTCCGAATCAGTTCCTGAAAACAGAGCAAAATTAATTCGTGACAAACTTAAATTAACTCTAAAATTCTATGAATGATTTGCGTTAGAAGTTACCAATTGGATATTATAAAATAACGAATCTCATTTTTTCAGGTGTTTTCAAATTATTGCTCCTTTTAAAGTGGAAAATATTTTAGTAAGAACCAAATTTGTCAGTTCTACGAATTTTATAATTTTAGTCAATATCATCTGATAGACAAGGGCATTTATTTGTGTCGGAATTATAATTATCAGTTGAACATAAAACAAGAATCAAAGGAGTCCAAAATAAGCATTAGATTTGAAGAAATGTATAGCTCTTTGTATCAAGGCTAATACGTTGCTAACGATTAGTACCCTTATAAAAACCCGAGTAACTAGTATTAGATAATCCGATCATATCACTCAAACAAGAATTCATTCTAAAAAATAATTAACTTGAAATTCGCGTATTTTACAAAGAATAACAGTTTTCTTTGTTAATAATCCTGATTTCCGTTTCATGTGACTCCATTTTTAAAAAATACATATCAAGAAACAACGGTTTTTCTTGTGAAAAGTTAATTTGCGAAGGACTTTTATTTCTTTTTATTCTGAGAAATATCCATTCTTCTCTGTAGATACCCTTAAATTCTTACATAGAAATATTTATTTAATTTAGTAAATTAAACTTTCTTTAATCAGTTGAAACAATATCAAAACTAGAATCTGAGAAAATAGTTGGAAATCTTTTATACAAATAATATTTTTGATGAAGTTCTGTTGAACGATTTGTTGGAGAAAAGAGTTTGATTCCAAAAAATGGCTCGATTGAGAGCATTTTTAGTATAAATATAAGAAATTCGATTCCTAATGCATTACAAGGGAATGAGACAGTTTCAAATACAATGACTGGAAAATCCAACTTCTAAATGATCTTAAATTGTGATATTTAAAAAATTATACTTAGAATCTTATTTAACCAATTTTATGCGCAATGAGTAAATACTGACCATTCCAAATATAAAATAAATGAAAATGAACAAAAAGAAAATAATACCACAAATTAACGGTGGATCATACTAACTCTATTATATATGCGTATACATATATATGTTAACCAATCGCTTGTTACTACAAAAATGTAAGAATGAAAGCTTAATGATGTGATGCAAAAGAAGAAATTGCGATTCTGGAGGAAATTAAGAAATAATTCGCTATTGAGAATAAGATTTTTAAAATCATAAATTTAACAATGAAGATGACGAGTATGACGTGTAAATGGACATAGCGATAGATGAGTATAAAACAAATGTGAGAAACGAAATAGGGTGGACAAGCGTTAATATATCCTCCAATAAAATACGATAAAAGACCTTCGGTGGACTTGGAAGAGATACGCTCTGAGGACATCACAATGGCTATCACAGGACGAGAATGTCTTTTAAGTTAGAAGTTAATATTACTGAATATCGGTTGAGAAAATATGTATTATTTTGTATGTATTTTGGAGGGAAAATCTCTGAATATTAGTCGTTGAGGAATTATCCTACTAGATATGAAGAAGACATTTTTGAGGCCTCTTCAAAACTGCTAAACTTCCAAAAATGGAAATATATAACAAAGAGGTGGTTCTTTTCTATATAATTTATCCTTTTCATTTTGCGGTAAGTTCGCATCGGGAGCAAGATGCTATTTTTTAGGCTGAAATCCTCTTAGCGGTATTCGAATTGCGATATTTTGAAATTTCCTCGCATTTTCCTTTAATTGCATAATTCTCGAGACCATCCTTAATTTAAACGAAAGCTGACGACATCAATATTTAAGATATTTACTAATCCATTAGGAGAAGCAACCAACTTGTGGAATAGATTTTAGCTCGGGATTAATCACCTCTCCTTTTGCAAATATTCACTCACTGTTTGCCTTTGGGATTACTCGCCTCTAATGAGAACGCGAGACCATTACTCCGGAAGCTGTGATTTACCTGAAAAGAGACGATTAGATACATAAATAATAATTGAGAACTTTGTCTAAATGACTTGTTAAACTCATGAGCCAATGGATGCAGTCCGTTCCAATGACCGGTCCGCAATCGGAGACATATTTAGCGACAAAATGATTAGAATATTTCCGCAAGAAAATTCTAAGAAAGGGCATATATTGAAATAGAGGAAATGAGATGTTTAAAATCGGATTTCAAGGAACTTCTTCAATTCCGATAAATTGCCGAATGACTAACTTTACGTATTATAAACTCATCAGGCAATCCAAAGGAATGACAAAGGACAATCGGCGATATGAAATTAGAAGGGCAATTTGTTTTGATGCTAAAAGATAGCGAAGCACATGTCTCTTAATCTTGATCGAAATTCGACAAAAGTATACATAAAACAGTGAAATATTTCGAGGCATTAACCAAATGGAGGCATCGAATTAAAACATATTGAGGAAGCCGGCAATTTAGAATAAGGACGAACTACGGCTATCGCGGCATCTAAAGGAATGGTTATTTTCCGGACACGGGAACAACCGAACGCGGCTATAAACACACAGAATTAAGCGACTATTAATCGGATACAAAGGAATACATCTTGGGAAGGCAGGTGGTCGGCCAATTAGCCTCTCCGAAAGAATTGATTGATAATCCATCAAAGGTTCATATGTGAATAGTTTCATTCGGAAGCCGATAGAGGCGTAGCCGTCGCTCGGACGTAATTGCCGTGGAGAATGTGCAAGGAAAAATGAGAAGTATGATTTTTCAATTTGAGGGATACGTGGATAAGCAGCTATAATACATCTGCCGAAAATGCGAGATAGAAAAACAAAGGACTCTGTTTCGAAAATGTAGATGAAGGGAAGAGGAATCGTAAAGAATAGAGTTTTTTTTGGAAGAAACGCACAAAACACCTGTCGAAAGAAAACCGAATTTTGGAACGTTCACCTCTAAGAGAGTGGCACTGTTGATAGATAACCCGAAATACGCGGTTAAGAGCATTAGGAAAGAACTAATAATTACTATAGGACTAAAATATTTCTAACAATTTTATTTGAAAGGAAGTTTTGATTTTACAATAATATCGGAATTCCAAGAAAATCATTCTATAAAACTCCAACCAACAGATGAGTATGTCATTTGAGATAACCTAAATAACCATTTTTCTCTAAAAATCAACTTCCCTCGAAAACTCAATCTTTCTCATAAATACTATTTCATATTCTAACATTCCTCCGCTACACCTGAGCTTTTGCTCCTAAACTCTGAGAATACTGACTTTTAAATGGAAACTTGTAAAATTTAACAAAGATATAAACTGAAAAACTTGATACGATGAGAATTGAAAGAAAAGAACACGTTTGAGGTTTTGCGAACGTTACAACACATTGACTTATATTAATGCTTATAAACATTTCCATTCAAATCTTTGAATAGCGCAATGATTACCAACAAAAGGACCATGAATAGTGTTCGAGGGAAGTTTTGTATTACAAATTGATAAAATATATAATATATAATATATAATATATAATATATAATATATAATATAATAGAATTTCGAGTGCCGTAATTTTTAAGAACTTTCCTTGGTTATTACCAATTCCTCCGCTCCCACGATTTATCATTTTCTTCAGTTCTCACATTTGTTGGCACCATTTTGCCTTCTGATCCGTCGGACGAAGACCGGAAGTGGGTTATTTTCATATCTGCGATCGTTCCTCAACTTTAAACGCCTCTGTTACACCCGTTTTTTCCCCATCTGCCAAACGAGCAGGCGGAAATATTTCTCCACGGTCGTATATCTGCTTAATAAATAATCGATTTGAAAGACAAATTCTAAATCGACGATTATTTTATATAAGAACGGTTCATTCGAGATTTGGATTTCGTAAATAGTTTAATAGATAATATCTTATTGTGCTGACTAATTGTCAAACGAATTGTTCGTATCTTCCAGGTGTACAGATTCCCTCACGAATATTCAAATAACGCTAAATAATCCTAAGGCTGCAATTTAGTGAAATAGCATCGACCTCTCGGCACTTGCCAAAAATCGTGCAGCGATGACGGCGGCGGCCGGCGGAGGCACAATCCGCCGTCAAACAGCCGCCGAGGCGGTTAAAAGCGATGGCACCCACGTAGCCGGAAACCATCACCCACTCGACACCCACAGAGTTCGAATCCCAGTGGATACCCAAAGAAGTGACATTTCCGATTGCACAAAAAATATAAGATACCCATGAAAATTCCGAACATTGCGGCATTCCAAAATTCAATAAATATCTATCGTTTGGAATATCTTTTCCTTTCATTTTCAAATTAATAATCGAATAGGCGATCGAATTTCCCATAGTCGACCATTTCCTTCGGTATCCATGCATTTGTAGTTAATTTTATAAATACGATATACGTTCGCATCGATTGAGATGTACTTACAGACGAATGAGATCATCAAAGTGACTAAGGATTCGAATGTGAGAGAACACTAAGGAGTGCGAGGGGAAGTGTTTCACATAAAAGTCGCAATCGAGATTTAGATTTGGGAAAGATTAATCGATTCAAAAGAGCGATATGGATATTTTCAAGGAGAAATAATGTCAAATATTTAGATTTTGAAGTCCAAGAGAATCTAAATATAGCGGCCATATCGCTGCAAACATTACAAATGGCAAAGATTTTTGACGTAATTATAAGTGGGCCAACTTAAATTTGCGCTGAACTCAGTCATAATTACACTACGACTTTACCGTCAAATTCAGCCAACAAAAATCCACCAAAAAATTGATCATTTTCATGAAGACATCTGTGGAACACAAAGGGAAACGAAATAATGAAAGAAATTATTTTGGACGTATCGAATGAAGAGTTTTCGGCCGATTGAATGGGCACATTCGCACTTTTATAATACACAAAGCACGTTATTGCATGTAGAATGAGCGAAGATCAAATGATTTCTTAGAAGATACCGTTAAAGCATTCTTTGCAACCAGATCCGGTGAGATTCGTCCACCATCTGCTAGGAAACCCGAATATGTTCTTTCGTTTTAATTATTGTTATGAAATCTTTTCATCGAATCAATAAAGGCGTGTGCTTTGTTCAATTATTTTCGAATTAAGATATCATTTCGACACTAAATGTTCTGTTATTTAAATAGGGATTCCTTTTTATGAGAGCTACTTTAACGAATCCTCTTCTGCAACACCTTCGGCCTTCGAAAAGTGGATAAAGCGAAATAGAGTGCAAAGAAGAACATCAAAAAACATTATAATCTTAAATGTCTCTTTATAATGTATAAATTGCAGCTTCTCGTGATATTATCTCATTAACTATATTGTTTTGGAGAATCTATTCAGCTTAACCAATAATTTTAAATGCACTGACCAACAAACTAAATTCTGAAATCGGTCCCTTAAATTAATATCTCAACTAATTATAGCCCTTTTTAGAGACTAAGTTTAGCTTCGTAAGAATATAGTACATCATTATTTAGCCCCGTAATCGAATTGGGGATCTTGAATTGCAATAAATCGATTCATTTATATCCATTTTGACGTAATGAATGTCCGAAGCTATTCCCCCTATTATTGCGAGAATGGAAAATGCATTGAATACGGGATGCACACATTATGATGGGAAATTTGCGTGGAAATTAATAACACCATAAAGCCATTAGCAGCCAAACGCTTCATTAAAAATGCACTTTCAGTTGGAGAGATGAAATGGATTCTGTGCATCGCGAAATATCAACAGATGCGGTCAGATAAAAGCGGTCCAATTGAGATTCGAAAGATGAATGACTTTCCGATGTTTGATGCGCAAGATCAGAAAGTGGGAAAATCCGAAATTAAGGAAAAAGCGCTTTATACTGAGACTGCACATATTACTTCCAAAACGCGGACCATTAAATCATTCCACTTATCGAAAGCGATGATAAGCCGCAGTTTTTAGTTTACGAACACGATGCCCAATCCCATATAAAGTTAATATTCTTTAAATCTGTAATAATTATGCAAAGTAACAGCAGATTCGGAAATTGTGATATTTTTCAATACCATTGAACTCATTCATACATAACGATTTTGCGCGTCCAATTATGAGTGAAGAGAAAGTAAAATGAATTAGATTCTACTAAGTGGTAAATCAAGGATATGAGTTGCTTAGAGAAGAATTACTCATTTTTCGCTTCACGGTTAGTATTAAATTTGCGTAGTATTAATTTATAACGCTGAGAAAACGAGTAACTAAGACTAGTATTAAACCTTTCCCCCAACTCGTACTTATAATTCTATCATCCGTTACTTCGAGCTACTATCTTATAAAGTAATCCAATGGTTTCCAAATTAATTTGAACGTTTCGAGTGATTTTAAACTCGTGTAATACTTGCGGAATTACGTTTGAAATACGAAATAGAGAATTTCGTAAGTAATTCAGAATCTGTAGCGACTAAACGGATGAGTTGAGCGAATGAGGAGGTCCCACAACTGATCCTTGGAGTATCTTTTCATTGACGCATGCGCAGATTAGAGGAATGACCGCCCCCCCCCTGCCCTGCGAAATGGGGGTCAGACAGCACGCGTGTGGCACGGAGAGCTGAGATAGGAGGTGATTTCCAGGGAAGTGCGTATCGAAGGAGTAATTTTCTGATCGAAAGCTGTGAAGACACTCTCTAATAGACAATAAGCGTGGGATAAGAGCTGCACATTTTTCTTATCCCAATATCTCTTCATTATTCTCACTTTCGAAAAAGACACCCCATTAAAGACTTTCCCCAAGGGGCGAACGAAAACAAGGGGATACAACGCAGAGTTACCAACTTCACGTATTGCCACAGTGTCCTCTTCGAAAGCACCAATAGTTAAATACTCCTGTTTTCTTCAAAGGATTCCTCGAATTTTGGCCGGAATTCCGTCCATCCGATTCAAAAAAAAGCCACGTTTCCAATGGGACAGTTTTGTTTGTATTTGAAAACGTCCAAACAAACTGGACTCGTATGTAGGAGTGTTTTCATAGCTGAAAACGCTACAATTGCACTCACAGTTTCTGTCGTAAGAAGTGATGGTACTCAAACATCCATTCTTCGGAACATTAGATTGCATCGAATAAGGAGAAATATGTCTAATATTTCGAATATAGAAGCTCACTTTCAATTCTACGCATCCAATTTCTGAACGAATAAATACAAACGATTAGGTAAAGGGGTGATAATTATTTGGAAGTGTAAAACAAGAAGAGATCCATTCGAAGATATGCTATTGAAAAGGATAAACAATCATAATATTTTTCGAAATAATTTGCGATTTCATTCATTTGGAAGATGAAAAATTATGATTGTGATTGACGAATGTCTGCTTTTGAAGTCTTGAAATGGTTTGGGAAGACGCAGTGAATCCGTGGAAAGAGTATGGAGATGAGGGGAAGAAATCTTCCTGAGAAGCCATAAGGATTAAGGAAATTCAACACCGAAATTTTTCGTGAATTAGGATGTGTTGCAAAATAAATTAAGTAAAACTCCGCATCTCTGCATTTCTGAGCAGCGAAGAAGAGGATCGACCTCAGTAAATGACTACTCGTCGTTTTCATAAAATGAATCGAAGTTTCATTCCATTGCTATGAATCGTCCGAATGAGCTTAGGTAAGGATTGGGGAAATATAACCTCGAGTCCTCCGCAAGTTTTTTCTATTCAAAAAGCACACTTTTCTGAGTATGAGTGATTTCCATTGAAGATAATTGCACCAATGAACCATAGAATGAAAATCAAATAGATTATTTTACTTTCTGAAACCTTTTGTTATCCTCCCTCCTTCGCTCCAAATGGTACTTTCGTAGTGCATCCGATTCCTCCAGGACCTCTATATTTGCGTAATATTAAGAGACGGTTGCTCTGTCTGTTGGTCACCTCAAGGCCAAGAGTGCAATTATCGAACGCAATTACAGAAGTGAATATACGAATGAGTGGACGGATATCTTAAGAAAACTAAAATTTAAAAGTGCAGAGGGACAACATTTTAGAAGAACTGAAATAGATGGAGAAAAGATGCGATAGATGCGCATATGAATGGAGGAGCGCATGACGGCGGCGTGGGGCATCGGCTCAGGGGTTAGCGGCGACGGCGACGCACCCGAGAACCGGATCGCAAACAAAGGCGAGAGGGGGAGGAAGAACCACGATAAATCCGGGTCGCATATCTTCGGCGGTTTCCCTCATCCGGGAGATTATCTGGCGTTGCCAACCTTGAAAAATCATGCCAATAAATGAAGTAGAAATGGATGAAAGATTTTGCCAAATTTCCCTTCATTACAGGTGGTCTCAGCCCAAGAGAAACTGCAGAAAAATGTCATCTATTTCTCGAGTTGTTCTTTAAATAAAGTGCTCTCGAGTACTGAGAAATTGAAGATGAGTGTAATTTATTCCGAAATAATTTAAAAAGAAAATGATCAGCAGACGATTGCAGGGGTATTCATTAACGACTACAACTAAATCCACGAATCAAATAAATATCGAATATTCAACACATTTTCGGTAAAGTTAAATTGGTCGACTGATTCTGCCAATACAACTGACTACTTTATCCGAATGATGACCACTTCTTCAAACGTCACACAGCGATTCGCTGAAAGTGCGCAGTACTTCTATTTCTCTTAAGAATTCGGTGCTATTTCATATCAATGAAACCGTTAAATGATGAGCATAAATAGGGTTTCCTTAAAAACTCCGTCAAATGAGTCACTCAATTGGCGCATTTTACTGAATAATTTGTTTTAAAAAACAGTCTGTTGATGCTTTAGAGGAGCATTACTAATTTTTGATTGATCGTTTAGTTTTTAAAAAATTATCGATGGAAATAGTTTTTAGAAAGGAATCCGTCGTCAATAGGACAGACTCCCTTCATTTTGATGCCAAACAGCAATTTTAAATTTGTAATTTTAGCGTCGAAATGGATTCGATGCGTTTCTTCAGCCCTTTCTTACATTTACATGTTTGTTTTAAAGTGTTTACATTTTAAGGGCCATCAATATCCATGAACTCATTTTCTACAGCAAAAGTTATTACAAATTTCGAATTCACGGGTCAATGCACGGGATAGTGATTTACTAAACAATCGATTGATACATTTTCGCGAGAACTTGTCGTTCTAAGCATCTCATTTTCTAATCATCAAGAGATGTTCTGGACCACCCGCAGGCGATGGGAAATGTGGAAAGCAGTGGAAAATGTGAAGAGATAATCGGCTGTAACGAATGAATTGTGAGTCGGCGGCTGCGGTATATTAAACGATATAACGGTGTCAAAATGGTTTACCTTTTCAAGATTTATGATGGTCTAAAAAGGATAAAATCTTTAGGAGTTCCATAGAAGGCACGATGAATAATCCATTATCCTTCTATTTGACAATCATCAAACATGAGTATGTGTTGAAAGAGTGAAATTATAACGATGGAGTTTTAAAAGCCAAATGCTTTTAAATCGGTTAATTTGTATTCATCCAATTGTCAAATGCACCAGAACATTGCCGTACGGGGTATTCTAGGCAAATTATCTTAGACAGTTTGCAAGAAGTCGAGCACATGTGTTAAACCATAATTTTGAAGAAACACGTATATAAATAAAATGGAACTCATGCGTAAGAGGAAAATTCGCATTGTTTCTTTCTTTATGGCTTAAATTGACAATCGATAGCAATCTGATTGCTGTACAAACATACGAGTTACATTCGATTAAAATAGTGTATTGACAAAGAAAGAATAAATGGAAAGTTAGTGATATTCTAATCCGTCTTAAATTAGTTCAATGAATAGGGATTATTGATGAAAGAGGATCTGTTTCGTGGAACCTTATTTCATAGATAATAGAGACGCTAAAAAAAGAGTGTGATCAATGAAGCCCAATACTTCTTTCAAATAAATAGCCGTTGCGATAGCGAAGTGGTGGCCCTCCCCTTTCAAATGAGGGATAGACGGTTGGACAAAAAACGAAGGGAAAGTGCGGGGATCTCCGCGAGGGGCGCCACTGTCGCTCGTGTTGACATCTTCGACGGATTATTAGCGAAAGGCAACTGATTTTCAGTCGGAGATCGAAAAGAACAGCCGATGGCCGTTGGGGGTGGCTTGTACCCATTCGAATAATGCAACAATATCGATCTGTATGTACATCTACCCTGCTAACCGCCTTTCGGCGTGTGGCAGGGGGTGCTAACCCTTCCACTATTGTGCTCTGTAGCTCGTGGAAAAATGCGTCTTGTATCAACAAGCCACTTCAATTCTCTAGTGGCGTCTATTTGACCTATCCAGTGGGGTGAACTCTTTCTCCGCAACGAGGCAAATTTCACGTTTCTTATGGGATGCAGTATTCAAACAATTTCACGGAGTTTGTGTTTCAATTACATTAATTGTAATCTCGTTCATTGCATCATCGTTTCTTGGATGCTATAAACTCATCGTTATCTCGTCATAGTTATTTAATATATTTGTGTGTCCGTAGAAATAATCCGAAGTAATGGTAGCTGCCGTTTGAACCTTAATTTTAGCTAAAATTGAGTGTTATTACAAAATTCGATTCTACGCGGACAAATACTTTCAACACCGAATGTTTTGAAAATATTGGAAAACACCAAAAACCTCCGCATTTCAGAAACGTGCATTCCTTCGGCGACAAATTTATCTGCCAAATTCAGCAGATTTGCTAAAGAGCAAAATGATTGCAGATAGTCGTAGCAAGGCGACAAAAGATGGAGGAAAATAAGACATCTCGTCACCCTCAAACAAAGGAGAAGCATCTCTACAGATGGATTCGTAAAAAATCTCTTGATTCCTTTCTTTTTAATTCCACCGCTAATCCTCGCACCGAATATTCAACACACTTTTAAGAGAAATCTCAACCATCATTTTTCAACGAATCAAACCAAGTTAATCGGAAAGTGTCGATTTTCAGACTTCGATTCAAACGAATGTGATTCGACTATTAGCAGAAACTCGGATAACTCTAATAGAGTAATGTTTAGCTGCGTATACGAAAATGGGAAAAAGTCAAGCAAATTCTCAGATGAAAATAATATCGATTCAGATAAAAAACTATGCTTTTGTTAGATTAGTTGAGCTAATCCATCGTATTCCAGAAGAAGTTCTACCACCTGACGAGAAGGACATAATCAAAGCGATTCCTAGTAATCGTACATTTGCTTCTCGTAAATCGAAACATAGAAAGATAACAATCGCAGCGGAAAAGCTGTCTCCTAAATGACAATGCCTCTCTAAAGTTTCTGCAACCATCTGTACTCTTATCCGAACAATATATATTCACTACGTGTTCATCGCTTCAGGACCTGTACGAAATTTAATGCCCACACAAAAATATTGGCCAAAATATGAAGTGGCTTCTTCACTGAATTTATTCCAGGATTAAATTTGTACCCGCATTAGCCAAACGAACGTGTGTCAGACTAATTAAGTAATAGGGATTATGATTCTATAAGACTGAGCGATAAGATTATGATCATTCAGTTTTAGTAATGATAATTATATTATTATACATTAATATTAACAATTCGCGCTACTTTAAAATACAACAATTATTAATGTCAGGAGGCGTCAGTCAATTGTCTAAAACAGGAGAATATGTGACGACGAGTGGCGCCTCAGACGTGGAAAAAGAAAACAAATGAAAGTGGAGGTGAAAGGAGTAGCGAGAAATAAAAGGCGAGAATTTCGGGGAGAGAACTAGATGAGGGACTCAGAAGTACCGGTGGAAATTGAATTGCTCAAGGCCATAAAAACCGATACTTTGCGAAATTTCTAGCTATCCAAAAATGTTGGCTTTATATTTTTGAAGAGGGCTTTATTTTATCCAAACAGTTGGCGAAAGAAAGTGGTTTAAAAAAGCAATGAGGCATTTTTTGGTGACAAGAAACAAACGAAAGCGACTCTTCCAGAAGAATAGATTTTTAAAGAATATGCGAATTTTCTTCTGAGAGTTATTTATGAGAAATTGATCGCGAGATGTGGCAATGGGAACGAGAAATTCGCAAATGTATCGGATATAATAGTAATCGGAGATTCCATTATTTAACCTTATTTAAAAGAAATTAAATGAAAAAACTATCCATACTTTAAGTAGAGGATATTTTCAATGCGTTCAAGATGAACATAGACGAGGAGATAATTATGTTTAATGACCGGCATCGGATGAGTTTCATATCAATTATTTAATCTTGCGTGGATTTGCAGTTTCTTGGTTTGCATTAGAAAGTCTGTTATAACTCGAATTTCGGGAAATAGAATAAATAGTGCATAAATATATGGAAAATTGGTCGAAGGGAGAACAAATTCCATCGAGCTATTTATTAGATTCTCGAGATGCAGTGAAAATAAGCGATCCGTTGAACAGTTTTCCCGAATGCACACGAGTTGCAGGGCTTCGCCAAGGGGACGCACGGAGACACGTATCGATCGCCCAATGAAAATACTTCGCACCTTGCGAAGGAGTCCCTGAGTGCTTATCTATTGTTTTCTTGCAACGATAGTTTCTTCGAATGCTAAATACAACCGATTTCACTTTCATCTATCGTTGCCAAAATAATTCTGAAGGAATTTTTAAATCCACTTGTTATATATATTATATTTTTTTAAAATATGTAATTATAAAGTCGCACAATTAGTTGTTTTTAATATTAGAAGTAATTCTCGTGAAATTTTAATAAATGTAATCACGAATAAGTCCGTAATAATAATAAACATGAAAATAAGTAAATCTTCATTTTGCTGATTTGATCATAAACGTATTAAGGTACGTGCATTCTGAACTAAGATCCAAAATTCTTCTTCCGCGGATATCAACCACAAGTGAAAGAAATAATTAAATTAAACTCAAGGATAATACCGTCAAGATAATGAAACATATGAACCGAGTAGCTAAATTGGATCCAAGGGATATAGCGTTTGAAAATCGGAATTGAAGTTGTGCTTTTCGTATAATTTTCATGTCTCCTCTTTTTATGGAAATCGTTCAATATTATGAAGAAAGCGGACAAACTTATCTCAGCCCGCTTTTGCCTTCTACGAGAGGAATGTATCAGAGACTATTTTTCTAAATCGATGTTCTCGGATTATACACTTTCAAGTAAAAATCGACAAGAAAATTCAATTGTTTCGCACTTCGAAATACGCTTTCTTCATATGAGCGAAATGATGAAACAGGATTTGGATGCTCGAATTCGTCTTCATTTAATTGTACAATAGAAGTAGAAACGTTTCAGGACTAATGGTTGTTGGGAACACATTACAAGCAAAGGATTTTAGCCGAAATGGATCGAGAAGATTGGCTCAGAACCATCGTTATTAAACCAAATTAAGATATCAACGGAAATATCGTCTTAAGTTTTATCGCTAAAGAACGTGCGATTCGACCCATTTTTAGATCGATTTCAAACCCTTTCCTGGAAATTCTCTATACCTAACATTACTCTTCCATGTATATTCCCATTTTCCCATCCTATCCTAAATATTTCAGAGGAATGCATTTACCTGAAAATCTTCAAAGTCGTTAAAAATCAAAGAGAAGAAATGAAATGCATATCATATAAAAATTTCGTTGGAAGCAAATTCGACAATTAAAAATAATTTTCATTAACTTCGAGCATCTTCATGCTCTGTTTTCTAAACGGGTGCAAAGAAAAAATCAGAATTATGAAGATGTTTGATCTTCGAGGCATTTTGCTTTTTCAAGATGATCGCTATCTTCCAACTGTTTGCGAAGCGTAGGACAAAACTCTCTTATAGAATGAGCAAATTTTATCCGGTTTCAGCATTGACGAAGGAATCCGGTTGTGATGCGCTATGTTTCTTATTGATTGGCTACACCGAAGAAGAGTGCAAAGAAGGGGAAATCTTTAGAGAAGTCGGTGTTCGTGGACAGTGCGTCATATTAATACTTTTCTTTGCGAGAATCGGCTGAAGCGTACACAGAGTGCGATGATTTCATATTAATCTCCGAAATGTAATCGCTGCGTTCACACTTGCATTAGGTTTAATAGGACTGATAGCAGATGTTCTCTTATCAATCATCACATCAATCGAACGATCATCCAAATAAGTGGAAACCGCTTAGAAATATTTTTTGTTCCAACGTTTATTGAGCACAACATCTTAGAATATAGAGTGAACGCAAACGTCTAGTACAGGATGTGGATGGATGAGTAACATTAAAAAGAGGTGAAAATAATAACATTAATTTCTCCGAAAACACCTCTTTTCCATCTCGATTCCATGAATAACAACCGCTACATTGGTTATCTCTAAAGGAATCGTTTTTCAGAAGAAACGAATGGCAGTTCGAAATCGACGTTTCAATCCTTTGAAAGTTTTACTTCGATCGAATGTTGCACATTTGACCAAAAGCTCACGAAACAAGAGTTCATTTTCCGACGCACACGATTATAAAAAAGTGTGAAATGTGCTGGAATCGCAGTTGGCGAGTCGTTGTTCGTGTGAATGGAAACTCCGATATTGGCCGAAAGAGGCGCCCAAGTATCGCTTTTAGATTACGCATTAATTAAGACGTACTTTAATGCTCGATTTATGAATTTGCTTTTAACTACAACATCATACGGAGAGACTAATTTCATACGTTAAAAACCTCTTTGCGTTTGAAACGACAACCACCATCAATGTGTGAATTCGAACTCATTCGAGGGAAGCTGCTATCATCATCTTTCAAATCATTATTTTACGCTATTCCTTCCTTCGTTGGTTCTCTTTCGATGTCATCGCTGACTTTTTTATTCAATAACTCTTTGGCGTCATAATTAATCGCCTCTTGTTTGCGTCCCAAGGGATGCATTTTACACTCCACTTTCATTTCAATTCAATCATTTCCCAAATTCCTTTTGATCACAAAATAATTTTAAAATTTTGATTCGGTCGACAAATAGCGAGACTTTCCTGTACCAGATCGCAAAATTACTACCACAGATCCAATGACTCAATAGTTCTCTGACCCATGAGTGTTCCGTGAAATAGTCTGCCATTAAAACGTTTTCCAAATAATTTACGAAATAAGGATTGTCTCGAACCGCCTATTACTCACGTGTGCTGTAGGGGGCGTTCTAAACTATCGAAACAGTGATCAGAGAAAAATGCAACAAATGAACATGAGTTAAACGCACAATGGAATGAACGATGCGAATAACTTCAACGGACGCTCCAAAGTAGTACCTTTTCTCCAAGTTCTTTCATACAATTGGTCCCATAGCCAATAGGTTTAAAAATGTCCGCAAATGTGTTCGTTAGGTCCGAGGGAAGCTCTGCCATTGGGCGTCCGCACGACGTATCCTCCGCCCGGAATTAATTCTTTGAAGGGGGCCAATGGGGCATATCCCAGGGTGCAGACGAACACGTCTTTATCAACTGCAAAATGCTGAAATTAGACTTCAATGATTCCGATCGAAAGGCCGTTTGGTAAATTGGGATACTGCGGAAAGCGAGTAGTACTATTTAAAAATGTAATGCCCTCGGAAAAGTAAAAGGTGACAGAAAAGGTCTCTCGGATGGATGAAGAGAGGTCATCTCTGTTCGCGGAGAATAAGCAGAAATTTCAGAAAGGAAAGTTATCTAAGAAGCGCATAAAAGGGGAATTTCGAGGGTTCAATTAACTACATTTCCGCAAATTCCCATTTATTCGGAATGTTTAGAAGTAAATAAAGTGAAGAAGATGAGAAATAAACGGATGTGATCGTTGGAAAGTGCTATATTCAGCGATTTACAATCGAGGAATTGCTATAGAACAGTTGCGAAAATTGCCTCGACGAAGATGAATGATTCTTATTAAGAGTAAAGAGCAATAGAACATTTTGATCGCATTGAAGAGGTACGTTCACAGTCGATGGAAGTGTTCAAACACAAAAGCCGATGGAATTCATTCCACGATGATTAAATCTCGTCCTAATGATTGATTTAACAAATTAAGCGAGTGTTGGAACATTGATGTAACATACTGAATCATCGACGGCTTTCATTTCTGAATCCAAAGCATTACTAATGAAATTTTGATTCTTTTCGCACATTTGTGGAAAAGAGGGGATTGAAGGACGGATGGAAACAGTTTGGCAAATAATAATTAAGTAGATCACAATCTCTCAAAATTGCTATTCGTAAATTAAGATTTCATCTGACTCGAGAATATTTATATCTCGATAAAAAATACGAATCCAATAATATCATCATTTATTATCATACTAAATTAACAATAGTTTGTTATTCGACATATTTTTTAATTGCCGTACCACTTATCTATTAAAAAGGGGTCTTAATTCTGAATGAAAATGTAGTCTGAATAAGATCGTCATAAAATCATTGAACTTTTAAAAGACCTCTTTAGTTCAAATATCGTTTTAAATAGAAATACTTTTTCCCCGAATTTTGAAGAGAGCCGGAAAATGCAATTCGATATCAAAGAGTGGAAATCCGTTCAGCGTGTCTATAATTTTACGAAAAGAAACGTAAAATTTTTGTTCTGCCTCAATACATGCTGGTATGCTCTCTTCACGAAGGAAATGAGAAGTAACGATTTAACATAACTATGCAACAAGCAAAGTTCTCAAACGAAAAAAACCCTTTTAATCTTCGCTCACTCATCTTTCAATGTACATCGAGATGATCATGTAACGGAGAAATCGTGGAAAATTAAGAAGCTGTTTCTTGTATTAATTAACCGCAATTTCAGCTGAAGATTGGAAGAGTCAACAATCATGGGATTCATTGCAATTGGTTGCGCACCATAAGGAAAACAGCGAATGAAGTTTGCGAACTGTAAATGCTTTGAATTAAATTTCGTTACATCGTCAACACTCGCTAAGGTTTCTAGAGGGGACACATCCGCTAACCCCATTCCATTGTCCAATGGAACTCGATTTGGACGTTAATCGCCGTCAATGACCAGAAGCCATCCATGGTCGCTTCATTAAGGTGGTATATTTCACTTTTACTGCCGTTTGAAACAATTGGGCGGCTGATAAAGGAGTTATTCCCGTAATAAATGTCTCCGTACTAAGGTGAGAACGATGCACATTCAAACATCGAGAAATGAAATTGCAAATGAAGTGCTTCGTTGGAGATTAGTGATCATCGAAGTAGTCTGTTTTTGGTAGAAAACGTTCTCATGATCGGAAAATATTTTTATGCATAATTTTCTAATAGTTAATTTGAATTCGTAAAAATGTTTCAATTCAACGTTCTTTACATTTAAATATAATAAAATAGAAAAATCCAATATTTAGAATAATCTCTAGTATTTTTGAAACTCTCGATTATAAATGGATTATCAGTTTCACAAACACGTATATTGCGTAAAAACATTTCATTTCTGGTTTCGCTATGTTTTCTGAGATGCCCTCGTTTAAAAACGACTAATCTACTTCGATCGATGGTAACTTTTAAATCGATTTGCCCCCTTTGAAATGACGGCCCTGAGGCGGTCGTGTCGCTTACACCATCGACAATCGAGCAGTTCAAAACTGAGATAAGTGTAAGAATAAACGATCGCTTTACATTAATAGCAAATCGGAAGAACTTGTAACTCGTCGATGGTTTTTCTATATCTCTTCTTTTCCTGAGAAGACGTTTAAGATGCTCGTTTTGAGGATCTGCCAATTTGAATTTCTCAGGTCACACCAGCGACGATCCGTTGAATGATCGTAGGATGTTTCATCGTATTCTATCGAAAGACGATAAACGTATTATCTCGACGATAGAGATAATTAAATTCCTTTATTAGAGAGAAAATTACAAAAACTAAACATTCGTTGAATATAACGTTCATGATGATTTGAGAAGTATTTAATGCAGGTACAGGAACATTGTGTTTACTCCCAAAAGAGTAGCAAGCAACGTTTTCACTAAACATACATTTACTAAGAATGATAAAAGGATGCGGGCGTTTGTGTTCAAACGTACAAAAAGGAGATAAGGAAACCCTTCGTCTAACGCAAAACATTATTTTCTTAGAATCCGTTACTGTTTCGGAGCCACGCAAATGTTGAGAATATCAAAATAAATTTGCATCGTGATTCAGCATCTAATTTGACAGCACCGAGTGTATCATGCATTTCTCATTACTGCACCTAAAAGCTTTGGCATTGTTCGTGTGACTCAAAGAAATCTGCGATTTGAAATCACGAATGCCTATAATGAAATACGCGGGGAGTTCGATCATTTTAAGATAAATTAACAAGAGTTTTTTATTAGTGAAAACGTCTTCATTAACAGATGTTAAAAACGACTTTATGATTATTGCTGACTTTAACATTATTATATCATAATTTCTGGCTCTAGGAAAAGTGCAACATGTAGCATTCATATCTATTTTTATGATTTTTTATTCATCGTAGGATTCTGTGGAAGCCTATTCTGAAGGCGTCATAGGGACGATAAACATTTGCATTTAAAGCAGTTGAACAGTTAAAGTTGAATAATAGCTTTCAGACGCAATATAGAAGATAAGCATCAAGAAAGTTTCAATTAAGATACTTTAATCGAATTTAAACCACAGATCTGCTATGATCACTAACATCATCGACTTTTCGTAGATGGGTTGAGAGCTCGAAGGTCAGTTCTTACCGAATTGCTGATAGTTTGTTGGAGAGGGTTTGTGGGAAGAAAGCGGGGGAATACGGGCGACGGGTCGTCGGCGGAGGAACGGATCGACCGCCGCCAGCCGACGAGGGAAGAAGCCGGCGATGAGCGGCAGAGCAGCGAATGACGCAAAAATCGATAGAAAAATAATGGATCTCAATTACTTAAAGAAATATTACGTGAAGAGAGCGGATGTGAGGGAAATGAAATCCCGTTGAACTTCCGAAAAAATAGCGACGATTTAGAGAAACATTACCAATAATTACAAAATAGAGGGAATAATCGATAATGTTAGGTGTGAAAAGAGACATAGAAATGCAGCGATGCCATCGGAAGTATTTATCAGTATTTATGCGCATATGTCTGTGAAATCGAATGCTTCTCATTTATGGAACAAAGGCGTTGGAATCGATAAAGGAATAATTGCAGTCTCTTTGGAATTTCACGTCTCGGCTAAATTTCGGACGAAAGGGTGCGGTGCATTGAAAGGAGACAGTGTTGTAAGGTGTTAAGGCGGACGAGGGGAGGGCGTCTTTTCACACTCCAAATTGATTACTTAGTAATGAGGGGGAGGGGAATCCGCGAAAAATATAGCCGCAGATAGAATTTGCGACACAAGTGCGAAAAGGAAGTTTATGTTTCGGAGAAATCCACGGGAACAAGGGATGTAAAAATTTTGCCTTAAAAGAGCTTATTCCATATTATAACGACAAAATTTGTATTTGCCACAGAAAATTTACTAATCCTCTATTGATGACTCTACGGAAGCAAATGTTCACATTTTACGATATCGAGAATAGGAAAATGTTGCAATTAGATTTGATTACTTTTCGAGATTCTTCGGTCGAATGAGAAGCCATAGTTGTTCTTCAACAGCTCTTTTGCTATCTTCTAATATCCGACATCGCGAAAGTAGAAATAGGAAAACTCTGATTAAAGTTTTAAATTAGTGCTAATCCACAAAAACCTTAAACAATGCCAAGAAGTTTTTATATCCGCAAATTGAAAAAGTACATTTTCAAACGACAAAATGCTGATGAGCCAACAATCTGGAAAACCTTCCATCAGAATTACGCTCTCGAAGACGTTGGAAACGCTAATATTCGACGACCAATTTCTAACTATTTAAGTAGCAATCAAGGCGCGGTTCGTGGCTAGTATTGGTAATTTTCTGTAGCAAAGCAAGGAATTAATGAGTAGAAGCTGAAGTGAGAATAGCATGTATTTCGTAAATTTATATATATATATATCAAAAATCCATTCAGACTTAATCGAACAACAAAAAGCTCGATATATACATATACATACATATATATATACATACAAGATCACGAAATCTATTTATTTCTTTATACCTGCATAGTCAACGATGCACAAAATAATCGTTTTAATTAGTACGTTTTCTTAGGAACAAAAAAGACGTTCTTTAAATTAAAATTTTTAAAGAACCCGTTTCTAGTCATTGAAAAATAGAAGGGAGCCAAAACCTCCACATAGGATTAGTCGAACATAAAGAAGACACAAATCCAGACAAAGCGCTGTTAATTTCATCTGAATGTGAGTAATCATTATATCCCTTCTGATCAGAGTCATTTTCAAAGAGGTTTGATCCAAGTTACGTAATTTCCTCGTGCGGAATCAGGGAAGTACTCATTGAATTACTTCTACCAACCTTAGATTTTCTTTCGTCCTTTATTGACAACAGTTAAATAGTCAATGTATATATGGAATACAATTAATTGGGCCGAAAAAGCAATACAGCCAAGCATTCCTCTTTATAGTTTCCCAATGCTTGGATCCTTTTATTAGGAACACATGATATTATGATCACTGACATTCTAAATTCACTTCGATGAAATTTTACGAATGAAATGGAACATATGCATACGGTGAGAATCTTGTTAAAAGATTATTATTTATAGCGTAGAATAGTAAACTATTCAACAAAACGCATTCGTCGCAAGGTAAATCATAACTTTGCAAGATCTTCATCAGAAAGTAGTGATTAGAAAAACCCTAATTGAGTCGAATTTGATTTGGAACTAAGGTCTCTAATATTTTGAAATTATGCAGATTAAGAACATCATTAAACATGACGCCAATTCAAATGCTCCAATGAAAAAAAGAACACAATATATCCGAGTTAGTGAACATTAGGAAAATTATCAGACAGTAGTGAATAACTGAATGATATAAATATCTAAATATTCTACTCTATTCTTATAGTACTTCGCAAGGAATTTTCCAAGTTGCTCATGAAATTCTAAAATATCTCAATTGGAAGAAGATGATAATACCTATCAAGTTGGATGTCTCCCAGATATAAGGTACGTAGTATTTTGTTGATACTAAAAGAGTTTTTGAAATAATTTCGTTTAAGGAAGAAGTTAAGGGAAGAGAGCTCAAAATTAAATTGTTTTAGAATGTGATTGATATGATACCTGTAAAATCAGTTTGATCGTATTACGAATCTTTCAAAACATTGAATATTCAATGTTCTAAATCCACCGAAATCGAGCCAAAGATAAAACGAATTCATCCTTGATTCGGAGTACATTATCGCTAATTTTTTTCCAAATGTTGAAATTAGCGCTTAATAAATTCAATAATAGGCAATGGCGGATCTAAAAGCCTTAATAAAAGGTTTATTGACGATTGCAACAGCTTATCACACTACAATTTAAACTGTTAATTGGTCAATATACGATACATGCGAAAATATTTTAAGTAGACATCCTTGAAATTTTTGTTTTTTAAAATAAACGACAAAATTTAAAAAGCAACCAAAAAATTCCATTTTATATGTTTCTAGAAATATTCCGATTCAATATTGCAGGGGGTTTATGCTACCTGATTAGTGATAACTCATTAGAATACAATTACATATTGCAATTAACATTCGTGTCATAGAATCTGATACCTATATTACTACACTTCTCAGTTACGTAACAATCATGAAGACGAAGCTCTTTTTCAGGTCAACAATGCCGTTGCAGATATCCACGATTCCAAAGTAGAGAAGTTTCCAATTGATAATTTTCACATTTCAAATGAGGTTTTAGAAAAACTGGCGCAGCTCGGAGTTGTCTCCAATACCAATCGCTTCACGGGTTATCCTTGGATCTATCATAGACACATGTGTCATATATTTATCCTTTACAGCCATAGATAAATTATTTTATGATAAAATTATAATATTTTTATTGTTCATCATTTTCAGATTCGATGAGATATTAATATCCATTCAATAAACGTAGCAAACTTTGAAGGCGTTAATTTCGCTTAATATAAATGAATGTTAGTTAATTGAACCCGAATATTATAAAAATGCTGTTTTCTCATCAGTAAACGCGTTAGATGTCGAGAATAAAAAGTAATCAAGGCTTCAAATGGAGGGACTTTCTACGAAAATGAATGATCTTCAGAAAATAGATGCGAATTATAACGGAGCAGTTAAACTTGCAATTAATGCACGTTTATAATGGAAATATCAAGACTGAAGAAGATAAGTGTCAAAGTCGTGACATCTATAGTAATTTTCAATTTGATTCTTAATAACCGCATTGTACCGAGTTCACATACCATCTAAACTAAATGAGGCATCAATGGATACGAACCTTTTTGCTTTCAATAACATTCATCTTTGACGAGAAGACAACACCGAAATACAATCAGAAGATAGAAAGAACAGATGTGTAAAGTCTTAAATATTTAAAAGATGCATACACGAATTCGATTCCAAATGTCTGCATCCGAAATTATGGCTTTAGTTGTGCAGCTGTGTTCTCATCCGTTGAGTGGCCTCGAGATCAGGCGATCGCTTGTGCAGAAAACTGATCTCATGGGGAGCAAATATTTCGGAGACAGCAAAAACGAAGGAAACCCTTAAATGAAAGATTATTTGATAAATTCACATCTCTCCGCCCCTTCGTCTACCGTTCCTTTTTAATTGCACGCCCACGCTTTAAACAATGCGAAGCTCCTCCCAGTATTTTAGAAGCCACACCTATCCAAATAAAATCCTCCCTTCGCATGCACACAAAAGGCCTTACAAATTAAACATTTTCATCGAAGTGATTTCTATTACCTACAGTTTCTTCGAAAACAAAATAAAACAGAGTAATACATTTTTGCGATGGAATATTTGCGTCCATTACAAATTAAAAACTAAAATAATTATTTTGCAATTATTTTTGAACAGCTTTCTGAATCAAGAATTTGTACACTTTAGCTGAATAATGGTGCAGTTTGCCTTCAAAGACATTCTCAACCAAACGAAAAAACTTCGATAATTGAGATGATTTTCAATAAATGCATTTATATCTTTGAATATTATAGTTATTAGAGATATCAGATCTGGGTCTATCTATCACACGGTTACAAATTGATTCATATATTTAAAATTATAAACTCTAATTGTCTTTGGATCTCAAGAAATAAGAGAACCGGAAAATATCCATCTAAAGAATTTCATACTATTTTTTCATCTTCTTATCTCAAACGCAAGAATTCTTTCTAAAACAAATCATTTACGGGAATTATTCGAATAGTTACAATGAAATGGAAAAATCCACTCAAACCAGCATTTGGAAATACACTTTCTATAGTCTTATTATGGACATCCTTAAAAAAATAACTCAAAATTGTTCTTTTTTAGTTTGCATTCATTATTAATTTAATTTGGAATTCGAGTCCAGTTTAATTCGTTTTAGACGTTTTAAGTAATTATCGACAAGAGCTTCAGATGACTTTTAAGATAATCGGTTTCAAAACGCATATACAAATTCTTAAGAGAAAGGAAAAATCAAAATCGAAGAAAGCGAGGAATTCTCCTTTTCACTCAATTTGAAAGTGGGCAAAATAAATCACTCTCTAACATATTTCCGTTCAAATAGACAATAAAATGCGTCCCTGATCGGTCAATGACTCCCGAAGTTTTGTTCAAATGACGCACTTTCGAAAAAGGAAATTATAATCTAAGAATGCGTTTCTCACATCCTTTTTACGGTAATTAGTTATTACGACAGTAAATTCAACGCTATTTCTAAAGAGACAGAAGTAAATGATAATTATTCATCAATTCAGTTTTAAATCCTTGTCCAATGAAAAGAGTACCTCCTCGAGAAAGGAAACACAAGGTATTATGAGAGAGCGTTATCTATAGAGTTCCGTTGAATTGGGAGATACGAGTCAACTACGATTGCGCTGTTACTGAAAGATACGAGAATGAATTCTTTTGCGCGTATTCAAGCAAAAAAGATTTAAAAGAAGTTACGGAAAACTATGATTAAATAGCGGGATCCGAACTTTTCAAACTTTCTCTTTTCGAATTCCTATATCTCGCACCAACACAAGGAAGAGCACAGGAATTCAAAATACACCTAAAACAGTGGATAGTGGATTTCCGCCACACAGCCACTTCCTTTCTTCAACACATCACTTGTCACTAAGCACACGATATCTTCGGCATTTACTCCTTACCTTCCAGACTTGGTGATCACCATCTCCGTGCCTAGTTTATGGAACTTCTCCCAGAGTTCTTTGCCCTCTAGCGTCACCTTGGGGTCGTCCACCACTCCGTCGTCCTCCGGTTGGATCCCTCGCAGGGGCCTCATGGGGCCCTGAGCTGCCGCAGCCGCTGCGGCCGCCGCTGCCGCTGCCGCCAGCACTTCTTCGGCGGACGCGGCGGCGTACGGGTGTCCGGGCGGCAGCGGCGGTGGAGGCAGCTTGGGGAAGCCGGGGTAGCCATGGGGCATCATACCGCTGCCGTTGCCGTGATGTCCTCCTCCGGGCCCTCCTCCTTCCCCTCCGCCGCCTCCACCGGGGCCCGAAGAGGCGGCTCCGAGGGCCGCGGCAGCCGCCGCCGCAGCCGCCGAGTGATGGCCCAAAGCGAAGGCCGGGAAATAGGCCTGCGGTTGTGTTAGTAAGGAACTGACGCTGAAATCCGTGGGCCTTTGGAGTAGGAAAGGGTGGTAAGCCATCTCGGGAGGAGGAGGGGGCAACACCACGTCCTCCGCGTGATCGAATCTCATGGGGAAGTCCTGTGTCTCTCGTGCTGTCTCAATCGCCGCGGTTCGCCTTCCGCACGATGCCGGCCGACGAAGGGTCGTCTGCCGGGGACGCAGTCGAGCCGACGACCGGCGAACACTCACGCACGTCAGATGGTGCGGCACCTCCACACACGTTACTCGGACAGAAGCACAACCACTCGCACCATCTGCCTCCTCCCCCACCGATCTACTGCCGTCTTCGCTGTCTCACCCCTCCCGTTGTTGCCCCGACCGATGGTGTGGGGAAACTATACGACAGCCGACGGCTTTTACACCCAGGCCTCGTGTTAATGAGCCAGCGCCACGCGGATTGGTCGCCGCCAGAGCGGTCCACCAATGAGGAGGCGGCCGAGGCGTGTTTTTCACAGGTCGACGCGCGGCGGTGGCGGCGTAGGCGACGGAAGGGGAGGGGGGGAGCCGGGTGGAGGGGGGGGAGCCAAGGGGTGGGCGGGGAGTTGCTATGGCCCGTTTTCTCGCGCCAATGGAAGAGGACGGAGAAGATAAAATGGGGCTTGTATTTTCAGAAGCGACGGCAAAATCGCAGATAGTATTTCTCGGGCGATAGTCTTGACATCTTCGAAGGCACAAGATCCTTCTTTAGGGACGACGCTCTTTTCCGAATCTTTCTATTCTTTGGATCGATTTCTCGGATTAGTGCCGTACCGAATGATTCTTCTAATGCGCTCCTCGAACGATATGCTTTCGCTTCTAAATGCATTTCTCGCCATTTTCTCCGTTTATTTAGTTCATCTGAATGCAGTGTCTTCTGCGAAAGGAGTGAATGGAATTCCAGTGGTCTCTTCACATTCGTTTGCCAATAATTGCAACTCCAGTGTCAAAAATGTTCGATACAATTGTGTGGTTTAGCAACATTTTATTATGAGGCCGTTTTTGGTACGGATTGCCACGAAGTGGACACTGAATGTGAGCCGTTCATTTTGGCTGGAATGAGGTGAACACTTAATAAATATTCAAAATTTTTACACATTATTTAAATTAATGCAGGAAGTTGTTCACTTGTTTTCGTCAGGAAGCATGCACAACAATTGATATTGAAATGGCTATTTTCTTCTATTTTCGATGCGCATGGTTTTTTTGGAAAATGAATTAAAAAGGAAAAGCGTCCTCAACACAATTATCGAATGATTTACGTTTAGAAGATCGTAATTGACAAAACATTTGTGATAAATGAGAGTTGAAATATTCATATACGTTAGCCTTAAATTGTTGATTCGAAAACGCAAGTTCCTCTGAAGCTTCAGTTATTTCTTCTTTTTACTCTGCTTTTACGAATATGATTAATTTCCCTTCAAATCTTAACTAATTAAGTTCGCTTTAAGTCATTTAGAGTTGGTGTACGATTCTCGAATGCACATAAGTACTCTGCAAGACACCTTTCGGAGTTTGGCAGGGGGTGTATACACCTAATTAAGAAGAATTAAAATAATTTAGTACACGGTATATTATATCTATATACGGTAACATATTTTCACCCTCTTAAGATATCAGGATTATTTCATCGTTTTAACTGTTTCAGGTTAATAAATGTTAAAGTTATTAATTATTATAATTACAAGGTCAAATGTGAAATTTCAAATATAATGGAAGGGTAATTCGGTTTACTCTTTACAATATAATAACAAATCATAAATCGTTCAAATATTTTAAAGCGAAGAATAGCCAATATTTTAATAATGAAAATATTGGAATAACTTCAAGATAATGAGTGCTTTTGGAATAGTGGATTATGAAAATTCTCGAATGAGATTTTTTTTATATTATCACTAACGATTCAGAGGCAAGTAAAATGCTACAAATTTGAAAATACATAAAATAAATGAATTAAAGAATTTTAAAAAGAATAATGGAATTTAAATAATGGAATTGAAAAGGAAGGATTGAATGTTGAAATATTCTTGCGCAAATTTTTTTTTATTCTTTATTTCGGAGTAGGAATTTCTATTCAGAAACAGCTGCAATAATATTATTGATTTCGTCAAATCCGAATTTGCTATATTTTGTCTAAAGATTATTGTCTTTTCATAAGATTTGAGATTTGATACAAAAATTGTTTACTGTGATTACTTACGATTCAAACTTGCCAAATCATAAATGTCAATGAAAGGCATTAAAAATTGATTCTTACTCCAAAATTCACGCAAACGACCAAAATATTGTAACAGTTTTAGATAAAGTTTACACATGAGTGTGCATAAAAGGAAAATATCGTTGCAAGAAATACATAACTGAATAAGTATTTAAAGGAAAGTTTAAATATCTTTAACGGATAAAATTTTTATTGATTTTAAAACAGGATTTAAACGATAAAACAGAAATGCATTTCGGATCACAAGTGCTGATGTGGAAGGCATTAACCGAGAAATCACAAAATCTTTGTAGCATCTTTCGGCAGAAATGATAACCAAGTCATAGAGATTTCTACAGCGAGAACCCTCTGTTCATTTCCACTGTGAGGCTGTATAGCATTGGAAATGAGAAAACAAAAGGAAATTAGAGTAAAAGGAATTAATGTAACTTGATTTTATTTTAAGTTTATTATGAGCATCCAAAGTTATTGTTTCGATTATCATTATTTGAATGAGAGTAAATTATGACTTTATATGTTTAGTGGAAAATTAATTAAGAAGTGCCTAAAGGTTGCTGTTCGAGTAAAGAAGATTGAGATTTTAATAATACGTGAATTTAATTCGTTTAGATTTGAGGTAATCCGTTCATTGAATGGCATCTTTTTACGTCGGCAGAAATGACGTCACAAAGCATTCGAGACCTCCCAAAATCATTCTATGGACATCAAATGAGTTTCAACGGAAATAAATTTGACGAAGATTTCCACTCGTCATTTGATTTTACAATCTTCAGTCAATCAGCAAAAATGGAAGTTGGAATTAAATACTTTTCAGTTACTCGAAGTATTTAGAATCGATTGAAGCATTTGAGGACAAAATACCAATTCACTCAGTCTTTCATAATAAATCGGACGAAAGGGAAATTATTTTTAGAATATCGAAGAATTGTTTGCTAGAAAAATCATCACTTGATGAGCTACTTTGAAGAATATTTGCGAGGTGACATTGTCAACAACAATTATACAATCCAATGAAGAATTGCCAAATCGTCCACCGAAAGCAGTGATGCAGAAATTGATGCTTCAACTAATGTCACGTTCGTATTTCTGACGATGTTTCCGTACAACATTCCTGCAAAAAAGATCCCTTACGAAAGAGAACGCATTCGATTCGATATTTTCCCTCACGCATGCGCACGCTTACGCCAAACATCCTCTAAGGCATTTCTCGGTAAAACCAAGAATTATTTGGACCCAAACACTGCTCCTTGAGGCACTCCATAGCCCGTGTAAAGTATCTCTCGCTAAGGAATCGTCCGTATAAATGCACTAAGAAAAACTTGTCGATTGCGTTCGATGTCGGAATTCCGTCGTATCAAAGGAGAGCGTGAAATTCGAACGCTTCTATTTCCCCGCAGAAGATGCACATCCCAGTCGAGATATTCCCGCCGCCGGACGACAAACAAAAGAAGGGAGAGGCATTATTCTGGACGCCCACGCGCCCTCACCCTACGGTGGGTGGAGCCGGGCCCCTTAGCGAGCTTGTCGCCGCCCATAGAGGGGCGGAAGGCGACGGAGACGCCGTCGGACGGGCAAAAGGGGAACTATGGTCCGAATGGCCACAGGAGAAACGGGCCTTCATCCGGATGGAAGATGGATTGGCAAACGGGGTGAGTCCGTGTTCGATGTAGAGATAGGAAAAGATAGGTGGTCCGTGGTCGATGACACCTATCCGACGAGGTCCCTTTTCACCAAATCCCGCCACGATCACGCTTTTACTTCACCACCAAATATCACTCCCCTTCTTGGGCCTTTCGCCGTTGGCTTTCCCGGCCACTGCGCCTTCCTCAGCCGTCACCGCCTAACTCCGCTCCCCCCATTCCTATCTTTCGCTCATCCTTCGCTGTTTTATCCTCCGTGAATTTCCGCCGTTTGAATCCCACTTTGAAGGCTCATTCATTTTACGATGTACCTTTTCGTGGTAAAGAACCGTAATTTTAAAACTGATTCTACTGCTGAAGCGTCGTTTTTTGTATTTATTATTAAATCGAGTGAAAGTTAATTCGCGAAAGATTGGAAAACGAACGTCATTTGAACTTCTAAAGTGAAAACAATACTCTGAAGGGAAAACCCTTCATTTGAAGAATCGTAAGGAATACACCACAACCATATTTCGATATTCGCTAACGAAAAGTGAATTATTTCTCGAACTTAATGCTACTTTGGAAGAATGTATGGATTTAATAGCTAATAACAAATAAATTGATTGATTGATGCATGATTGATATCTCGAAATATCGATATTTTATCCGTGAACTTTTGACGTCCATTCCTTATTTTCTCGTCTTTCGAAAGGCGGTTGCATTGTTTCGCTGTCATTTCATGTAACGGTTCAAACAAACACTTCGCCTACATACGATGTTCATTTTTCTTCGAAATAAACCAAATCGGATTTAAGGAAGCCCTGGAATCGATATCGCACCGACAAGAAGGATTACAGTTGTTCGCAAAAGTTTCTTTTCAATCTTTTCCATAATTATTTTTAAATCCTTTGTTTATAAAATACTGCTCATCTATACCTATTTTCACTTTGGAGCATTTTAACCACTTCTAAGTGTTTCCGAAACAAAGATAAGAGTAAATTTAACAGTAAAACTCAAGATCCTTTAATTCTAGATTTTAATAAACTTTAAATCTATTTACCGGAAATCTGGCAAACGGATCATAAGTTCAAATTCGCGTTCAACACTTTCACAATCGATTACTTTCACGTCATCGAGTCAATTGAAATATTTACTACGTTGTCGCTTAATACGTGTATATATCATTAGAACGTGCGTTTAAAATAAAACGTGGAATGTGATATAGGAAACGAATTATATTAGGTATAATTCTAAAAATGGAAATCACGTATGGCGATATTCAAAACGAGGCCTTTTAAATAATTATCCGTTTTCTTTCTTAAATAGGAGTTTTTGGTCATCCATTTCTTTTATCAAATCGAAACTCGAAACCCTAAATCATAAACGTATTTTCCCCAATGAAGACGTAATTTTAGGGGACTGTCCGACATTAGTCACCACAGTTTGGTGAGCAACTCACTTTGTGCTCCTTTGTTCGTGCAAACGAGTCTTTCATTTGACGATGTTAAATTAAGGGAAAATAGATGCTTAGACGAATCGTTTAAGAATTCGAATCGCACACCATATACGATAATAATAGGCTGAGTGTTTACGCCCCCTGCCACTCGTCGTTATTCATATAGATATTTCTTGAGACATTCATAAGTTCATTTGAATTCTTTTGACCATGACTTATGATTTTAAAAGCGAAACTTATTTCTTGTACAACCTCTTGTTCTCTCGACCGACTTCTTTCCAAGAGATATTCTATTTGTCAAAAATCTCTATTTGAAGTATCGGCACGGAATTTCCATGCTTTCATTTTCATGCATTTCTTAATTTTGAAAAAATACCATATTTTCAATTGTTCGTAATTCTAAATTTAGCTAAATTATGCATCTATTCTATCGTAATTGAACTGAATTATCAGATACTATGGAATTGTCGATTGTTTTTTATAATTGTGAATATTTCCATCCATAGCTTTAATTCACAGACAATTTTCTACTTCGTCATCACTTCGAAGTTACGGAAGTGCATTAAAATAGCGCATAATGTTCAGTGACTATCATCTTATGTATATCCGAATGCAATAACTTTTTCCCTTCTCTAAATACATTTCTTGAAAAAGAGCTGTCCTTTAGAACGCAAGAAAGATAACCGCAGAGAGCAAATACAAATGAAAAGAACGGGGACTAATTAGGCACAAAAAAGGACCTCATATTACTATTATCGTACTTTTAAGGAACGAATTCGACGTGGTTCTACAGACGAACCATTCATTATGTGCCACCATTTCAAATCGTAATTATTGAGGATTATTGAGGCACACATCTTAAAAGTTCATTCGGCTATCAATTGAAGCGTCGTAAATTGCGCTGAAATCGCAATATCCAATGTTATCATGTATCATTATCGTTTCGAAGCCTTGATTTGTGTAAATGGAAGATTTAATTTTAGATATTTGTTCACCTTATAATTGGAAATTTAAACGAAGTGAAATATCTATGATAATGTTTAAAAGTGCACACCCAAGCGTCCTCTACGCTATAGTACTTAATAGGTGGAAAATGTGTTATGATTTTTGAAATGAGTTATGATATTTTATTTCTGACAATTGTTTATCACTTCTAAATAACAATTATCGTATATGGGAATCCTTCTAGAAAATAACTAAATATTCCTAGCATACCGTTTGCATATTCTGCAATAACATGTTTTAAAATCAATGAAACAAGAAGTACTTCGTATTTTCCACAAGATTTCTTGTGAAAATTACAGAGTACTATAGATAGATACGATTATATGGTATATACGATTTCAATCTTAATGCAATCATCTAATATACTATCTACATTTATTTTTTGGGTATATAAGAAAATACTTTATTACAGTACCTTTTCAATTCGGAGTAAGATGTGCTGAATTATGTGCTATTCTACACTCGCACCTAGAAATCTCAAAGAGAACATGTATTCAACCGAAGAAGTCCTAAATATGACATTCAGTCTCGTCAACGACATAATATAAATTGAGACGTTAAAAAAAACATTTGTTTCCAAAGTAGGTAACGTCATGAACTACACCAAGTTGCGAAGTGCATTCAATCTCTTGAATTTATCACAATATCATTTTCATTAAAATCCGTTCAAATCAAAAACCGTTTACTGCACGATAATTGACGTTGCTATAAACAAACATCATTTGAATGCTGGAATAAATTCTCAACGCGTTTTTATGAGAGAATTCAACAATAGCGTTGGTAGTTAACTAAGAAATAGTTGTTTACAGCCTCAAATTTCATCAAAATTATCATCTAAGTTATTAAAAGCCTCGTAATTTCTGATCGTAAACTATATTTTATGGCCAAAATTAGAAACTTTATTCAATATCCCTTTTTTGGTGCTACTTTCAAATCCATACTTTGGTTATTTGTAATTTAATTTTGCAAAAGAAAGGAAGCATGCAAGTGATAAAAAAAAGTTTACGTGTATTTCTTATGGGAACAGTTTTTCCGTTCTGTAGTCGAACTGAGTACTCCGATTAAAAAAAAAAACCTTTCCGGGGATATACCTAATAGTTTCCCAAATTTTCACGATGATTGAATGTATGGTTTTTGAATCTACAGAGTACAGACAGACACGCATTCATTTTTCATAGAGGGAGAGATTTACATCTGGAAACTAATATGACTAATTTCTTGTTTGTCTGAGTTGTAAAAACCGTTAAATTTCATAATAATTATTTTTTTAGCATTCTGTATGCATCAACTCCTTTTTGTTTTATTCTGTAATTGAAAGTGACTGAACGTCATAACATATTCAGTAATATTAATCTTCTAATGCTCTAATATTCTAATGATAGCTTTTAAATAAAACCACAGATATCGATATGCATTGGTTTTCTGTTATAAATTGTTATGAATTGAAAAAATGAATCGTGAGTGAAACGAAAATTAATAATATCCCCTATTGTGCTGAGTATTGAGTGGCTCAAATTGTTTCACTTTTCTGATACGAATAATCGATAAAAAATGTGTAAATGTTACTTCGCCTAAATCATGCAAACACTCAAAGGATTGCTTCGAATCATGGAAACTCGTCTAAGTGAACTTATTTATCGCATTTTATTTGTTGGCCAAAGATCATCATTCAGCACTGAGTGTGACTATTTTATAGTACTTTCGGAAATTATTATTTTCTGATAAAACCACAAATAGTTGTTTCCATACAAGTTTAGAAATATTTTCTTCTATTTATAAAGTTTTATAGCAAATCAGAATTCCTCCATTATATTCCCATTGTATTAAAAGAAATATTTCGAATAAAATGTTCTTCAAGTGAAGAAGAAAACGCATCCATAAAGACAATCTGAATGAGTTGCAAAAGAGTAGGAAAAATGCATTACAATTTGAATGTCTGATTGTAATGAAATTCACTAAAGTGATTAAATAAAACATATAAAAATGTTATGTATATAAATTCATTAAAGTTTATGATATAATATTAATATAAAAATTATTTATTAAATAAAATCTGTTACATTTAGTTACTTCAAGGGAATCTATCTATATATATAAGGGGGCCACGGGCTCGCTGATTTTTTTGCGTGATAGCCCCCTAAATCTAACCCAGAAATATCCGGAAACCCGCTCTACCTATCATGGGTTCGATTCTAGTAGGCCCCAAAAATGCAGTTAATTGAAACGTAATTGGATTGCAAATTAAAACAGTGAAAATTACAGGCGACAACCACTCATTTCGTGACAGTTTAATGAAGAAGTGCGTTGTCTCACAAAGTAACACTATTTGTTGCTTTAAGGAACAATGCTCATCACTTGACTTCAAAACCAAGCATTTGTGAAGAGTTGGAAGTCCTACTGCGTTAGTGCGGTCGTGTACAAGTATTCAGATGCTCCGGATGGTGTAAAGAATTGCTGCGATAGACCTGCAATGCTTAAGAATCATTATAGAGGATTATTAATTAGGTTCGGAGATTGCATGTTCTCGGATCCGCCCTTCCGGGAGAATTAGATGCCGAAACGGTTCAAGAATTCGTTTATTCCGGGAACGATACGCGAAAATAATCGATTAATAGAGTCTTGATCCATGCACCCCCTGCCACGCACCGTAAGAAGGCTACCAGGGTATTCACATGGACATCAAAGATGAATAAAATCAATGTTTAAAAATTCAGAACCAATAAAACTTTTCAAATCATTTGAGGATTCTTGAGAAGATCATAGAATTGGATGCCGTATTTATTGGACGTTCAATCGCTACATTTGCTAAAAAAATGCGTCTCACAATCCGGTGCGACTCTTGCATTAGCTGACAAATCTATCAAAATGAAGAGACGAAGCAACTGTTGGCCAAAGAGCAATCGGCGGTCTCATAATGAAATCAATGTGAGAAGGCGTGACTTCGTGGAATGCCATAGTAATAAAAACAACTTTGTAAATTTCATGTAATTTCATATTACGAAACCGGTGGCAAATATAACAATTTTCTGTGGCGGTCACATAAGTAAACAATTCGACAGTCATTTTTAATGAGTCGAAAGAGCGACTATTTTGTTGATTTGTTGACTATAAGTTGATAATCCGGTGCACACGGAAACGAACACTTGGATTGAGTATTCGAAGCGTCAATTGCTTAAAAAGGAGAAGACACCGTTGGAATTCCTCGTAAGTGGAGAATGATAACTTTGTACTTGGAGAGATCATTTATTTTGATTATTCAATTTATTTCTGTCGAAACACGAGTCCACGAGCGAAGGAAATGCAACGTTTGTCTTTGGCTCTCTTTCTTCCTTATGTTTTGCAATGGAACTATTTCTGGTTAACATTTGATTGTTTTCACAATATTAATTTACAATCAATTGTGTAAATAAAATTGCATATCATAAAATCTGAATTAATGAACTGATTTAAACTCGTTTCTGTTAGTTTAACATCAGACAGTTCCAAAAAGTGTTTATCGCCTTCGAAGAAAAATGTTATTTTCTAAAAAATATAAATATTCTGTGAAATTGAAATAGCGCCGAACACCCATCAAATAGAAATAAATGAAAACGGTTAATCGAGATGAAAGAGATTACAGACTCATTCGAAGTACATCCAATAAAGAAGTTGATATTATAGACAGATATAAAATACGAACAAACTTAACTTTACGGAATAAAGCTATGATTTGGACAAGTTCTGTTAGACAGCATTAAGTTTCTTTGTGAGAAAAGAGGAAAAATTTGAAGCATATCTTAAAGTTCCTTGGCACATAAAAAAGGAGTATTTTGATAAATAAACTGTTTTCAATCATTGGTGAATTAAGAAGAAAAAGAACGCAGTAAGTCTTAAAATGTATTTATTCCACTCAATTTTATCAGACTGTTTCATAATTCACAATTGAAGTTTGCATTTCTCTTTGAGGGAAGCACGTTTGATATCGTTAGATATGTCCAATATCGAAACTTTCCTTTTCTTTCATATTATTTTTGTAATATTTCATAATTTTAGTGGTTTTTTTCAAATGAATAACAACAGCCCTCTTTTCTTGGGAATCATCAAATTATTCTTTATTGAATTATTGGATTGTAAATTTAAGCTATTGAATTATAAACAAGAAAAATAAATCGTAATACATGTATAAAACATTATTTAATAATTTAGATATTTAATACGTTAATTTTATATATTAAAATTTCCTCGTCTTTGAAATGTTTTATTAGTGAAACTGTAAAGCATAAGATGATTCAAAACGTAACATTTAATTGCCACCACAATGTATTTAAGACTTTTCATATCATTAAAGATTGCTAATAATTTAAATTTCTGAGTTATATATAGATGACTTTCTTTTCAACAAACATACTTATATCGCATTCCTTAATTTTTCATATTTTGTGATCCCTGAACAAAAATCCGCGCCTTATGAATACATTCGTATGGCATCATTAGAGAAAATCATGAAGGGGTTTTAGTAATGAATGGTGGTTGGTGAAGTCAGCAAAAAGGAGTCAAAGAAATCACCATTCGCTATCATCTAAATGGTCATTCGAAATATTATATCGCTGACAGAAATATTTTTCAGTATTTTTGGACATTTACGTGCAATTGCCTCAAAAACAGGGAAATGTCGTTCTCTGCAAATCAATATATAAGTTCCAAAACGCTCATAAAGGCTTAGTACTTAGAATTAGAAGTTTATCAATTTCACGTAATTAAATATTATAAGCGAATATGAAATTTCCACTGAATTCGGCGGCTAATCTATATAAATTGGTCTGTTGAGTATTTTCCGTATTCGACGAAGAAAGTAACTTACCGATAAAATAGTAATGTTCCGAATAGAAAATCTGAGTTTATCGTTTAAGGATTGACTGCTAGTTAACAGTTTTACAAAAATGAAATATTAAAATCCGAAATTCTTAAGAATATTTCTCCATTTGGGCTGAGACCTCCATCAAAGGGGGCTTCGAATATTCCACACAAAGAAAACTAAATATTAAAAAAAGTTGAAAATATACGTATCGGACGCAATTTCTTTCGAATTGAAGAATGGAATCGAAGTCATAATTTAGAATAATTTTTTTTAATCTTTTAATTTCGGTAATTCAAACGATCTTTTGGTTGAAATTGCGTGGAATATCTCGTGAGAAAAGTTAAATTGTTACAAAAATCTCGTTTCATAGAAATTAATAAGTGAGAAAGGAGTCATCAAAGGAACTTCTAAAATTGCAACGAGTCCACCTTTTTCAGCAGTTTAACGGAACCTCTTTGAGTCATCTTAAGATCACAAAGCGATCTTTTTTGTAAAACCACCTCATTCATCGTCCGTTCCTTCGAACGCCATAAAAAACAGATGACAAACGCGGTTTTCTTTGCGAAAGAATTAAATATTTGGAGCGGAAATTCGATGGGATACGACATCGTTAAGTACACCTCTAGAAATGTCAAGAGCTAATTTTCCAAAGACAAAATTGTCAGATACGAGTAATTTTAAGGTACAGAACCATCCTTTCTCCGAAATGGAATAGTGGTCAAGAAGAACTTGTGAGTGCAGGATGGATCGCTACTCTACAATGCTTAGAAAATGTTATAATCAATACATTAAATTGAGTCCATCTCTTGGACTCTTCTCCTTTGGCGAAATTAGAAACGCTTTTCGACATTCTTTGCTTATTTGGAAAACGGTTGTCTCTTGTCATCGAAATAGATTCAATATCGGCAAAATCACATAAGAAATAGATTTGAGAAGTAATAGCATTCTATTTCAGGATTTCGTGCAATTGAATATCGAATTAGAGAATTCGCCTATTAATTTGTCAGAGATTATAACTCCATCGAATACTAATTATTTTTCTCTTACGATGCGACGTAACCAAGTGAGCAGATTTTCAGAAACGATTCTACTTCAATCATCGAAATATCGAATTTCAAATTTTTGTTATATGGCGTTCGCATGGTTTAGAGGAAAAACTACTTTAAATGGAAAAATAAGGATTTAATTCGTAAATACGTAAAAATAATTTCCCGATGTATCTCAAGGAGTAAACTTCAGGAAAGATCACAAGATTTCGTGTCATCAGAAAAGGTTAAAAGAATGATTAATGCGATTGCGATGAATTCGATTGACACCAAGGGTGTTTGAGCGACAAATGTAAAGTATTTTCAAGAATAAGTCCATTTAGAGGCTTACACACGTTATATTTATGAAATCTGATGTCGTCCATTCCTGCAAATTTCGAAATTTATTTTTCCATTGTGTGAGGATCGTTTTACGGCCTTGGCTCTTTATTACCCATTTTTCATTGGATCGTTTGGCGGTATTCAACGCTACGCACGCGATAAAACTTTACTGTCTTTGGGCCTTATTAAGGCGGCTTAAGTATTCATCTCGTCTCTTTGGATTTAAATATGTTTCCGCTCCTTCAAAATACCTGCGCATCCAAATGTCCGATCCTAAATTAAGTTCTGATAACAGGAAACATCTCGCACTTAAATAAAACGATCTTTTCAAACTTTCTAAGAGAGTGAACAACACGCTAAAATAAGAAAGAGTTGTTCTCTCGTTCGACGGAATTTTGTTACTAAATGAATTTGAGAAAATATCTTATTTTAGGCGTTTGAATTCTTATCATCTGTGATGGGAATCATATTTTGAGTAATAGTGGAACGAAATGTATGCATTTCTTAGGCCGTTTTGTTCAGGTTGAAAAATATGCGAATGAAATACATACGGTAAATTTAACATTTTAAGAAACCCCTAAAATTTAAGTTTACGTAATCAAAGTAGTATTAATAACAGACGTCTAATTTTGTGTATTTTTTCATAATGAATCAACTAAAAAGCCCACGACTGCGGACTTTGGTTCAAAAACTGTCGAAAACAATTTCATAATTGTGTGGTTTTAAAAAACATTATTTTCTTGAAGTTCAAATTGTTTCCAGAGGTAAAAGAATAAATGTTGGAAAGTAAGCATTTCCAGGAATTGGCACTTGAGGAAAGAAACTCGCGATGAATACACATCTGCACAAATGAGAATCACTTTAATCGTCCTCTACCTCGAAAGTTTCGATTTGTTTAGTAGTCGCATTAAAAACCTTCAAAATTATTTTCATGAAACTTTGAATTATCATTAATTAGTTATTCCGCTATTTATAGAACTCTAGAAGAATATAGAAGAACTTTTTTCCCTTTCAATTTATGAGAAATTTAATCTCAATTCTAGAGTTAACATTTTATCAAATGTTTTCTTGGTTGAATTGTATTTTACCTCAAAGGTTTACTTTTCAACAATCGCTGTTTTGGAAAAACGTATAGTGTTACAGAAATGTGAAAGAGTCTTGGCACACGAAAAAAAGAAGAAAAATATATAGATTGTATTCACAGCATGATTGCAAGCAACGATGGTTGGGAATGAATAGTAAAGCCTGATTTTTGCGGTTAAGATAGCCACGAATTAAAAATTAAGAGACGCAAAGAAGTTTTCGTTTTTGGGGTGTTTAGGAATGGAACAAGTTACCTGTACATCTCTTGAGACCCTAAAATGTGAAATTCTTCAAAAAGAAATGCTTTTGTAGAGATTGTGTTGCAACGTGGGGACTGCGAAGGGTGAAGGCAGCCGAACCCCGAAAGCTTCAGAAGTATTTTGAATACATCAGGTGAATATTATGTACTTAAGGTTGTAATAATTCAGTTGAAATTTTTTGTTTAGCATGTACGTGTTCTAATATTAATTTGCTGATGTTGCACGTTAATTATTGTATGTTAATATGTATGTGTTGGTAGAAAAGACTGGCAACAGACGTTCCTGCACTTCCTTCGCAGTAATAAATATTCACCTCAACATTTATTCTGAAAACGTACGGGGACATCGAGTTCTCACATTTTATTTGTTTGATATTTTATCGACTCGATAATCTCTATCAAAGAAGAAGCTAACAAAATATTTTCAGAGCGAAAATGCAAAACTTTGACTTCAAATTATGAACTTCGTGTTTCTTCAATTTGCGGAGACTTAATTCGATGGTCAGTTGCCTTTTAGTGCCGCATTCTCTCGGAAGATGCCGCCCTCGGTGGTCCATAAGATCGATGCAATTTCTAAGGAAACCGGAAACGCAACTTAAAAAATGATCAAGTTTTTCAAATCATTATTATAACCAATAGACATAATATATGATCGATCATGATTAGTAAAGCAGATAAGGGCTTTTAATAATCAGGAGAATTTTCAGAAGCATTCGCCAGAAGTTGTGTATAAATTTATTTAAACTTTCATTCGAACCAATGAAACGATAAACAATTTAATTTAAAAACGTAAGGCTTTGGATAAAATTTAAGATAATAAAACAAAATCATTTGCTATTGAGGTTCTTTTGCTTTGTTTTTGATCGAGAAAAACATTGATACGTATAACCATGCGGAATTCAATCGTATTTTAATGCGAATAATATTATGCTCTAATCGATTTTTACTTATTTCTAAGTACCAATATATGAATCAGCAAAGTAATTCATTTCCATCTTGAACAGAAAGAATGTTTTCTTACAATTAAAGCAAAGAGATTACTTATTGTTACATACAAACAGTCGAATCTAAAACATAATTTCAGGGACAATTTCCACATCTTTCAGAAAAACCGTTCATTCAATCATTTAATACTTGCCGTTTTAATGATTACGAGAATAAGTTCTCAAAATCCAATTTTGCAATCACTCCCTGATTAGAATAAAGAGAAAGTGATTTTCATTTCCAATTCGGTCAATTGATGGCGATTCTCTATCGATTCGAATAGAAATTATGGAAGTCCGTCTTAGTTTTCGTAAATCTTGTTTTCGAACCATTATTAGAGATCATTTATTTTTATACATCTGCCATATTGCGACTGAATTGATGGACATTCATTGCAATGCACTGCATTCGAAATGATAAGAAAGAAAAATATTAATTTCTCTAAAAAAGCTCATCTTAACTATGCATCTCCCGAATTCTTTAATTATAATACTTTCAGGATTTTAATCAATTTAACCAAGAATATATACATGAAAATTTGACATAATTTTACATTAACTGATACGAACTCATGATAAATCGTAGAAATTTAGAATCGAAATTGCGTAAATAATGATCACGATGACGACTTTATCTCGAATTTAACCTAATTACTACACAATTTTAAAGATCCACATAAGTAACAAATTTGAAAACTGTTTGTTGCTTTTCTATTTAGATCCCTAACAGACAGTGATTTCTTAATTTAAGTTTTCCCATTTCACTCGAGCGAGTTCGGATGAAAAATGGAAGTATCCGCGGAAGAGCGATCATTTGCTCCAATGAAAAGAATGTCATTCAATTATTAAGGTCCGTCATTTACGAAAGGAATTCCAAAACGCACATGCCGTCCTTATGTTACAATTAAATAAAAAATTAATTCAAACGCTATTTAAAGAAATTCATTTTTAAAAGTGAGACAATTGATGGATTCTTATCATAAGGTTTTAAAAAGGGATTTCTTTGGACATCGCCTGCTAAGGAACCGAGAATGCATTTTGTTATTTACATATCGATGGTAAAGAATTGGAAATAAAGATGGAGAAGAATTTTTTTGCAACATTTGGACACCAGATTACATATTAAACATATCGCTGAAGAATTAAATCAGATAAACTAAAATAATGAGATCTAAAACTTTCCATTTTCCACTAAATTTTAACCCCGTTTAACCCTTAATTTCAATGCGTAATGTAATTTTAGTTTTCGGAAGCTTCTCAATCTTTCTAAATATAAGTAAATAAATAGTTGCAATCAAAAGATGAATCATTACTGAATTAGTTATATATTTATGATATTCGAATAAGATCCGATTAACCGCTAAAAAGAGAGACGTATGAATCTGAGATACCTCTAGAAAAAGCACTTTTATGCGAAAGATAAGTTGGAAAAAGGGCAAGTAAATGTTTCTCTATTTAATTCTCAAATGCAATATTTCCGAACGACGTCATAATCATACGATGAAGTCAAAATGAAATAAATGCTTTTCAAAATCCTCAATCTGGTACTTTCAAAATCGTACGAATGTTAATTGAGATTAGTCTTCTCCAGTAAACGCCAATCAAGAGATTGGAATTCAAAAAGGAAATACATCATTTTCGTCTGAGACATTTCGTCACAAATAGTGTTTCCTCGACACCTAAATGCGTAATCTATGTGATGATACTAAAAATAGTTTTCCCATTTTCTGTCAACTATTTTATAAAGTGACAGGATCATAAACATACATCTGCAGAATTTAGCTCTCTTTTCCTTCTGTTGTTTATTATATTAATGTATCCACAATTTAGAGATTTTGTTCATCCTCGGGCCATCGCAAATAATTATTCGTTATTAATAATAATTAATCGTTTAAAAGCAACCATTTTAAAATTCTCTTTTCATAAAAAATAATATACACATTAAGGTGAATATTTGTAAGGTATATTTCCATTATTTTCTCCCCAAAGTAGAGTTTTAAAAACTGATTCAACTATACCAGTGTATTGAATCGGTTGATTAGTTAAGGAAAAGGTGATTAGACTTTAATTCTTCTTATATATATATATATATATATATATATATATATATATATATATATATATATACGAGTTATGGTGTGCTTGCTTACAGCAAGCAATCGAAAAATATATCTTTTAGTAAAAAAAAAGATTTTTCGAAAGATTATTCTGCTTACTCATTGCTTAACATAAACTGAAAGACATATTTTCGCAGTGTAAAATGCACTGAATACCCTTTTTCATGTATTTCTTAGGGCAGCGTTATTCCCACCCTGGCATCGAACCAAGGACAAACTACGAAAAATACTTTTATATTCCGCTTTAGTATGATTATCTTTACATACATTCTAAATTTCAAAAGGAAATTCATTCAGGAAGTACTTCAAAAAGAGGTTCCAATTTTGCTATGCATTTCTTATGGAGATATAGTTAACGCCCCCTAGTATCGAACCAACGACCAAGTAGGACATTCTTATGCAGGCTTTATGTAGAAATTCTACCCTTTAATGCCAGGGACAAATTTTAAACTTCTGGGAAGTGCCCTAAAAAGTTTTCGGATATAAAGCCCATGTATTTCTTATGGGGAAAATCGACATTACGGGTATACCTATGACTAATAGGCAACTGCTGATATTTTCAAAGTAAATAATATACGTATCTCTGAGTGTAGGAGGTTTGAATTATCTATGTATCATATTAAGATAGTAATGAATTTTCAAAATTTGAAAATATGTCGCCTCCTGGTATCGAACGCGTGATTTTTTGTGGATAACATTTTTGTGTAAAATCGTCTCTATAGCGACAATTGATTGCTCTAAGTGCCCAAAAAGTATTTTTTTTAATTGTCAAAAAACGACCCATTCTTACGGGGGAAAATCCGACTTAGGGGCCTCCTAGAATCGAACCCATGATAGGTAGTATCGGTTTCCGATTTTTTCAGGTGAAATTCACATCAAAAAAATCGGCGACCCCGTGGCCCCAGCGGTTTGGGCCTGACATTCGTATCCTCATATATATATATCCCCCCGATGCAGCTATATTGAACAGATAGTGTAATCATACCTATAATTTAATAACACTAACTATGTGTGACACTTATAGGAGCGTCCGTTTGAAGATATAATGAATTTCGCTTTCGATGCATTAAAATGCCTCTAATTACATTGTTCTTACTTCGCAAGACGAGTTATCGCCGTGGATGGGATTTGAAAAAAGCGTATTTTGAAAGGTATCTATAACATCCACGATGAACTATGAGGGAGTCGTGTTTCTATGTCATTAAAAATGTGTATTGAAAATATTAGAAATACAAGAGTCGAAGTTCATCGATAAAGGGTATGAGAGGTTATTATCCATGATATAACAAGACAAAGATAAATGTGCGTCAGTGGATAACAATTTAAAATAGAAATAAAAGAGAAATTGAAAATAAACTAATTTAAAATTCGAATATCATTCTTTTCTATCGAATAATTGCATTTATATCGATAATTCGAATCTCTATTGTATTTTATTATCAATAGTGAATATATTTCAATTGAAGAAATTCTGTGGTAAATAAAATTATTATTATGAATAATATAAATTAATAAAAATAATAATGGGAGTAATTAAATTAAATCGTAATTAAAAGTAATTAAATTTCTAGACACCAGCAAAGAGTGTACCCAACTGCCAATTTTTGTACTCTCAAAATGATTTTCATCCTCTTCACTATCGATCATGTGAAACTCGACATTACTTTTCAGCAGAAGAGAAAAAGCAGGTTGGATCAATGTTATTGTATTCAAAAAGGCTTTCGTCATTTAATACATAAATCGATAAAAGTGGCTAAAGTAAGGATGTGATTGACTACTAACAAAATTGAAGTCATTTGAAGTGAACAGGGCAGCGTTCACCTCTTCTCTTTCTAGTGAACACATACGACCTGAGCAAGGGAATAAATGTGAGGATGTTCACAGATGATTCGGCGTGTATATATATATATATATATATATATATATATATATATATATATATATATATATATATATATATATATATATATATATTTATTTATTTATTTATTTATTTATTTATATACGTATAGATAAATAACGAACGCCAAACGATTTAACCCAATTTCATATGCGGTGAATCTGAATGAAAAAAATGACGGAGCGTTTGGTTCATTAGAACCATCGTCCATTCCTTTAGTAGATTGAATGTATGGTTTTTGAATCTACAGAATACAGACAGTTACACTTTCATTTTTTATAACTTAATTTATTTACAACGTAGACTATATAATTTCAGTATATGGAATGAATTCAAATATAACTCGAAAAATTTGAATTCATTTAAAACCAAATAAGAGTAAGGCAGTAAAGTAACCGAATGAAAGCATAAGTAGGTAGATGGAAGGAAAAAGAGATCCAACTCAGCGGCATGTATATGGGCTTTGGCGGATGAAAACAGCAGCGAACTGGAGAAGCGCAAGGCGATTTGTGGAAAAATGCTACGATAGAAAAGTGAAGACAATGTTCTTAGACAATCTTTGGAATAGTTGCGATCAATCGATGCATTTCGAGAGTTTACGCTATTTCCACGATGCAACTGCTTCTTAGGCCGATCCGATTAGAAGCAGAAAATAAGTGGAACAGATTTAAAAACAAATTGATTTAGGGACTCATTCATGTTTACACCACCCGCTACAGATTCATTCATACAAGTAGAAGTTTCAACAACCACCTTCACAGGCCCTTCATTGTACCATCCATTCGATGGTCTCTGTTATAATCTTTATCAAACAGATTCAATTACACAGATCGCATTTGAGATCGAATCTTCATATGATGACGTCAACATTAATTTGTGACGGAATTCTGAGGCAAAAGATGGAAGTTTCATGATTCAACTGTTTTTATTTTTCACGTCTTTATGTTGCACACGTAAGAGAAAGGATTCCTCGTGGAAGCATAACCACAGTACACCAATGATTCATTGAAGGATCTAAAAAATTACAATTTCCCATAATGATAGAATTAAAATGGATATAATCTTAACTTTGAGGAAATTTGAGAGGCAAAAGAGTATAAGTGTGAACACTAAAGAGCCAGTCTCTTATATTTATCTCTTCGAAAGAATATATAATAATTGTTAAGATAGCAAAATGAATAAATGCGAAAGTATCGAAGTAAAAATGTTGCAAATTATTTGATGCGACAGATCTGTGAATCATTGGCGAATATTTGGGTATCGTTTGCGCCTTAGACGAGCGAAGATGACGACCGCTACTATAATGTATTATTATAGTGTGTGTATGTATTTTACTGAAAAGTGATGGCAAATATCAGTGAAATCTTAAGCTCTCACTCAGAAGTTTTTTTCTTCTATATTGAACAGAGTTTTCTAATCAAATATGCCTTAAATATTGCGGAACGTTACGAGTTTATGTGCATTTTCGTTTTTGCCTTTGGTTCCTTTTTTTGAAAACATCTCAAGATATCGTCATGACTCAAAATGTTTACACTTTCGTTGAGAGATCTCCGTTGAAATAAATGGATGCTCACATCGCTTGAAATTGATTCGACACTTGCATTCTCGGATTTCAATGAAACAATGATTCGAAGACTTTTACTTCTGTTTCGAATTTTTTTCGAACGACGTTATCCTAAAAATATGAAATGCAACGAAAATGAAGTGTACTTTCAACAAAAGTTGTTTTTTTCCAGTTTTGTTTGTGAAAATAATCCACCGAGAGACCCGTTACAAATGAGAGGAAATTAAATACTCAAGAAACTAGTGAAAATAAGGAACAAATTTTTTTGTAAAAAGTTTACATAATTTTATTTGTGAATTTGTCATAATATATAGAAAAGTATAGAAAATTAACATTTCATAGCAGTTCTGAAATGAAGACATTATTATATAATCATATATTATTATTATTATAATCTGCATTGAGAAATTATTTCCGCGAACAATTCTATAATTTATTTGGAAAATCACAAATCACTTAATCGTTCGACACAAATTTGATGATCTCTCTTTTCACTTGATCCTTGCATAAGATGACGTTCAGGAGAACACGGATTAAAACGTGATTTCCATACATTGACGGCTCAAACAACGCGTGACTGGTTTATCAGATGCGACATCGCGTGTAATTGACCATTTTGTTGGACGCACTTCAAACATTTAACACAAAATATATTTCTTATTTTATATTTCACGATGAAAAGTGGCATTTCTCTGAACATTTGGAAGACCACGGGATTATTCCTCAGAATACACATCTCATTTGAGTTGTTCAGGAAATTTAGATCTCCATTCGTTATTTATGCTTTCCTTTGAAACGCGATGATTTCCAATTTCAAAATATGTTCTCATCAATTGCATCACTGAAAGTTAAACAAAATAAATCGTTTTTTCTATTTGTCCTCGTCGCAAATGAGCATGGCTTTTTATGAGTACTTTTCGTATTTCAAAGCAGACAAGAGAATATTAGCACGCTTTCTGAATTATTGACAAGAATGATGCTAAAATTGTTAAATATATCACTTTTTCATTAATTTATTACCATATTATAACATTATGCGATTATACGTTTTTATTTTAAGACCCTCACGTTCGTTTAATTCCAAAAAGTCTTCGTTTTCGTTTGGCTTTTGCAGTTGAGGTGCTATTAAATGTAACACACCTCTCTTGTTTGAATCCCTCATTGATTCGTTGGGAAGAGCATCGTTCGGAGGTGGGCTATGAACAAATAACGATGTCTTCGTAGTAGAGAAATATATATTTTCCAGCAAATTATGATTAGTTCTGAATTTTATATGCGAGTTTTTGGATTCTACTAAATTATTAAAGATTAAATCAGTCATGAAGTATTTCTTTAATAATTATTTTTTAGTTACTTTTTATTAAACCTTCTATGCTATGTAAATGTTAAATCGCTCATTTTCTGTCATATTTCGTAGTTCATTTCAAATTTGGTTGAATCAAATAATTAATGAACGACTGCCATTTTACACTTTAATGATCTTTCTTATATTCGATACTTATTATATTTTAAACTTAAATTTGATGTCAATAAACAAGATTGTGCTTCAATGTATCGATTGTTTTAATAATACTCTTTGTGTAAGAGCATTAATTATTACGTAATTTTTTCCATTTCATGAGAAAGTTCTTCAGTAGTTTATGGAGATAAAAATCGAGATACGGGATTTAGAAGTTGGGAGTTGAGAAATGCTAAAGGCAATTGGTGATTGAATGGAAATGAAGCTGTTGTGAAGATATGTTTCCAAAAGAAGTTGAGATCCCCTCAATATTATGGCTCTTTATTATAGTCATTTTCTTAAATATCACTTGGATGAATATTTGAATAATTGTAAACATTATTACACGACCATCGCAGTTAAAATTATTCGTCACATCAATTGTGATGTGATCAATACGAAAATTGAAGTAATAAACGAAAAAGTGTGGTGTGTAAATGACCAAATTCGGAAAAATAAAACATTATCGAATATTTTAAATGCGGAACGCTTTCTCCCTTCGGACAATTGATTCCGTAATTAATGCGCTAAACGTGCCGTTGCAATAGGCAGACGCACAACCACGGATTTTTATACAAACGCACTGAAATGGAAACTCCCTCTGAACCTCGTCCACTCCAAAAGTGATTCCAAAAAATATCTCTTTTATCTGTGCACACTTTCATTTCCGACCCTTAGCCGGTCCCTTAATAGGGTCCCACTTTCATTCCTCATATGCGATTCAGATGCAGTAAAATCAGAGACAACTTCCACAATTAATCGGATCTTTTAGAAATTGATTCGCGGTGTTTGACCAAATGGTCAATATCTGTCCACCGTCGATTACTTGTGCCTTTGTATCGTATTTATTAGAGAAACGAAGTATTCTGATTTCTACTATATAATAGTTCGAATTTAATTGAAATATAAAAATTCTTGAAAAAACTTAACATTTCCCTAAGCATTAGTCGGGGCACAAATTTCTCTCGGTTATCAACTCGAAGTAAATACTATTTGTAGTGAATAATGGAGATCATGTTAATATCGCAATTTATACGAGAACTTTTCCTAACTCTACTAATTTTTCCGAGAGCATTATACCGCATGAGGAAAATAATATACAATCTGTGGACATTACAGTCTTGAATAATTTCAATTCATTCACCTACCATTGCCCTCTAGAAACATGAAGGGAATTGCAAAGAATATCATTTGTAAGGGATACAATATACTTTCAGCGAATGTAATAAAACTAATTCAAAGTCATTTAAAATATAAAAAGGGTCCCTCCAAAGTTATGCCATCAAAGTGTGCACCCATTGCTTTTGGAGAGACAATATTATATTGCGTTTCAAAGAACATTCATAGAAAGGACTGTCAGACATATTCTATGAAATGAAATCCAGGAAAGATTTGTCTGACATCTTGGGGTTCGAGTGCTTTTAATCTCTCCGCTGAAATATTTTAATGATGTTGAATACTGCTTCGTCCTGTGAGGTAATACTTTACTGCAAGTGATAAAAGAACTGCAAATAAGTTTCAATTAAAAATTTTCATGATACGTAATGACATGTAAATAAGTAAGCAATTTTTCTAAGAGGTATTCGTTGGTGAAAATTGCAACTTTAGACGAACGAGGGATCCAAGCGACTCGTGCTCAAGGCTCACCCATCAAGAATTTTGCATCGGTTTATTAATATAGTAACGCAAAGACGAACTCTTTTTGGAGTAAAGTCATTCTTTCTGACAAAATTTCCTTTTCAATTTAAGTTTGTCGCCCTCAACGAAGATTTCGACTTCTCTTAATTAACCTAAAGCAATTCGTAGATGAACCGAAGCATCTGGAAGATAATACTCAGTCTTTCATAGTTTTTCAATTCCCCTAACGAATGATAAATATCTCGGAAATCGATCAATTTATCATAAATAATATTTATAAAAGGAATCGATAGTTCGAGGACATCGATTCACTTAATATTCACGTGCGTATCGGAGTACAGTTTGTGAAAGAAAGCAGCTTTGACACGTGGAATATACGGAAATGTATTAGACCACACACTTGGAAAGCCCAACACCCACAAAAGACTACGATTCAAGTCTCGAAATCTTCGTAATTCACGGGAGAATAACCGTCAAATGCATACCTCCGAGCACGCATCAATTACGGCCCAAAATATTTATATTCTGAGCTGCAACCGCGTGGATTCCACCTGTCATTATAGCCCTTCTCACAACAATGCAGAGAAGGCATTCACATTCTGAAAGCGAAAAACCAAAAGCCGATACCAGCTGATAACGTTTACTCTGAGGATTTACACCAATTTCCACCTCATTTCTTCACCTTCGTTTAAGGATGTTTGCTCGATATGCGCCAATCGATCGCAGAGGATAACAACATTAACGCTTATATCGAATTTTTCCTCCTTATTACAATCAAATCGCAAAGTGACTGTTAACCGAAGCGATAATGTTTCTGAGGTATATTTCCATCAAATTTAAATAACGAGAACATCCCCAGATCGTTGTTCTCTTGAATATGTCTTCGGACGCCACTTATAACAAAAGAAAAGGGCAAATCTTTTCTTTCATTAAAACATGATAGAATTAAAATACAGAATGGACAACTAAAGGAAGAGAAAAATCCTCTCAAAAAAATCGTCTTTTAAAAATAAACTCTGAATTTGGAGAATTAAAAGAAAAATAGGGAACAAACAGATAAAAACGATGAAATAGTTGAGAATGTGTTATGCGGTGAATGAAGGACTTTGATTAATTCTGAAATTAAGTTTCTTGCTCAAGCTCATTGTCATCTTTTTACATAAAATCAATTTATGAACAGACTCGTTGAATTAAAAGCGCTGGAAATAATCTTATTTAGAATATTTTAGATAAGAATCTCTCTCTTCCACGATCGAAACAAATTACTCTTCTCAAGAAAGTGATACCGAAAAATGAAATTATTGCTGTTAAATGAAAAATTCATTAGCTGCTAAAATGATTCGATTTGCACCTTTTGAGTTTTGTGAAAATCAAGTAATTTGGATGTGAAGCGTCGAAAGCTATAATAATTCATTAGAATTGCTTTTAGAAGTAAAGATATTTTGTCGCTATATGTTTAGCATTACATAGAACTTCTTCAACAATCACTTTTTTATTTTCCCAGTAGGCAATCTCCTTCGAGGACCACCATTGTCATTCCGTGTGGAACTTTGAGTGGACCAGTAGAATAAATCCCCTAACAATGTGTCAGTGATTTCATTTTGGAATTCATCGGATGTATAACGACTTAAATACATAACCACTGTATAGGTCTATTTCAAAAGTGGGCAGTGTTTCTATTAAGTATTATATTTCAAGTGTATATGTCCGTTTGTCATTTAATCGCAAAATAAAATATAATAAACTTGATTTTAATTCATTTCACCTCATGTATCATTTACGAAAGGGAGTAAAAAGCTATGAATTTTTCCAAAAGAGTTCTGAACAAATTATCTTATTCCGAAGAAGAATTTTAAATTTGTTCTTTTTTTGGCGAATGATTGATTAACACCATATTTTTAGCAGCAAAAAGCTCTTTTTAAGCTTTTTCTCGATTGCACCTGTGCAACGTACCTCCCACGTCGAGTGTGCAACAAATTAAAGGCGATTAAGTGTTTAAGCGCATCATGGGTCCCACAGAATCGTAATAAAGACGTGATCATTATCTCCGAAGAAGTAATTTTATCGAAGACTCCTCAAATGACAGGTGTTCACTATCAGATGCTTCGTTACGCCTAACTACGCGCGCTTTCCAAATCAGTATATTTGGTTAGAATTAAGCCTATTCACCTGCTTCCTTTTCCTAAAAATTCCGAGTGGAATATATTAGCATAATTTGGCTGTTATTAAACTCCTCTTTGGAACAAGGCGAGAACAATCTATTCGACCTTAATAGGCCCATTTAATGGCCAATTTGCCTATTGTAACGAAGTGCTGTTCAGTCGATTGGCGGAAAACGTTGTAAATAAAATTGGAACGCTTTGTGAAAGCAATATTGCTTTTGTCCATCAAAATGCGCAAATTCTGTTCGCAGTTAATGCGATTACTTTGGTAACACATTCGCAAATGATTTGGTCTTCATTCCGTTTTCCACATTGACTTCGATTATCAGAGAACGGTTATGAAGAACTTTTGGAACGAAAAGAAGATTCATTAAAATATCGCGTTTCATTATTACTAATATCTACTTGATTTAACACAAAAAAGAATCCGTAACAATTTAAAAATATAACAGGTATATCTTGAAAAATGTAAATGAAATATTGAGTAATTTTGTTTGTCCATTGAAATGGAATTTTTAAAATGTTTGCTTTGAGGAGCAAATGTGGGTTTTTTAATCGAATGAGTATTAATTACCGTAATTTTAAATCCGAATTTTCCATATTAAACGCTCTGATTTTTGCAAAATCTTAAATCGAACATTGTTCATCTTCATATTTTTATCGGATTAGCAAATGTTGCATAAAATGTTTACATCGAACGTCTTTTCAACGTTATGCATTTAAATGGAAAATCCGTATTTAAAAACTAAGTCGATAAACTTTCCAAATTTGACGAGAACGCATTGGGATGTTGGCATGTTGCTTCCCTTGGCACTTGTTATTGCCGACGCACGCGGATTTCCAATGGGAGTTCAGAGCAGCTGCGGCGGTGCCTTTCATCATGACAAACCTAAAAAATACTCTTCTTAGAAATAAAACCGGGGAGTTGAATAATAATGCCATTTGGAATAATCGATTCGTTTATTTGCAATATCTAAAATCCGTTTGCGTATTGTATCGGTAGCATTTTAATAATCGATTTAGAATTTTTGGGTGTTTTTTGCTTTCAACTTGGATTTACTATGACTTTTTGTATTTTCAAGTTCAAAATTTAATAGCCAAATATTTTTGCAGTGTGACATCCGATAGCATGAGTAAATACCCTTAGTTTGAATAGGATTATTTTCTTCGTCTTCGCTGATTTTACTCGATACGATAGCAATTAAACCGGTGAATTAAATTATGGACAGTATCAGACAAATTAGAATTTTACTCTTTATCGAAACGAAGGTTCGATTTCATCTGGATCTAATTGTTTTCCATTCTCTATCATATGCATTTAATACGTTAAAAAATATAGACTCCGAATGAATTCTTTTCTCGTTATTTTGGCACTCTATGGCAATTAATCCAATAATTCGGATGTTGATTGTCGCGACGAACGATCATCGTGCAGAATGTACGTGATCTCTCCTCTATTGCTCTTGAGAGCAAACGTTAACAAACCGGTCGTGAGTTCTGTTTTGATTATGAGGGTTGTTGTTGACACGTTTTTACGTAAAAAAGTTACGAAAGAACGAGTGAATTTCAGTACCGAATAATCTTTTGTATCGTTCGCAGAAAACGTTGCTTCCTCGAGGAACTTCATTATTCAAATAATTTTGTCGACCGATTGTTTGCTTCATTAAAGCATTTCTTAGGTAAAACCTTCGAAGCTGAGCGATTCGGCTGACAGCTGCTTGAATGAGATTATAACGACATTTCAATACGCCGAGGATAGAGATCTCAAACGTATAGATGATTAAATTCAATTCGAAGGCAAAGTAATTCCCTAATTAAGTAATATCGGAGATAAACGGACGAAGTCGGGACGAGCAACCCTTTGGCGATTTGTCGTCCGGGAAAATTACATAATTATACGGTGGAGGTTAAACAACCGGATCAGGTGGCCTCTAATTTAATTTATGCGCTCTTTCATATGATTTTCGGTTCTTGGAACATAATTGGGCATAATGGCATGGATACACGAGTAGAGTATTTTATAGATAAAAAAGATATTTAAATGCGCGGCATATTGATATTTAGAGGCAGATTACTTTAATTCCATCTTAATTTATAGGCTCGTTTTTGTTCTCAAATTGTGCTAACAATTCTAGTAGAAAGCTGATCACAGAGAAGTTGGCTCACATTTGAGGGTTAATATACGTAAATCATTCTTACATCTTGAATACATCAAGAATATGTACAGACTTAATGTTGGTTTTTTAGTTAACTTCAACTTATGGTAACGACAAATACAGAAGGCATTCTTACCTATTCCACAATTCTTCGTATTGATAATTGTATCTTCTTTCAGCTCAAATCATTTGAAGTTTATATTCTATACAAATGGAAGGTGAAAATACTCTGAAATGTCACTCTTATAAAGCATTCCAAAAATTTTAACACACTTTCAAATCGGTAGTTTGTGCAGTAATTATTTTCGATCACTTCTTTACAATATAGAGTTCAAAACATTCTAATCTAACATTCATCCCATTGTTTTGCAACATGTCGTTAGGAATCCCGCAAAATATGTCAAACGATTTAAAATCGATTGTGGTTTAACAATTGGAATCGATAATTTATATTCCGTAGAAAGATTTTAGGAGCTGGATTCCATGCGACGCGTTTGCTCTACTCAACAACAAAAACAATTTCAAATAGATATCTTCAGTAATAAGAAAAAGATTTCATAGTGCACTTACAAAACCATTGGGAAGCTAAAGTGAGATATCGACAGCTCTACAATCGCACTCATTTCCAGTTTAGGAGTAATTAAATTGGAAAGATACACCTTTCCAATCATGATCCCTTAAAATGCTCTTTTAAATGCAAATCTATCAAAATGTTGCAGAAATGTCTTTTACCGCTTAATTTTCCATTCTGCGGACTTCGGATAAATCATACAATTTCCAAGATTTAAAATTTTTGTAATAGAATTTATAATTATTCATTTTGGTTAAGAAAAGTTTAATGGATTATAAAAATAGAGAATTTGAGATGCGTATCGAAAGAATTTACCGGATAGATTTAATTAATTAAAAATGAGAACTTCCGGCGCTTCGAATGGCCTACGCAACGGCTAACGCGTTCGCCCTCACCGCCAGCGCCGGCCGCCCGACCAACGCCTCTCCAAATAGGCGTGTAACTGACAAAATATAATGGAGCGAAATATGTCAAAAGAGGAAATGGAAGACCAATTTGTAATCCATCCATACATTCTATTTGCAAGTTGAACCTTTTCACATTATAGAAACGGAATTTGAATTTACTCATCGTTACATCAAATAAAAATTTCAATGTCTCCTCTAAATAGGTCTCGTATTATCTCAACCCGAAAAAAAGCAGGAATCAGAAAAAAACAATCACCATTTGGAATGTCTCGTATGTATTTGGGAGTAATAAGATCTTTCGAATGTGAACGCGATGAATTTTATGGTAAATATTTAGCAATCATTAAAAAGATTGAGTTATAATTTTAAGATAGTGTAAGTAACTTACGTTGGCAGATGTTTCTCTTTTAAGCATCTATTTCGTAGTTTTGGATTTCCAAGTTTAATCTAAAAGGACATGAAAGGAAGTGTAGCTGAGGAAAGAAAATCAATGAGTGAATGGAATTGTGAAGGAGGAACGAAAAATATATCAATTTAATATAAATTCGAATAATTTTATACTGTCTCATGAAAATTCTTTTAAGTGCACAAAGGTTATCCAGTGGGGTGCTACATCGATTGAAATATCTGATAATTTGTTCCTTTCTGATTCGAGGAACAAGTTCATTCTATTGGTGACTCGACGTGGAATGAATGTGGAATCTTATTTTCAAGAATCGCGTAATCAATTTCTAAATCGATAAATGTTTGTCGAATATTTATGGATAAGTATAATTCACGCCTAAAGAGAACATAAAAGAATATTGATGAATTTTGAATTATTCTAGTGTTATTTTCATAAAAATGCATAAAAATTCTCAATCTTTTAAAAATATTCTGATTTTTATCAGTTACCTATATTGAAAATTTATGAAATACTCACTACTTTTTGAAATGAGTTTCTGATATATTTCATACATGGAAAATATATTCGAAGCCATAATATTCTGTAATATATAATTTTAATTGAAAATAATGCACTCCGATTGTTATATTATTTCATTATTACCACATATGATCAAATTATTTTGGTGGGAAATATGTTAAAAAGTATTTAGGGAGCAGTGAAATGTGTTCGAACTTCCATTTGAAAAGGCATTGGAATTCACTCGTTTCACAGCTTACGCAAGGTCTTCTTAGAGATCCAAAAGATAAAAACAGCGTGTGTTTGCATATATGCGTGTGTATGGACATACGTGTTTGTATGCGTGTCCACTTATTCGATTTCATAAGTAAAATAACATTTCTTATAAAAAGACGATAAAGTTAAAAATCACAAATTCAATAAACTGAGAAATACAATTGAAATTGGAATTGAGACTTTTTGAAAACAAGGAATTTTTATTTTGGGTAAAATACATCTTTTAAATTTAAAAATATTTTAAAGCCGTAGTCATTTCGTAAATGAGTACTTAATGTATTGGCCCCAAATGAATCATCGAACTGTGCAATTGGCGAAGAAGTCCTCTGAATTTTCGACGCCAAAAAAGAGGGCGAGTCAAATGATCCGCTGTTTTGAGACGACGCTTCTTTGAGAAATTTCAATTTATAGAATGCATTACAGTTTTAAAAACTTTTCATCTCTTAAAGAGAATGAATCATACTAATCTAAATTGTCTGAGGCCTTAAATAGGTTAATAATCGTAGATGAACATCGCTTTGGACTTTTATACAACGAAAACAAAAAATTCATTTGATTTCTCAATCAACGAATTTCACTTTGATTATTTCTACGATATCGAAATAGCTTCATTGTGACTGGTTAATCTATTTAAAAATGAGAGTATAAATATATGGAAGCGAATGAGCGCACTTTCCTGTCACCGCCAAAGCGACGCTGAAATTATTGAATCGATGATTAAAATCCATGAATTATAGTCGTTTTTTAATCGGGATTCACATTTGGAAGTTGCGGCATTTTCATAAAGAATACGATGAACTCTCCAAAAATTTCCTCCGCTCCGTCAATTGGCTTGTAATTTTACTTTTAAAGAGCAACTTTTAATCTAAAGAGATTCTTTTTTGTCTCATCAGAGGTTTCCAAAATGTATTAAAATTTCGAAAGATTTCACAGAAAGGGCTCCTCCGCTAAACAAAGAATTATGAATAATCATCTTAGCGCTCCAAATATAGAACTTCTATATTCTATTCAAAGAAAAAATAATTATTACGTAGTTACATATCGGTTCTTTGATTTTTCTTCTAACGATTTCAAACAAGGTGAAATGCACATACTTATAACAGATATGGTCATAAATAACGTTAAAAAGATTGATAAGAGAATACAACCATTTTAACACGAGCTAAGTTAGATTTCGTGTCTGCGGCGCAAAGGAAGCTGCAGTGGATTATTTTTAAAACTTCCTCTTTTGGTCCTCGTCACTTGATCGTGCGAAGGATGCGCCGGAATTAGTGAAATCTCAAACGAATTAATCGGACGATTATTTTTGCTTGGAACGGAGTGCCAATTGGACGCAATCATTCGAAGCTCAACTGAAAAACTCGATGGGGAACATTAACTCGACAGAATCCTAAGATTAATCGGAGTTTTTTTAAGTCGATGAAGGGAACATTCATTTAGGAAAAAACGAGCAAAAATCTTTCATTGCGAATGTAACACGAGATGATTAATAATTTATATTTTTGGGCCTCATTTAAATTATAGCAACAAAATCGATCTGAAATCTCGCTTCAATTATCTCGTTCACTTTAAATCTAAATGTGGATCTTAGAAATACTCGTTAATAACTGAAAAGATTACTTTTTCTGAAAATCGCAAGATCGAGCCCCGCCTCTTCCGCTATTCAACTGAGCAGTGAACTCTTTTACTCATCCATTGAATACAATGATGATTTCATAAAAATCCATTTTCGAAATATTCTTCCAAATACTTCGTCATTTTTAATGAGAAAAGAGAATTCATACAATCACTTCAGATGACAAAGAGAGCACTGAGATGAATGCCCTTCATCAATTCATTCAATCAATTTATGTCATGTTCACGATTCATTAAAGCATAAAGAGTTTCAGAACAAGATTATTCGGAATGGTATTTTAGTTATAGCAAATAAAATAATATCGTTTACTTCTGAATCATCATCTAAAGTACCATCAGACCAAGTCATGAAAATATTTGCTATCGAAGTTATGTTGTCCAAGGTATTTCTACAAAGAAATATCCATTTCTTAAAAGCATGATAACCACTTCTACATCATACACGCATTGGCTTGTGGCAGGACATGCAAATACGCTATGCTTGAGCTACCTCTGAATTTCGTTAACATTGCGTATAGATCGCAGAATTAGTCCCTAAATCGAAATATCCATTTATTTTATGCTTATAATCGGATCGGCCTAAGAAGCAGTTGCATCGTGGAAATAGCGTAAACTCTCGAAATGCATCGATTGATCGCAACTATTCCAAAGATTGTCTAAGAACATTGTCTTCACTTTTCTATCGTAGCATTTTTCCACAAATCGCCTTGCGCTTCTCCAGTTCGCTGCTGTTTTCATCCGCCAAAGCCCATATACATGCCGCTGAGTTGGATCTCTTTTTCCTTCCATCTACCTACTTATGCTTTCATTCGGTTACTTTACTGCCTTACTCTTATTTGGTTTTAAATGAATTCAAATTTTTCGAGTTATATTTGAATTCATTCCATATACTTAAATTATATAGTCTATGTTGTATATAAATTAAGTTATAAAAAATGAAAGTGTAACTGTCTGTACTCTGTAGATTCAAAAACCATACATTCAATCATCGTGAAAATTTGGGAAACTATTAGGTATATCCCCGGAAAGGTTTTTTTTTAATCGGAGTACTCAGTTCGACTACAGAACGGAAAAACTGTTCCTATAAGAAATACACGTAAACTTTTTATCACTTGCATGCTTCCTTTCTTTTGCAAAATTAAATTACAAATAACCAACGTATGGATTTGAAAGTAGCACCAAAAAAGGGATATTGAATAAAGTTTCTAATTTTGGTCATGAAATATAGTTTACGATCAGAAATTACGAGGCTTTTAATAACTTAGATGATAATTTTGATGAAATTTGAGGCTGTAAACAACTATTTCTTAGTTAACTACCAAGGCTATTGTTGAATTCTCTCATAAGAAAGCGTTGAGAATTTATTCCAGCATTCAAATGATGTTTGTTTATAGCAACGTCAATTATCGTGCAGTAAACGGTTTTTAATTTGAACGGATTTTAATGAAAATGATATTGTGATAAATTCAAGAGATTGAATGCACTTCGCAACTTGGTGTAGTTCATGACGTTACCTACTTTGGTAACAAATGTTTTTTTAACGTCTCAATTTATATTATGTCGTTGACGAGACTGAATGTCATATTTAGGACTTCTTCGGTTGAATACATGTTCTCTTTGAGATTTCTAGGTGCGAGTGTAGAATAGCACATAATTCAGCACATCTTACTCCGAATTGAAAAGGTACTGTAATAAAGTATTTTCTTATATACGGAAAAAATTAATGTAGATAGTATATATGATTGCATTATAATAGCCTTGCAACGCGAGTAGCTGTCTGCCATTCAAATTGCGAATGGATTTTCTACGGGAAAAATAGAATAAAACATGATAAAAAATTTGGTTTCATGCTAACGAATGTATGACGGACTTTTTGTTAATATGCTAAAAATTAAAATTTTAAAATTAAATTTAATAGCCATTTTTTGTATAAACTCTATTAAATTCGAGGAAAGGGAGTCTATATACATTAATTCTAAGTTGATAATGGTGCAGCTTAAAGATATTCATACCATTTCATATTTCCAAACCAAACAAACAGAATCGAGTTAAATACCTTACCATTGCACACAAACTGATGCATAAGAAATACGATCTTTTCAACATGTTTTCAGCGAATCTTTGAGGACATGAAATTTCAAAGGATTAATTTAGAAAGAAAAGAAGAATAATTTCTAGGGAAGCTATTTCAATCGAAATCATTTGTAAGAGGCAATAATATTTAGAAATTTCTAACGAAGAATCCATGGATACCAAGTTCTCTTCTGAAATAACTTAAAGAAACGGTATTCGATTCTTACGATCGAAGAAAATTTATTTTTAGTATATTAATTTTGATAGATACATTAATATACTGTACTAATGAGCACACAAATAAGAACTTTTATTTTATAGGATTTCTGAAAATCGTAAAAGTTCATTTAAAAATATAATATTTCGATTTTTAAAATATCAGAACACACAAATTTAAGAAAATTAATTTCCTTATTCGATTAATTTTCAATAATGTTTTGTTCTTTTCGCTATTAATAGGATATTTGTTGTAATAATGACGTTTCAGCTTGATTACAACAAACGTTAAAAATAGAAATTGTGGCTAAATCTTATCCATCTAGTATCAATACGCGATTGAATTATGATGTATATTTTAGTTGTATTCTGTACATTATTAACATTAATTATAATTAAAATGTTAAAATTAAGGCTCGTGTCAAAATGCATAACTTTTGATTCTCCAGAGCAACAAACGATTGTCTAAATGCATTTCTTCACTCAATTGCAGGTTTCAGAAGAATGAGCCATCCTCCAACAGTTTTATCCTTTTATACAATAAATACGCAACTTTCCATCAGCTGACGTTGCAACATAAAGAGAAAAAATGCTCCAAAATGTATGTACCATATTTTAGCGGTTGAAATGTAATGGACAATTTCTAAATTTTGTATTCTATATTTCTGTGTATTGCTTAGAATGTATTCTAGAGTAACTTTATCGAAAAAAGAAATCCATTAAGTGTTTTCGGGTATTTGATTCTCCCCAAACAAAAATATGAGTGTTTTAAGGAAAACTGGTCCAATCGATTTCGAAAGTAGAGCCCAATGATTGTAAAATCAACAGATTGCAGGTAAGTAATGATAGAAAGCATATCGAAACTACATAAATCGGCTAACACGAATACAATTCGAGGTAAATCACCTAATGAATGCCCATCTTGAAGCTCCTTCTTCAATTTGTACTTTTTCTGGCGCTGAATTGAAGCACATTGCACTACGTCAGTCATAATCAAATGGCCGTCGAGAAAAAATGTCACACTAATGAAACGTGTGCGGTCGCTAATTTGACACGCAGCCGCGTGGGGGCAGCACATGGGCAATAAAATTCCCTCATAAAAATCGGCCAACCCTCGGATTGTGAACGCCCCATTAAAAGCCAATCCACGAGCGCTTTTTATAGATCAAAATGCAAATTTGAGAAAATCTCTTAATTACAGAAAAAGGATTTAAATGTCCGATCAAATATTTTCAAATATTCCTTTCACACTGCCTTTTTCGTATATTTTTTATGAAAAGGAACTTCGATCATTCGTTAATGCCCAGCTTCCCCACACCCCCTAACAAAAGCTCCGGAAAGACGATGGTTCTGTCAATGCACAAATACTTTATTTGAAAATTTTATGCAAAGAGAATGTTCAGGACTCCATGGCCAATGTCTTAAAACATTCTCCAATTTATTGTCTCACAAATTCGGCAATTTACAAACTTCCAACAATATGCGATTAGTGATTTGCATAATAATGCGATAAATCTCCTTGGTTATTTTCGGAAATTATTTTACACCTCTATTAATGAATAAGGGAAAGCAATTAAGGAATTCGCATAAAGAAATATTTACACTGAGGACAGAATTGGATAGGTGATGTAAACTGAACGAAATTATCAAAAGGTAAAATTATCTGGAGTATCTTGCAATTTTCTCCTTGAAAGATAAGTTCACAGTCTATTTGAGGTACAAAGAGAGAGATTTCTAAAGAGTGCGCATTCAAAAACATTTGGTGACAATTGAGGGCATTAGGAGTCAAATGTGAGAGACCAACACTCGAAAAAAATACACTTCCGAAAAACGCCTCCCTAATTCCGCCATAAATGTCATCCTTTCTTTTTTTTTGCCCCAAAACGACGCCATTTGCCTAACTGCTCAAATTTGCATTGCTTATGTTAATTACTTTGAAAGCGTGCTCCCAAATGTGGAACCGCTCTTTGAATAGAACACTAACCGAGTGCCTCATGAGCAGTTTCCTTTTCGGACGTATTGTAAGCGGCAATTAAAAACGCTATTTAGCATTCTCCTTCCCAAAGAATGACATTTTTTTCGTTATGAAAAAGATGTATTTCTCAGAAATGGAAGAATTTGCAGAAGTAGCCAAGATTTAATTTTAATAGTTATTATGTTAACATTTTAATAAAATCTCTGTAAATGCTACCAATATTATGTATCCTATAAATGTTGCAAAGTGAGAACAAAGGAAGAAAAAATGAAGATGGCGTCAATCGGAGTTCGATGAAATCCAATTACGGTTTTCCAAATCAAAAGATCGTTCATCGAATGTAAATAAACACTTTGATTGAGGGGCATTCATCAAATGGAGAGGAAAAACCCACCAAATAAAACCTCTCGAAAGCTGAGTCACGGAGTTTAATACAAAAATCTCAACGACTATGGAAGAGTCTTCTCAATCCATATCATAAAAACGCAATATAACAGTTTTGCTTATAATGCATTACTTCAGACAATGTTGTGGACATCTTTTATCCCCACTTTTGACATTTCTCGGCGTTGGAATGAGAGTTTCTCCAGGTAAGTCGTTCCTTTGTTTCATACATCTGCTGATTAAAGAATGTTTCGCAACTCAGCACTTTTTTAATTTCAATTTGTGGTCCACCCGACGTAATTGTGCGAATGTCCATTCCCGCTTTACTTTGAATTCTACTAAATCGAAGTAATCTTGTGATATCAATTCTCGGTCGAACAATTTACCATAATGCTTCTGATGATCTCAGTTAATAGAAGTGAATTTCAAGAAATTAGTAGAACAAATTAAATTAAGTTAGAAGATCATGCAAAATAAGTAAGAGTAAGATGCTAATGTTATCCTACTGAAACTACAATATTAAAACGATTATCAGAAACTCTTATACAAAAAAATAATAATAGCCTTATAAGACGGAGAAGAATCTCTTTATCAATGTACATAGTTTCTAATATTTTAAGAATGCGTTTCAATTATGCATTGATAAATAGGATCGCTTAAAGAAACGCAGGGGTCAACAGTGAAATAAATAGAGGCGAATGAATTGATCTATTAAAACGTGAAAATGATGATATAATTATTAAACGATTAGCAACTCTTATAAAAAATACTTGATCTATTTTCGTGAGTACTGAAAATTCAACCTTATCTGTATACTACCGAATTACTCTATGAAACTCTTGTCTTATGTCCATCGTATTTTCTCCTCTATTTTGTAAAATATTTTATAAATTTCTCTCATCGGCCGGTAGTTTTATTCATTTTCCGATATAGTTGTCTCTTTATAATAATGATCCAAATAACATTTGACAAATTGACATTGATAAATTTGGTGATTTCAACACTTCATCGTCTTCGTGGAATCGCAATTCAAGGCGAAGTTACTCGAGAGGTATAGAAATGCTTTTATTTTTGTGTCATCGGAATTTTATTTCAATATAACAGCAGTCTGAGAAAATAAAAAGTCGATCTTAAAAGAAAATATTCTAAGCAATGCTCTCGATCATCGTGTCTGCGGAGAAAACGGCAAAAAGTGAATGATTCAATCCGATGCAGTGAAGCATCTCTCGGAAGCTCAAGTTAAAGAGGAGTAACTAAAAAGTGCGATTGGTAAAATGCGTTATCGGATAACATTCGAGAGAAGATCAAAACAAGATGACAGTCTTCTTTTCAGGATTTCCGAGAATATTGTCAATTCGACCCGATTGCGCTAAATATCCAATGAGGTTCTAATCCTTTTTAGGGCGATAAAGTCATTGAATCGTTTTGTATAGAACTAAGAAATGTATTCTAAAGAAATGTGGTGCTCATTCCTTTGAATTAAAGAATCACTTTAGAATTCGATATTTTCGTTCTGAAGTCGCAAATCGAACAGTATCTGCTTTTGAGCTTAACTGTTTCAAATGCGGCATTTTTCCTATTTTAATCCTCAAGAGATTGTTGCTGTCAATTGTTGAACTGCGATGACTTTTAACGGTAAAATGAACGGAAATGCGAATTCATCTGAAATGAATCGACGAAACGAAAGGATAAGTAGATTGACTGAAATGTTCATCGCTGTAATGACATATGGAATCTCGGCTGTTAATATAAAAAGTTCGAAGGACAATAGATTCGAAGAATCAGGCTTGAATCGCGACAGAAAAATATGCAACTTATTTGATTCGGGATTTTTTATAAATAAGTTCTACAAATTTTTACAAATTCTGATCTATTAACGATTTAAGTTAATATAAACAGAAAACTCGTAAATTCTATGAAATCGTCGTAAAGGGTGGATTCCTAGAAATGATTTCATGCAAATAATGTCCGGCAGAAGAATTTGGGGAAGGAATTCAGGGCGGCCCATGTCGCCTGACAAAAGAGGATCACAAAAACGAGAAAAAAGGAAAAATCAAATTTACGAGAGAAAAAAAGACGCTCCCCCATACATAATACATCCCATTCAGCGGTCTAAGGAAACACAAAAAAGAAACCCCTTCATTTCAACCGCACATTTTTTCTCCATAATTCTGCGAGGAAATGTATGCAAATGTTTGCTTTCAACATAGTTTGTTGTGTGGGATTACCTCTCCACGCATTCCTTCACAGAGAAGTTACTATTGATGGGAATAGAGGAAATGCACATTAAAGAGTTTATATGGCAAAGGGATGAATTTAGGGTCACTTTCTCTCCAATTGATATTTTTTCCGGAAATTACTGTCCTTTCGATGGATTCTCCAATTCAACAGCTACAAGTGTTATTACGAAGCAGCGCCTGGAAATTATAAGAAAGATTTTATTTGTGACGGAAGAACGATGTTTACGGATTAAATATCCACGAATTATTTTTCAATAACTAATCGAAAGTGCCTCAATTAGCTTCGATTGAAAATGGAAAATCCACTCCTGATTTGTGATTTCCCGTACTTTCTGAATATCGTGCAAAAGGTGACAGTGAATATTAAATATTATTATAAAATAGCCAATTGAGGAGAAAACGATCGACGGCGTTCGTCGGACACATTCGAAAGTATAAAATGAATATCACATTATTTGCGGAATTCTTTGATTTTAAACCCTTATTCGCCAATCTTTGTCAAATATATTTTTAGTATTATTCTTCATTCCTTTTTGATAGAAAAATCTCGAAATTTATTTGATGAAATGGGCGATCGATTTCTTTATCATTCTTATGTTACTTATTTCATTTTTATATTACGATAAAATGACTTTGAATAAAAACTTTGAAAGTAATAATGCAGCGAAAAGTAGGCAACGTATTAATTGGATAGAAAACAAGGACCAAATGGATAGAAGGGTCGAGTCGTTCATGAATAATTCTGGACCAAAAGGATGGGTGAATTTGCGAGGTTTCATTGGATTATAAAGGGGCCTTTAGTAGCTGAGGGGAATTCATTGATGCTGCCTCAAAAGGTTATCCACAGGGAGTCATTCACCATGAGTCGAAAGACATTTCTATTTTGGATATCTTCAGGAATATTTGGCATGAGAATGATAAAATACATAGGTGTCAATTCTAAATAATTTGCAATAATGCCCTTTCAGATGGGCTTAAACGAACTTATCAACCACTTATTTATGGAAATATTCGCAAACAAAATAACCTTGGAATCATATTAATTTGGATTGCTTATTTATCTATTCATCATGTGCCTTTAGTTCCGTAAATTCTTAACTGGGTTTACTACTAAGATATCCTTCTTCCACTAAGTTGTTTTTAATTTCATCGCTTAATAGAAGCCAGTTTTATCTTCTTTTTAGTTTTAATTGTATTTTTTCGATTCAAATAATCGTTCTACAATTTTTATTTCTATATTGTTCTTATTTATCTTATTTTTACGGATTCTATTCATTACTTGCGATCTAGTTCCAGGAGTATGTAGAGAAATTGGTGGAATTAAACGTAGCAGTTTCACAAGTCTTTTGGAGAAGACTGGCCAAAGATCTCCAAACAATAAAAATTGGCGATTATTCGTCGGAGCGCTAATAAAGGGCTGAATGGCTAACGAGGAGGTATCTCATTATACAAGCTGCCCTTCTATCTTCGACCCGATCTGTAGTCCCTCTTTTGTTCGAGGGCTCCTTAGTTTGGATTCACAATAAAAGTCGTTAAAAATATGGAAGATTAATGTATAAAGCGTAAACAGTATACAGTTTTTATCATTCTCTGCATTGAATTCAATCTCTTGGTTTTAGGATTTTTATTTTTGTTTGCACTGAATTTCAATTTTGGGAAACGAAAACAATCAACATTTTAAAATAGCAACTCTTTCCATACACCTGCAATTCTAAATACCAATGTAACGATTATTTTCCTACAAATAAGGAAAATTCTTGAATAGTTCCACTTTTCTTTGATAAATATCGATATGTTATGTATTCACGGTTGCGATATTACCTAGTCTGTCTTCCCACGACAAGAGAACTTAATTTTGTTACTTTAAAATTAAACTGAGAAGTTTATAAAGTTTTACAAGTTATAATAAACTTTGGGCAAATATAAATTATATATAAACACAACAAAGATATATTTAACTATTTGAGTAAGATAATTTCGTATTTTAGCGATCTTTTATAAGATTGCGTAAGAATACAACTGAAATTGATTATCTTCATTTGAAAATTCAACGTCGATCTGTATATTCATGCAAAGATCAATCAAAACGTATATAATAAAGGTCCAATGAAAGATTTTTAGCAGTAAAAGTCTTATATTGTAAATACGTACTTAATTTATACGATCGTTTAGATGGTTCCTTTGGAAGCGAATTACTTCTCAATATAAATGATGTTACGGTCATTGCTCAGCTCACGCTTTGCGATAACATATGTTTATGGAGCATTCTCTCATGCAGAGATACAAAACGATTCCTTTAAAAGAAATCATCTGAGGACATCTTTCCTATAACACTGTTCAATTCACCATTGCTCTTGATGAGGTGTTCATACCACCATTTTCATTAATGTATAAGTTAAAGAAGAGAAGAAATTATTTCTTTCTCTTCGAAAATATATTTATCAATTCTGTTACCAATATAATATCCACAGAACATTAATTTTTCCAACTTTTGTCCTATCAATGTCTAACGAACGATGAGTACATCCTTTCAATTCAAAATCACATGAGAATTCTCGAAGATTTCCCTCTTAAGCAGGATTTCTCAGAATTTTGAAATGGAAATTAAGGCTTCGAAAATCCACATTCGACATATTAATTACCTTCGTTTCCGCAGTTGGACGACCCCTGGAGCAGGTACACTTATTCGCAGTTCTCGGTTACATACAATGAACTTGGATGATAAAAAGAGGAGAATTAAAAAGTGATGTTACCAACTGATGGATAGTAAATTTAAAGATACGTATGATACTTAAAATATGAAAATAGAAATAATTAACTAATGAATGAAGTAATGTTATAGCAATTTATTGATTAACAACGAAACTGAAAAAAAAGAAAATTGATCGAACACTTTACATATTTGGCAAAAAGTATATAATTAATAAGTGAGGTATTTTGCTTATCAAACGGGATATAATTCACAAGAATTTGAAGCAAAATTTTGCGCAATAATTTGAAATATTGAAAAATGATAAAGAAAATAATTTGAAAGAATTAAATCGGTTGAAAAATGAAAGAGGATAATCTTTAGTCTATGTTTTATTTGGATTGTAACCTTTTATTATAATAATTAAGTAAATAGAGTAAAGATAAGAATAGACAGAACTGCAATCAAAAGCACTTCTTTCATAAATTGCTTCAAACGACCATCATTTTGCAGAATCAACCTGTCGATAGACATGTCACTTAATCTCGTCATCTTTTAATATATTTATGGTTTACTGTTTCGCAATAGGAAATGCGATTCATCAGATCTGTCGAGATTTTGCTTTTCAAAGGAATCCTGTTTCCATTAAAACTCAGTGACTGCCACCAAAATGTCAATGCGCAGGAGAATATCAAATTGAGAAATGGCAAATGGCTTTGGAAGATGAGAATAGAAATAAGCGTGATAGACAAAAATATCAATTTCTTAAAGTTGCTTCAACCGAATCATTTTCGCAGTATTCATTATTTAAATTGCATTTATATTTCAAAATCCGTATCTAATGAGAGATAATAATGTAATCGATTATCACTTTATTTAGTTTGATTATGATCTCAAACGTATCGAATTTCAAAGTTATTAATGTAATGATACAGCGAGGTTTTGAGGATTATAATTATAAACATACTGATGTACTTGTACATTGCATATCACCAAAAATCATACATTCCGGAGCATTAAATCATCTAAATTTATTATAGAAATTTAATTTTTAATTTTACTCATTTATGGAATAGATACAATTTATATACTTGAAAATATGTCTCCCTCTATACGAATACCAACGCGACATAAAATCAAGCAAAAAGTGTCATAGCTAACAATTTGCGAAAATCCAAGAAATTGGCCAAAGAAAAGAGACTTTTGATAGTGAAAAACTTTTAAATTTTCATACGAGTCCTGAGTAAAAAGGTTGTGCAATGAAATTAGAAATGAGTTAAAAAAAGAAATATTACCTTGGACCTCCAACATTTATTGATTCTAAGTATGACGTAGGCGTACTTTTAGCACTATTTCCCTCATTAGTGCAAAAATATCTCTTTGATATCGAAATGGTGCTATTCTAGACTTCTTATCGAACCAATGGCAGGAATATTTTTATTTAGGAATTTGGCCGCATTTTGGAGAAAATCTATAATTCAACACCATCTTCTCTTCCTTCGTCTATACACTAGAGCAATAATAATTTTCAGATGCGCATTTCCCGTCCCCTTGAATGTGTAATGGACCACCCGCGCATCTCAGACCACCAACGTCGTTCTTTTTGGCGATTTGAATTTTTTACATTCTTCCTTCGGTTTGTTGTTCTAAGGACGATAAATCATGACGGATTTTGTAGACCTTTTGTTACGAAACAAGGATTTTTCAAATCAAAAAGGAAAAGTGATTCGAATGTCAACGAAAAGGCGTCGTTTTCAATTAACAGAGAAATGAGATTAAGATTCTCCAAAGAAATACGATCAGAAGAGTGAATCCCGTATGATACAAAAGCATCACTAAAATGCTAATCCATACCATCCAATCTAGTAGTCAAAAGAAGTGCTGTGAGGTCACTTTGGTTCTGTAATCCTTCTATTTTCATGCAAACTTATAAAATGTAAATGATAATACTTTTGATGTAATTGATCGTAAGAGTGCACGGCAATTGCGAAATAAAGATAATGATACCAAATGTCTCATCATTCTTCATTTCCGCGAACTTAAATATGCAAAAATATTTCACATCTGAAAATTAATCATTACAGGAAGAAAAGTTTTATGAACGTTAATATTTATATATAATGAAAACTATTTTACCTACGTTTGTGAGTTGATTTCAAAGGACAGAATTAAGAAATTGTAAAATATTTAAATTAATTCAAACTCGCATTTGAAAATAAATAAATATATCATTATGAAGACATATTTTGTACAAAGAGATTTCCTAAGTCGCGCAAAGCTGTAATTCTGTTTCGACCCTTTTGTTTAAAAATCATTGAATTCTTATATCGTAGTAGAAATTCTTAAATCGTATTGTCCATTAAAACTCTTTACAGTATTCTACGGTGCATGGATCTCCATTGATGAACCACACCTCCGCTCGTTTGAGTCATAAAACAGGAAGCATAACGAATAATTGGGAGGCAATGCAAGAGGCACATAAAAATACTTATTTTTGAGGGACAAAAATGTACAAACTATTAATGGACGAGTCCGAATTGGTTAAGGATACGAAATCTTTCACAAAAGATCGAATTCGATGCATAACTTGAATATAGGCTAAGGAAATGTTATTTCCCCGCTATCATCTCCGTATGATGTGGAAAAAGTTGACCGTAGGTATGAGTTTAGCACCAAAATACTAAAGAATGTTTCCTACTTAAACGATATGGTTTTAATGCTGTTTTTGTCACTTTTCGTATTCGAAAAAATGTATTCCGTAAATATAAATAAAATACACAATGTTTTTCGGCAATATTTGAATTGAAATTAGCAATGTAATAACTAATTTAGATTTTTCATAGCCTATTCAATATAGTAAATTGAAAACTGAACGTTTTAGGGAGCTCCAATCACAATGAACTTCCGTATAATAGAATTAGATATTCCGTAATGGGAAAATTATCTCCAAATATTTAATATAAAAGTGGGAAAGGTATTTTCGCAAAACTTTTTAAAACGGGCAGCAGTTAAAAATGAAATAGCCAATTAAGAGGAGGCGGTGGCACGAATAGTCGTGCATTGGAAGAGCACACGCGATGTTGGCGCCGTGAAACGTGACTGTAATGTGACATCGGGTTCCAGTCGCCGTCATTTATTTAAGGCCGTCGAGAATGGGTGGTCGAGGCTGAATACAAAGGGTTCTTTGGTATCACTGATTTATGTTTATAATAATACGATGTTCTATTGCATCGAATCCACATCCTAGACTCGATTTGATCTTTTTTTAAGAATTTTAGTTTATTGTCGCTACGTAAGGAGCACACTGTATTAACACCTTCTTTGACTTTTATTCCAACCTAACATAAAAGAATTCAAGATATTATACTTCTGCGGATAGTTTAATTATTATAAGAATTAAGTGTCTAACTTGTGAAAAGCAAAAAGAGTCCGTTTTCTATGGCTTTGCCGATGTACAGCGACGAAAACAAAATTATAATTTTTTTCTTCTCTATTAGGTTGTTTCCACTTTTTCTAAATTGCTACAAATCCTTAATGATCAAATAGAATAAAGTTCATAATTAACTTTTGATACAACTTGTTTCGTTGAGCATGTTGGACTTTATGTAATTTTAATATACATAGTTTTTAAAATAATGACGATAAAAAAGTACTTGATTAACAAATTATGAAATTAAATAGAAAAAAGGTAGATAAAAGATTTGCTTAAGGGCATATGTTGCCTTCCATAAGTTAGGAATTACAATTATTAAGAAAAAAACTGATAAATATCATTTGCTCGACGAATAAAGTCCGCAAGATATTGGAAGACTTTTTGTAGTAAAAACACTACAAAATACATTAGTCTCTTGCTGTTCATATCAATCAATCAACAAATACATATTTCAACTGAGTTTATGAGAAAACTGCGGACTCGCATCCTCAAACACCATTAGTGCATTAGACAACAAAATTCAACGAATAGATAAAGTGCTCGTGATCATAGTTTATCAATCATCTGAACTGAATCTGATATAGAGTCTACCAAATTCCTATGCCAGTAATTTAAAAGGCATGGGATATCTTTATAGAAGGTATTATTATATTATAAATAGTGCATATTATCTATGAAATAGAATATGCAGAAAAATTAACTTCGTCTCAAGTTAGATCGATGAATTAAACCAGTTGCAAAAAGATTTACAAAATACATGTTCCATTTAACTAAATGACAAGTTAACAATCATTCGTATTTGGTGTGTATCATAAACATCTTATGTTCTCAATCAGAATTTTCTTGCTTAGAAAAAGCAGACTCTCAAAAGAAACACTTTTTGAGCTGACCATTTTCCCATTGAATTTCCAAGGGGATTCTATTAAAGGAATGATTCACACGAAAAGTGAACGAAAATGGCACTTTGAACGTCAGGTGAATCGCCCCAAGCACCGTCACGGAAGGCCAATTAACCAGATGGCCATTGATGAAACAGCACTGCTACGCCATATTCACATTGTTTTTTCAGAGTACTCAACAATATCTTTCCACCTTTCAGGGAAGTATTTTTACAAAGATAAGACTAGCAGGTTAGCACAGGAAAATGGTGCATAGAAGTATGAACAAATAGAATTTTTATTATTCATAACTACAGAAAATGCTGACAGAATTAATGCAGAAATGTTCCATAAAAGAATAAATGATGTAATAAGAAAGTAAGACGCTTTTCCTTCTTCACATAACTTCTATTGTCACTGCATTATTAAGTACTAACGTGAGTAAGTGTAGTTCGATGGCAGAAACCAATTGAATGGGAAACATCGTAGTTGTTTTTCCGAAGTTCGATGACCAGTTTAAAGGAGTTGGATTTTGAATTTTTAAAATTTCAGCTTTTTGTGGTGAAATTTGATTGCATTTTGGTAGAAATGAAGTAATTTTGGGAGAGCTGAAAAGAATGAACTAATCACCACAAAACATCAGATACGGAAATAAAAAAGGTTCGCGCGATTATAGAAATCGTGTCCTCGCAGATAAACAAATATTGTTTATGCAACACCAAGTATGAATTAAAATGGAGCCACATCTCGAAAAATGTGACTTGCTTTTTAAGGTACGTTTATTGAGAGTAAATGGATTATGAAAAATTACTGTAAATTCCTGATTACATATTATTTAATAGCTTATAAAGCGTAAATTTAATATACACGTATCTAGTATACAGTCAAGCATGCAAGAAACATTTATAAAATTTCATCTAATAATAGTTTTAATTCGATCGATGTATAAATGTTTTAGAAATAGGGAATTTCGGCGAATTTTTACAAAAAATAGAATCAAACAAAATGTTCTTTTTGGGGCATGGAAAACGCGTTTTCGGAATACTTTCATCAAAGCATTTCTTTCGAAAGCATTTTCCTTTTTTAAGATGAGAAATCAAAGGATTTATTAGTGAAATCGATACTCCGACAATGGAATTTGCGACTAACGAATGGAATCCTCATGATAAACCTTAAATTAAAAACTTAGAGAAAGTACAACAGAAAGAAGCAATATTAGAGAAGAAAGTGTTGACGCTTTGGTGGGAATCACTGGAAAATACAAAGAATAAACAGATTAGTTCCAGGTTATGAACGGATGCGTGTACATAATCACAGGAACCGAATGATACAGCTCAGGGTTACCATAAGTTAGAGCTCAGGAAATTAAAAGAAGACATCGAGAAGTTTTCTTTTATAAAAGGATTAGAATATTAATTTATCCTCAAACTCTAATAAAAAGCAAAAGATATATTAGAAAATATGTTATGAATTACTATACAATATTATAGTTGTAGTTTTAGTATGCCTATAATATAAATAAATATTCTTTTCCCTTTTGATAATTAGAATCGATGAGAATTGTCATAGTAATAAATGGCAATCGTGAGCAACAGTCTGTGTTCAAACACAGACTGTATTCTTGTCATAAGAATAGTTTTTGGTGTTTGCAACGGTTATTTATGATGGGATTATATACATGATGAATACATGCATATAACTGTCTGTTTTTTATTTTAAAGTTACCACCGGACAACTTTTCAATTATATCTAATTCATCTAGAGAAATTTAAAAAATATTTAGTGGAGCAATTCCACAAACCCCAGATGTCATGCAATATATTGAAACGATAACGATTGAAAATAACATTGAAAGACGATTTTGTTTTACAAAGAAACTCTTAAAAATAATTATGAACTTTATCAACAAAATTAAAAGAGAACATACATGTGCGTTTATATATATATATATATATATATATATATATATATATAGTTAGAATAACAGAAAATGTACATTTTACAGGTTTTTCTTTAATGTTACAGTCCATTTCCGATTTGAAACATGAATCATTGTTTTCCGTAAATCTACTCTTTATTCTCAGGAATATATTGATTGGAAATGGACAAAACGTATTTGAGTTAGAGTGGATCACTATATATCAAACTTGACAATTATTTTCATCCATCAGAAATTCAACTTACCCTAACACTCCCATCACATTTAGATCCCAATACAATGTGATCCAAAGAGAGTGCTGCACAATTGTACTTATCATTTGAGTGAAATGAAAAGTACATTCAATCGCTAATAAATGCCTTCGAAGGTGTACTTGTTTGCCGCTGTTTCAAAAGCATTTTTCAACGATGACTTGGGTCGGCATCCCGTGGGTGGCCCTTGGAAAGGTGAAGGCCAATGAGGCGCCAAACGGATCACGAGTCACGATGGACGCCAAATAGTGCAAATAGCATCCATACATTGTTAAATTAGAGACGAATAAAGCACCAGAATCTGTACTTAACGGTTGATGACAATAATTGGGGTTAATGTATCTGATGAATGAAATAAGCAGTTTGATTGTAAATGTAATATAAATATTACGTAAGAGCTGTCCAACCGATTCGAGTGGCAATCAGTAAACGCATTAAAATCCATGCCTTGAATCAGCAATCACGAGGAAAGGATTTCTTTAATCTTACTTAACTTAAAAATAAGTTCTTAGAAAATTTGGTAACAAAAAATGGTAAAGATGGTTTCTCTAAATACGTGAAGCATTTAAGAAAAGGTTAAAATGCAATAGATAAATAACGAAAACATAACGGATCCATCAAAAATAGCGAACGATTTCGACCATTACTTCTCAAGTAGATACAAAATGACGATTATGAACAATATAGTAGTTAAGAATAGTATGAACGAAAATTTTCCGGTTTTCAAAATTACGCGTAAGGATATCGTAAAAAGAATTTAAAAAACAACAAATCACAAGGAGCAGACGGAATACGCGGCGAAGTTATTAAATTAGGCGGACAAGAATTAGTTCCTTACTTTAAGAGAATTTTTAATATTAGTATAAATAACTGTTAAATACCGAAAGATTTGAAGAGAGCTACTGTGGTTCCGATTCATAAAGGGGGGAGTAAAATATCGATTAAAAATTATAGACCAGCTTAACGAGGGTAATCACAAAAATGTTTGAAAAAATAGTTGCATTTAAAAGATTATTAATAGGGAGAGGAATGGATTAACGTGCATGGTTTTATTCCTGCGAATCACAAATGTTAGGATTACAACTCGACTTAGACAATTCTCAGGAAATGGGTGAACAGGTAGATGCGGTAGTAATAGATTTAGCAAAAGCAGCTGATGTTGTAGACCATGAAATCCTAATACAGAAAGTAAACATATTGAACTTGGATCCTAGAGTAATTAAATGGGAGGAATCATTTATTAAAGGTAGAAAACAAAAAATAGAAGATAAGCTTTCCGACGAAATTAGTGTTACACCAAGAGTAGCACAAGGTAGTGTATAAGGGCCTTTACTCTTTTTAATATTAATTATGACTTACCGACAGGAATAAAATCGAAAATTCGATTATTCGCAGACGATTGTATTATCTTAGGAATGTGAGGAACGAGAATGACTGTATGGGACTCTAAGAGGATTTAACTACCTTCAATAGTTGCGTTTTATCCAATAAATTGGAAACAAATACGAATATACGCATAGATATCATATTGGGGAGGAAATTTTGCCAAGTGAGAACACAGTTCAGTACCTAGGCTTAACATTAAATAGAGACTTAAAATGGAACGATCATATAGAACAAATAATACTGAAGGCTAAAAAAAGCCTTAAATTTCATAGCGCTTAGGAAATCAAACAAGAAAGTCAAAGAGGCGGCGTATAAATGTTTAGTTAGGCCAATCTTAGAATATGGGGAATGTATATGGGATCCGTATGAGGTAAGACGAAGAGCAGCAAGATTCGTATTAGGTACTCAAGTGTACTCAAAGTGTAACACAGATGATAAAGGAATTGGGAAAGTTTATAGGAGCGAAGAAAAAAGAAGAGATTGTTCTTTAAGGTATATACACGGGTTAAATCGTTTGAAGAATTATCGATGAAAATCAATGAGGCAAAATTTCATGGCTGAAAGAACCATAAGCATAAAGATTAATTAAACAGAGAACGAATATTAGTAAATACTCTTTTTTAATTCGGACAATTAAAGATTGGAACAATTTGCCTACAAGTGTCTTGGAGCCCTTCCCAAAAAATTACAAGTAATAAAAAGAATTGATTAAGGACGAGTGAGCATTGACGAGTACAGGTGGAGTAGGGAATTGTCTGGTGATGTACGGTGGGGTCCCCGCTACGGTAGCCATGAAGGCCTGCGAGGAACTCTGTACGAAACTGTACGAAAAAGAGATGGTAATCTTAATAATTCTTTATGTGTATTATGCATGTATTTTATAGAATATGTAAGCTATCCTTGTATCTTTTAGAATAGTTCTTTTAGGATAATTGTTTATATTAGGCATTTGGTTAGAGTAGTTAAATTTAAATCTTATGCGAATGTGACTATGAAATATACATTTTTGTAATTTATTTATATCCTTGCCACCAGAGCATTGCGCTACCTGTAAGGTTTTCTGTAGTAATAATAATAATTGTATTAATTTGTTACATAGGATCCCAACAAGTTAAAATTTTTTAAAATAATAAAAGCCTTTCCCGTGAAAATCACAAGACGTGGTTTTCCACTCTAATTCGATAACGCCACGAAATTTCAGAATCTAATAATTAAAGCTAATTCTTTCTGGTAGTCCATCCTTACAATGAGGCGGAGAAACTGTTACTTTTAACTACTTAAAGTTTATAAAGCTTTCCAAACCGTATCTGCGGTCGATACCAAGTGTTTCCATCATTTATGATTAGTTGCCTATAAAATAAGTGCATTTTCAATTCGATCCTGATTAAAAGCGGTGACTTATTATACTAGTAAAATGAGCAAACGACAGATAAATATATTCGTTGGCAATTAATATATAAATTCTCAGAAATAAAACAAAAGGAATAAAGAATGCAATGTCTTCTATAAAATTATGATTGAAATGGAGATAATTGTCTGAAAAAAAAACAGTTGAAAGACAATCAGAAAGATACTGCAGTTAATAATATTATACTTTTATGATCAAAAAACTTAAGGAGTAGAATTCAATAAAATTCTAAAAATCTTATTTATGATTCTTAAACAAGGAAAAGAAAGAGAGTAATGAGTAGCATTGAAAAAGGTGAACACATATGCTAAAATCAAGAACTACGCGTTTACTTTAGTCATTATTTTCATTCATTTATATCGTGACAGAGAGTATTATGCTGTTACTTAACCAATGAAAATGTTCTATATCGATCAAAAAAAGATATTTGATCATCATTCGATTTATCATTTAACGTCAGCGAATTTGTAATTTTAGTTATGTTATGTCAGAAAGTTCCATTCTATTTTAAGGAAGTAAAAGAAAACATAAAGAAAACCTCTCCTCCATATGTTTGAATGGACACGAAAGAGTGCGTCAGTGAATACAATGAAATAGAATCGGAGTGCGTCTTAAAGTTTCCTGAATAAACTCAGAATTGTGTATTTGTTGAGATGGATTCATTAAAATATATAAATGTCAACGACGTAGCAAATGATGAGATGTAATCATTTGTAGCACCGGATGACGTACATATGAGAACGTCAAATGAGAGCCAACTTTTGTTGGTTTTACTCGCCAACTCAAATATTTCGACCGATCTAAATTTCAAACTTGTTGTGGATACGACTAAAAGATCTGTTGAGGGTTCATCCATTATCGCGGAAAAGAGCGGAACTAAAAACATTCCCAAGGTCATTAGTATAGCTAACATTTGGACGTATCCGAACTACGCACAACGGCACCTTTGATCGACAAAAAATAACCTCTGATTTATGATGCTCCCTCGCACATGAAGGAACTGTTTTAATCTTCCATAAAGCGTAGAAATGATTCGGTCGATTAAGTTAAAAATAAATGGCGGTCGCAGAGACTATTTACGGAGCGAATGGGAAATATCCTGTGCTTAGAGTCCTCTTCCAAATTTAATCTTAAGGGAGAATTTCTCTCGACTCGATTTCTAAACTTACGTAATTGATAGTAATTAGGGTGACAACTTCTGAAAGTTCTAGTTAATTACACGATTATACCATCTTGAAATTCGATGAAACACAAATAATGAGTTTCAAAAGTAAATTAACCAAAAATAGAATCAGAATAATAATAAAGATATGAAAGAATTAATAGAAAATATAAGTACTTAGAGTATCGCATTCGCAGTCCAATGAAGCACATAATCGCTGAAGCGGTCATTGACAACAGATACCAAAGTGATGGTAAATTTGAGAGGATTATTACCATAAATTGCCACGGCGCTATTATCTCAGTCCATTTGATTTCAGCGTCAACTCCGCTAATTGAAGAGCGAAAGGTGCTCCGGGGAAAAAGTTTTACGAGCGAAATAAAAATGAATCAGAGAAAGGAGCGATGCGCACCCCGCATAAGGCGACGCTAGCGCCGCCAAACGACCCTCTTGTTAAGCTCAGAAATTTATTTGCTCTCGTGTGATACGCTTTTTGCCGGGTAAAGAGGCTTAAAACAATTACGGAAAAGACCACTTCATGCACAAAAATATCATCCAAATATTTCTTTTGTCGAAATTCCTAAGCTCTCTTCCCTTGGCTCTTCGTCCGAAGGCCTGTATCTTACAAATGAGAAGTAAACTTCTAAATTCCGTTGCATATCCATTTCCGAAATACGTGCCATTCCCATTTTGTTCGAAACACTTCGCACAGTTTGACACCGAGTTTCTTTCGATGTGTTTTTTGATAAGAATTTTTGTTTGGATTTGTGTACTGAGTTATTGTTTAATAACAAACGGAACCAAATAAAAGAGTATAATTGGATGAAAATAATATAATAATACAAATAAATATCAGTCTATTAAATCATTGAAGTTTGAAGCAATATTTTGCCATTAAATTTGTGGATCTTTATATACGAACGGTAAATTTCTTACTCCAAAGAACTGTGTATTATCGGATTATAAGATTGAATTATTTTCTTCGGAATTATACTGAAAACGTTTGTATTCGTATTTTATCGTATTGTGTTTGAATCGTATTAAACACTTTGAATTTAATTTTAAAAATGATGTATCTATTGTTGTTAATAATCTCAGACGAGTATAAATAACGAGGGTAAGAAGACCACTTCGCATCGCCATGGCCTTAAGATGACCCAGGAAGTAAATCCAAGAATAAGTGCTCTTTGGCATTGTTCGCCACTTTGGATAAACAAACGGACGATGCTTTGACCCCATTGCGGTACTTCCTTTGAGGAGGAAATTCCGTTTTAAAGTGGGACTCTTAGAATTTTGAAATAAAAGTTCTTCGATAAAAGCTAAGAGAAAATCCGCTTTTTCAAGGAAATAGTCATTTCACCGTTTGAGTGGCATTTGTCAAGATGGATGTTTTTTGGTGTTAAATTTCGTAACAAAATGCGAAATGTTCTCATTTGAAACGGCTTTTTTTGGATTCGTATCACGCTGTCTTTTGAAGAAATTGTTATCTAAAAGGAGCGAAATATCGAAGATTGCAAATTCAGAACATAAAACATCAGCAATTAAAATGTTGTTTTTACGAAATGCATTTCACCGACGGTGAAACGATGTGCAGACGCATCCAATTAAAGGCGAATTCGTCAAATAAACCTCCCATTGGGGGCTGTGAGTGGTATAAACACCCCTTCCGAGGAAATGGCGACTCCGTACTCCGCGACTCTCATTCGCACATAGAAATTGAAAATACTCTTAAAAGACATATTTGCTATTTACGCATTTTGGTCAGATCTGCGGTTGATTTTAACTTTTACGTTCATTTTAACATTACAGGTTGATCGCGTAATGTGAATATCTTCCAAATACTGTTCTTTCATAATTTAACCTTCGTGTGAATGGAAAAACAGGTTATGGAGATCATGAATCTTCTTTAGGCGACATATGTTCCTCTTCCGGAAAACTCTATGACGTATTTTAGGAGATCATTGTATTTGTGAACAGCTGGTACTTCGTTCGCTGATAATTTTAGAAATTTGTAGGAATTTATTAGAATGGTTCTCACTATTATTATTATTTTCATAATATTTTTTAATTTTTAAAAATAAAATTCAACACTTCAAAACTTTTCTTTATTGGGTTTGAACTGACTTGGAATAATATTTTCTACATTTTTGCCATGATTACGAGTGAAGTTAAAATATGATAAACTTATAAATGAAATAATGTAAAAAAATCAGACGAAACCATTTCCATACGTTGAAATATTTTTCATTTCTTTCGAAGCATTAATAAGATAGAAGAACGTCAAGGATTGAATTTAGCTCAATAAATATTCAAAGTGTAAACTATTGCACAAATTCTGTTTTTTTCTTTTTCCTCAAATTTAATTTCACGTTTGGACTGCCGTAGAAAAGCGTTGGTAATTAGGGAAACGTGCAAAAATTACGGTTCTTTTTACCACAGTCTTTGGATCACTTTGCAGATGCACCACTTTGAGGGTGATTCTCACTTCAATCTGCGAATTTTCGTGTCTCTGAAGGATTCCCAATTAAAAAGACAAAATGGCTGCTCTTAATGGACACGCCACGCTTTTCAGTTTTAAGTTACGGATATGCTAGAGTTTTGTGTGGAAGATTACAAATTTTATTATCGCTTTATTTAATATATATATATATATATATATATATATATATATATATATATATATATATATATATATATATATATATATATATATATATAATAATATATATATATTTAAATATCGTACATTTTTCGAAATTTTCATTGAATGAGAAATGGAATTTTACCTTTTCAGAAAAATGAAGAGAAAATCGTAAATGGAGATCGATATATTATAAAGACAGCTCATTCTCCATAATCTCAATTTATTTTAATTATATTCCTCCACTTTTTTGAAAAAATATGTATATATTGAATAATGCCTTTTGCTCTATGAGAATTGCATAAACGATAGGGAATATAATTAGTGATCAGAGGACAAATGCTGAACATTAATGTGAAATTTTCGTATATCTAAGCTCAGATGAAATTGCAACTTCAGCATTTACGATTACCATAAACTTAATTAGCGCAAAGTCTTAATTGTGTGCAAATACAAAATGTGGAAAGTTGTCACCTGATTCAATTGTTTGAGAAACATAGGAAAGCAGCTGTTCTCCGAAACACATTCTTTTAAATAAAAGAATAATTAAAATCAGGCAATAAATATGAATGTCATATTGTTTCAGGATCCGCCATTATCAAGAAATCGCGGATTTATTCCAATCGCTTTCATAAGATTCGGGATTAAACTTCCGCTGCAAATGAAATGTTGCCATCGAAGTGTCAAAAGACGACTTCAAAGCAACACTCTCCTGAGATGGTTACAAAAGAGATCCAACAAAACGGTTAAGTATTTTTCGCACGTAATCATGTAAATGATACCCCAGTGCCCTCTCGTGAGAACGTGTTGGCACGGCCGAGTCAAAGGTTAAACAGGTCCATAGGTGTGGCGGTAGGATATCTATAGCACGTATTTGGCCGTGGGAGCCGCTCCTTCCTCGGATATTCCGTAGACACAAATTAAAGGGATTTGTTGAAGGAATTGATGTTAACATATCGAAGCTGAGACCATTGGGTTTTTTTACCATTTTAATTGAGAAAATATGTCTCGAACAATTAGAAACAGAGGAGACATAAAAACAAAGAGATGAAGACGAAAGATCAAATCCAAAGAAAAGGTTAGAATCATAGAAGTAGTTGAATAGAAGCACCAACAATATAAAAAGAAGAACCAAATGAATCACACAAATCGAGAGACTTCTTTGGAATGTACTTGAATACAAAGGAAAAGCATCTGGAATGGATATTTAAACCAAAAGAACTTTTTAAATTAATGATACTAATATGGAAGAAATTTGAGGAGATTTAGAAAAATTCTTCGATTAAAGTTTACTATAAAATAATTTCCCTCTCAGGAATGTATATAATAATAATAATCTGCCTGTATTGAATCAGGGCGAAATTTAGTCTAGGGTGAGAGAATGAAGTAACTCATGTATTAAGATATTTTTGTGATCATTATTAAAAAGGTTCACTCAATTCAATATTATTCAATCAGCATTAAAGCTATTTTTGAAAACTCAGGTAACTTTTAGGAATTGCAAGGAATCTTTTTATTTAAAGTAGTAGTTTTTGAATGAATCATGAGAAGAAAATAAAGTCCTACTCTTAATTGAACTTACTAGATACAATAAAATTTGTGGAGGTTTCAGCAGTTACAAAAACGTATTGAATAACTAATGGAAGAAGTCACTCAGATAAGCCATACTTTTTATAAGGGAATCCATAAGTCAATTATTCATTATGTTTTTAAGCAATACATATTATGACGTATGGCCAAAACATACTCAATATTTTTAACTGTTGCAATACATTTTATGATTTTCATCGAAGAAATCTATTCGTGAGTTTTGGGGTGAGTATAATTATGCAATTCTGACTTTCTTTGAATGCATTTTCTTGTGACGCGAATTTCCTCCAATGATTAGAATCAAAATAAGTTATTCGATCGAACATTTGGATTCTTTGTTTCTTTTGGATACTCAATTGGCATTAATCAACAGCTGAATATCATACTGTTATGGAACTCAAACTTATTTCAGGAGATCTAATTAAATTCCGAATGTAATTCGCACCTTTTCTGTCGATCTACTTATTTGTTATTGATTCTTTGACTATTGGTAAGTTTTACTTTTCGTTGAATTATTCATTGATTTCACATTTTATCGAATTTCGAAGCAATGATTTAGGAAAATTGTATTAAAGGAAAGCGATTCGATCGGCATGATGCTCGTTTATCACTTTTTGGTCGACCATTCCAACCTGGTAACATAGAATTGAGTTGGCATCTTGCTTTGATCTCAGTTCGTCGAACTTCCGAGGAGATCTATTATTTCTCTTTTCATAGAAAACATATCCAACGTCCAAGTTCCTAGTTGCCTCTGCCCAACTGGTGCGCTTCCTTGTCAACGCTTCTTTGTTTTCTGTCACGACCAGGACGTAAAAGAAAGATGGCGTCGCGCGCACCCTTTGATATAATCATTTGGTATTCCAAAGCGCGTGTGGGAAGGGCTCATATTTTTCCCCACCTGCGAGATACCCTCGTACGCTCTCTCTTATCGATTTTGTCTGATCGTGGGAAGAACACGTCTTAACGTTTGATATAATTCAAGAAAAACATTTGAATTTAGTAAAAGTTTACCCGAACGTACTTCTGCACTTTACACCGTTGGTCCGAAAATCACTATTAATGAATGAGAATATGGAAACACGTCTTGTTATTCTCAAAAGAATGTTGCTAAAGAAAATGAATGAAATCAATGAAAATGCTACGAAATAGTAAATTACAAGAGTAAATTTCCAATAAAAACAAATGAGATATATGTCAAAAATATGAAAGCTTTTAACTATAGGAAATAATTCATATGATACATAAGGATAAGAAAATGAGATATAAAGTACTCTCGATTCGATTTAAAGCTTTTCTATAGAATTTCTTCATTTATTTCATAAAAAGGGAATATTTAGCAAAATTCAGGAAATTCACTCAACGTAGTCCCTTGAAAATTAAAATTACAACTTCGACTAATTACAATTCAATTTAACCTTTAATATACTTAGTCGATCGATCTTAACTATAGTTTATGTTCAATTGAGTGTACTGAATCGAGTGGGAGTATAGAAATAATAATGGAAGGGGTAAAATACGGAGGATGATATGAACTCAATCTGGAATTATACAATTGGTAATAAGCGTGGTACATTTCAAATTAGGAATGAGATAAACAAAGTTAATTAAAAATGATTTAAACTGTATGTTAAAAGTGAATTCTAAGTTTTGTTAAAATAATGAAGATTATTAATTCTGAGTGTATATAGATAAAAGAATATCAAGAAGAGATTTCGGAGTATTCTAATAGCGATATAATAACAAAGTCTGCTATTCGAAAGACTACATTTTGCAACGGCGATTGCGGAATTCCAAAAATCTATCACTTAGGAGAGTGATGGCAGTTCATACCTTAAGGTAGATATTTCACTTGGCACTTCGAAGATACTCCCACAACTGGTGATGGGTTTTACTATGAATCTGCCAATAGTACCATTCGATTGATTTAGAATAGTTCACAAAAATTGATAACTAATGCCAAAATTAACATTTTCGGATTTTTCTATTTTTTATTTGATTAAATTATTTTTTTTTATTGAACCTTCCATTTTTGAGTCAGAGCACCACAGTGGTGCTGAATAGAAAATATTTTGAGTGTATCGGTTTCTATTCAAATATTTTAAAGTATGAAATTATTATATCAGTTCACGCATAAATGAAAAACGCAATTTGTATACAAAATACCAAATAAAGCAACTGAAGTCCATTGCAAACGATCGCTGGATGGAAGTTGTTTCGATTACCTAAAATGATGAAGATTTTCTCTTCGCTGGTAAATAAAAGTGAAAAGAGATGCTAATCGCTCCATTTGCAGTTCCTTTAAAAGTGAATGAGAGGATAAAAATCTTTCATTAGGGATTCCAGCTTTAATATATACAGTTTCATATACTACTTACAGAATTCTTTGTCAGAAAACCTTTGATTTCCATAAATTTACTGCGAATGGAAAGATTCAGTTTATACATTAGTGATTTCTATAAAAATATTTTATATCAACGTTTGGGAATCGATTTGAAACATTAAACCCAAAGTTCCTATGCGTTCAATCTTCTTCAATGATTGGAAATCACTTACTGGAAAATCTAACTATATTCATCTGAAAACTTTTAAATATCTCTTTAAGAAAAAAAACCAAACTAATTTTATAAGCAGAAGATATAGGTGATGCAATATATCCAATTCATTGGCCCAGTGCTATTAATGGATTGTTTTAAAATAAACTGAGGATTATCCCCCCACGACATTTGTAGACAACCCTAAATGTGATAATATAATTATCGATAAGGAAGTTCTGCATAATATTGAAATGGTAACCAAGTTATTTCTAATTCGAGGTTTTGAGGCGTAAGTGCACTCGTTGGAGGCGAGCAAGTGGGCAGCGAATTGACAGGTGTCAGTCTAGAATTGAGGTCGTTTTGCCAATTGAGAATGTCAATCAAATGGCTAATTGAGTTAAGTGGGAAGGGTCAAAAGTCTTATTCGCTGAGACACATCCTGTCTACGCACACAATCGTCTGCTCAAATTCAATTCCGATTTTGCACCTCAAGAAGTTTTATTCCATAGAAAAGCAAGAGATGCTTGAGGACTTATGGTGAGAAATTAACAACGGGTTGAATAACACGAATATCACCAATTAATCGCAATATTAAAGTTTATCTATGTGTCAATAAGTAAATGTGGTCGAAATCATTTCCAACTTAGGAAATAAAATGAAGTCAAAGTATCAGTTCTCGAATTAACAAAAGTTCAAAATTTAAATACTTCTGTTGGATGAATGGTAAATAGTATAGTGGAAATGAATTATGCATTTGAGAAGTAATGATGGAAAAGCGATGCCGTGAATAATATCTTGAGAACGTTTTATATTGACCAATCGACGTCCATGATGTGACGAGATGACGCTACAACGCAATCATGGCGTGAAAATTGATACAAAAGTTTTCGACCTCAAAGGCTTGTATAAGAATAAATTGAAAAATCATTTCCATAAAAAATTAGTAAAAGCAAATATGCAATAATTTCTTTCAATTAAAGAATCCTCGCAATGGGAGATTTTTTGCAATTGTATTGATTTTAGGCGAAGGAATTTCGACTATTCGATTTCGGACATTCCGATGTTACTTCTTTTGTTTTTAAGAAAATTATGTCCTATAATTTGATAATTATCGCAGCGTATTTTAAGTTGATTTCGCAGTTCTCATGGGTCCATTCTTCGCCCTAAATAAACCAATCTCATATTCTCAATCGTCTCAATTGAAATTTCGATGGAATCGAGGAAAAAGGAGTTGCGTTTCTTTTCGAGATAACGCCGCATTTACAACATTATTACGACAGCTGATATATTAATACGGACTCTGTGTGAGAAATTTAAATCCTCTACACGATGAGAAAGTGTCTTATAAGGAATTTCAAACATCTATTCTTACGGAAAAATTGCGATTACGGGACCGGAATCGAGATACCTAAACTATGGATTATTTCAGAATTGGTTGAATACGTTTTTGTAATTCTACGAGGAATATTCTAAAATATTATTTATCCATCTTTCATATAAAGGTGGAAAAAATTTTTAAAATTTGAAAATATTTCACCACCCGGCGTCGAACCCATCACCATTTCTAAGTAAAATAGAATTTTTACGTAGATATATATGATATCTATTCTCGCATGACATTTTTTGTTCTATCCACTCGAAAAATATTTTTTATTGTCAAAAAAAAGAACCCCAAACTTTTTTACGGGAGAAAGTTCAATTTTGGGGCATCGAACCCATCATAGGTTCTCGGTTTCGGTCCGATTTTTTCTTCGGTAGAATGAGCCATTGCATAAAAAACCCGTACTAGTCGATCTATAATTATCTATTTATATAGACAAATAGATTCCCCGAAAGCAGCTATATGTAATAGATATTATACATTGAATGGCATTAAAGTGTTTGTGAGTAAAGTGCGCGACTTAATAGATAAATTCGTTCCCTCTAAGCTTTCCAAACAAACAAATGAACCTAGATGGTATGATAACGAAACTAGGAAAGCTCTGAAAAAAACAAAGAGCTTTACACGCTAAATTAAAAACCATTTCTTGTCCTTCACACAAAAACAGTAAGATTAAAATTGAATATAGAGAAACGCCAAGCGAACTCTGCGTGAAGCCCTCCGTCGATTCAAAAAGAAGATATTTGGTGAACAACTTGACGAGGACCCTAAAGCTTCGTTTGTCCGTGAGGTCCTAGGTAGAATACAGACAGTAGGATCTTTAAAAAATGAAAGCGGTGATCTTATTAATGATGCAAAGGGCAAAGCTAACGCCCTAAATGATTATTTTCGGAGCGTTTTCGCGAGTAAAAGTACATTTAATGCCGTACATAGCGTAGATACACTTCAAGCAATGCCAAAAATCGTGATAAAGGAAGAGGGAATCATCAAACTTTTGCGACAGGTCGATCCGAATAAAGCTCCTGGACCAGAAGATATACCAGCTCGGATATTCAAATAGGCAGCCGAATACGTAGCTCCCTATCTTAAATTAATATTCGAAAAATCTTTAAGCGAAGGCAGGGTCCCAAAAGATTGGAAAATAGCAAATATAACGCCTATATTCAAAAACGGGGTAAAGGACGATCCTACAAATTACAGGCCCATCTCATTAACATCACTAAGCGGTAAATTATTGGAGCATATTATTACTAGCTCCTTAATGGGCTATCTAGAAGCGAACAATTTCTTTGCAAGAAATCAGGTTTTAATCAGGTTGGTTTTAGAAAAACGCAATCTTGCGAGACGCAGCTCGCCTTACTAATACACGATATTCTGAAATCTGCGGAAAACAAAAGACAGGTCGATGCTATATTCCTAGACTTCCGTAAAGCCTTCGATAAGGTACCTCACCACAAATTATTGCATAAATTAAAAATCGCGGGGATCAATTCTGAAGTATTAGAGTGGATAGAACACTTCCTAAACGATTGGAAACAACGAGTAGTGCTTGACGGTATTTGCTCAAACGTAGTAGAGGTAACCTCAGGCGTTCCACAGGGTAGCGTAATCGGGCCCCTCCTATTTAAATATATATTAACGACCTCAGCAGAGAAATTGATAGCAAGGTTAGAATATTTGCGGACGATACAGTTATCTACAGGGAAATAGCTAGCAGTGAGGATAGATTAGTGCTTAGGAATGATTTGGATAAAATAATGGCCTGGTGCGAAAATTGGGAATTAGAGTTAAATATTAACAAGTGTTCAGTTGTCAACTTCTTTGACCGGAAAACTACGAATGATGATTAATACATGTGGAAAAGCTTTAAAGAAACTCGGTTTCGTTCTGAGGATAGTCGGTAAGAGCGTAGAAAAAGTTCGCGAGCGATGTTACTTTGCGCTAGTCAGACCACATCTTGAGTATGCTTGTAGTGGATTGGATCCTGCCGATAAAAGTAATATAAGTGAATTAGAAAAGGTCCAACGTAAGGCGATACGTTTTGTTAAAAATTGCTACGATAAATCAATTAGCGTAACTAAACTGAGCAGGATGCAACCTGCTCAAGGATGCGGGAACCATAAGAACCGAGAAGATCTAAGCGTAGATTAGATTTGCTAAATAGATTCAAAGAAGAAACGTTCGAGGAAGACGTAGTACACATCATGCGCCCTCCCTGCTATATAGGTCGATCAGATAGAGCGAATAAAATAAGGGAAATAGATGCGAAAACCGACCGATTTAAAAATTCGTTTTTCCCTCGAACAATACGCGAAAATAACCGTCCATGGAAGTAAATTCACGGTGCATGCACCCCCTGCCACACACCGTAAGGTTGCTCGCAGGGTATCTACATAGACATAGACATATATAAAATAGGCTCTCATTCACGTCAAAAAATTGTTCTAATTTGAAAATTGAAATTTAAAACCCGGGAGAGAATTTTACTTTTAATCCATTTCTATTACTTAAATTTCGATGGAGGAAACGTAGAATGCTTCTATTCGTGCCTTGAATATTATGATTTCAAGCAGTCATTACATATCAAACCCTCTTGCGTTGATCTTTGACGACAAGGAAGATTTCATCAGATAAATTAAGTGCTACCTTATTGGATTAATCATTCACTAAGGCGATATTTCCAAGAAATATTTGGTCAAATTTTGAATCCAAATCAGAATCGGTTTGGCACTTCCCTCGAGATACGCATTATTTCCTAACTTTGTAGCACTTCGAAAATTACTCGTGCATTTTGGATATTCTGAATCAATTTTCTTCATATTTATTCCGTCGATAGTATTATAATGAGAGTAAGAGGTGTTGAAATGTGAACGATAAAAGTTCCCTAAACATCATTCGAAATAATTGTATACAACCGAAAGAAAATATCTTCTCATTCTTGATTTTCGTCCGTAATTCTCATTTTAATAAATAAAAATTAAAAAACGAAATACTTTTGCGAACAGATTCATAAGATAAATCGATTTTTTTAAATCGTATTTTATACAAAGAACATACATTACGCTCTTCATAATACCTTCATACCGCCGATTTCCCTACTTAATTAATGAAAACAACATTTATTTATCGTTTGTGGTTGTCTTAACTTCTTTGCAATTTATTCAAAGATAAAAGGCTTCGACTCATATTTTAAAACGAACGCTGCAATAATCAAGTGTCTTCGGATGTATCGAAGTGCCTTAGGAAGTGTTCTGATGATAATTGAAGGGCGATATGCGTGGCCATCGTCTCTTAGGAAAGCGAAGTACATATTTTCTTAAGTAAGGATATGCTTTTCTAGTTTCATAATATTTCCATTGAAATTGATTGAACATATGACGCATTCGAAGAGTCAATCCTTTTTCGGATTTCTTTGATACGAGAGTGGATAAATATAATATCAAAAAAACATTAGTATTTCGATTGTGTTGTTGAATAATTTCTGTAAGGAGATCATCCGTTTTAGCTAAGAGTAAAAATAGAAAACGGAATAATTGAAAATTAAAGTAAGTACGGTCTAAGTGGTAAAAAATACAATGATAATAAATTGTGGAATCGGATGTATTTGAATGGAGATTAATATTTAAGCCCAAAAAAGTTGCATAAGATGATTGGTATTATGATTTGGCCATGAATGCACTCCATTGATTTGATGAAATGCGTCTTTCTATCATCACAGATATTATCACATACGTGTATATTTGTTGATTAAGATGACTTTATCAACATACAGTACCATTCGCACAATAAATAATGCGTGTGTATGTATTTATATATATTGTATTTCATTAAGCTGACTACGGTATTTATGATTCCAAAACTTTTAATTTATTAGTTGGTGATGAATACATAATGCGAGCAACTCGTGCCTTATCGGTGATTGGAGTCCAATGGTCAAGAGAAGAAATGGAGGAAAACAAAGAAGGAATTTTGAAAGACAAGGCCGGAAGTACCAATTGGCAAGACAATAAAAAGGGCGAATAAAAACCCGGCCACAATATTTATACCGACTTCCTTTCCTTAATAATACCAATCCATCTGTAATTCACGAAACATACCATCCGCGCATGACAAACCCGAAAAAGACAATGGATGGTCGAAAGGGTGATCGGCTGTAGATAAGGGACAATGCCGTGGACACCCGCTAAAGGAAGAGATCAAAGCACCGATCATCCTTTTCATTTGCTCTTCTCCTCGAAATAAAAGACTGTTATCTGATATCTATGGCGCATCCCGTGCGTTTCCTGTTTTTAGTTCACTTTAGAACCGTCAAGGGTAATTGGCGCTAAGCCGCAAGTGTCCCCAGCTTCCGTTTCGAGGAGGAGTTGAAAAAAAAGGGAATCTCAAGAGACATCTTCAGATGTCTTGAGATTTCGTGTTAAACTTAGCATTTCTTCTCTACGGTGGACTTAAAGTAGATAAAATCGCGAATGAAAAACGAACTTAATAATAAAATTAATGAAGGAGTTTCTAAATGTTGTCATCAAGAGCATCACTTAACATTACTGGCATGAGTAATCGACACAAGGAATCATAAAAGTATAATGAATAAAAGAAGCAAATAACGAGTTTTATAAAAACAGAAAATGTAAACTACCATTTTCAGAATAGAAAACTTTTATTGGAAAGACAAACCTAAACCAACCAACAAAAGGACTCCCTCATAATATGTGCACGTTTACATGTTTGTAAGTACGTGTGTTATCACTATCATATTACTTCGATTTAATTCCCTCTTTTAAATTTTATATTCAAACTTCACAGAACTTCTCTTAACCAATATTTCACCGCAAATCTTAACTTTCGAGTAAATCTGAACCACTCTTACAAATGCATCCAAACCTTCTTTGATAGGACTGCTCATATGCCCTCAGTAGAAATCTTGAGTTTCGATTGAATAGGCGGCTATAGAAGAGGAAAATACTTGGCTCCATTGGCTCTATGACACCGCCCATTCAAACGGCCATTGGAGACATACGATCTGACATCTGAGGGCCGCCTGTTATTCAGGTGTGCACAACCAACATAATGAGCGGTACCATTCATTGTGTCCCTTGGAAACGTACAAATAGCACACCCAAATTCCTTTTAGCTTTATGCTTGAGTTTAACATTAACTTAAAAATTAAATCATTTTAATTTATTTACTACCTTTCCATTACTCATTTACATTTTATAATTTTTCGATGCTTATATTTCATGTTTCATAAATCTTTGCATAATATTGAGTTGGATATAGTTATGAGTAACTCTCTCCTTTTCTTTACACTCATTATATTTGCATAAAATTTTATTAATTTTAAATTTTACTTTAGAATCAAGGCTATGGATTAGGTTATCAGTGATTTATTTGTTATCAATGTTTCTAATTGCAATAGCTCTCAAGTGGTAATTATTCGTCTCTCTTCACGTATTTACCGCTATCCGTTAATTTATGTGATATCCTTTTTTATTTCTCACAAAAAGTCTTCCTGCAATTAAGTCACATTATTTCAAATGAGAAAGAGAATCGGTTGAATATGCGCCTCAAACCGAAGATCTCACTTTCGTTGTTAAATCAATGAAGCACTCCTTCCGAAGGGGATTGGTCCCCAGGCCCCATTGCGTATTGTATGCTAGACGATCACACACGAGGTTTTAAATGGTCTGAATTATTTCTGGAGTTGGTCGATTATTATGTAACAGTTTACCTTCGTTGTTGGAGTGCTGTATATCGTTCACGCGTTTTTTATTATCATGTGAATTTCTCTTATAGGTTTAGCGTTCTCTACAACAACGGATAAATGATCTTTCGTAAAAGTATAAATTACTAAAAAAATTCTGAAAATTTTTCGGTAAAATATTTCTCACTAATAGAGAATTCTATTTGAGTATTATCGAGATCATTCGAATAAAATTGGAAAACCATATGCGTTCCTTTTTAATAATGGCCATTAGTCGATTCTTCACAATTTAAAGAATTCATTGCAAACATCATTCTACAAATCGATTCGTTTCTAAACCCTTTTCTATGAAACATTTCGAAGAAAACAAGATTTTTCTCATTTCTCTTGAAAAGACCCGTTGGAATCTCCGGTGCATTCTTTGCCCTTCAACTTTTTACCACTCCCCACCGGCTCCCCCCCCGCTCCCCCCCATCGCACATCCCTTTGAGACGACGACCGTTGGGCTCATCTCTTTGTGTTTTTAAGAAGAAATTGGAGGATGAATTCGCCCATCTCTCTTCGAGATATTCTGAAAAGAAAAGAGTATATACCAATGTATTTGAAACAATTTTAGAAGCATTAATTCTTCTATTTTAGACCCGTATTTATGTATCGAAAATAGAGGAAATAATGCTTATAAAATTGGTTGAATTGCTCTACATACGATCCGGAGAAATTCGAATCATTTATTCGATGTATATTCGCCATTAAGCAATAGATTTCATTTTTGGAGGAATTTCTACAAAATGCTTGAATTGCCCAAAAGGCATCGATATGGCGATGTGTAGAAAAGCATACTTTTTTAAATGGAGAAAGGCTAGAGCATGACTCTTCCACTTATTCAATGTATAAATTCATTTTATCCGAAAGTTTCATCCGGAGTTTGCTTATTCGCAAGGTAAGATCGTAAACAGACGTCAACCGTTGCCAAAAGAGCAATAAAATTGATCTTAAGGAAAAATTCTCCACATTATTGCTAAAAAGGATATCTAGATAAAGTGGTGCCCACGCAATCGATACCGATTAACCAAGATCCGCTCTGCGCGCGCATAGCCCCAGGGACCAGCGAAAAGAAGTGGTACCCCTCCAAACAATAGGAGAAGAAGATTCGGCTGCCAAAATCCTCAGTCCCTTTTCCACCGCTTACATTCGAAAAATACCTTTTCCCTTCCTATAATTTGTGCCCCCTCCTGGTTTAGTTGGCCCTCCGAAGCACACTTCCAGAATCAGCCCATCTGACGAATGACGGACATGGCAATCTGCTGAGGCCGACAAACAAAAGAAAGACGTAAGTATTTCTCTATCTTTCGAAAATATTACGGATTTAAGTATTTCCGAATGATTCGCTCTCGCTTTGTCATAATTTCAGTATTTATTGAAATTAAATCTAAATCAATTTGTTAGAATCGGTATTAATACGTTTAATAAGTCCATCGTTGTCAATCAGAAAATTATTTTCGATCACTCGTTAAGAACCGATTGGATTTTGTGCATTTATAACTGGTTGTTTTTTTGAGAGTTTGTTCTAATCATCATCATGGATGTGAATGGCGAAAAGGAAAATACTTCTTTTTAAGGCGGGAACGCATTTTTTTAATTTCACACAAATTTTGCAACTTTCACATTCGCTAAACAAGATGACCGAAAACAAGCTTAAGAGGCAATTTGCGATATAAAAACGCAACAACTATTTTATGACATAGAATTAACCTTGCAACTTTTAAATAACATTAATGTACTAAATAGTAGGGCAGAGAAATCCTAATGACAAAGATGTATAATTTTGTAGATAATATTGAACAGAAAACTGAATTTGTAAGCAAAGATTAGTCAAGCGATTCGTTTACTATTCAAAAACACGTGAGAGCGCGAACGAAAGTGTTCGAGGTTATAAAAATAGCTGAATGAAAATATCGCTGAGAAAAATCCTTTTTCGATAGCAATGAAGTTAGGCATCCATTGCCACGTGCTATGATGCGGATCTAAGTTCCATTGATATTTTGTTGTAATTTACATTCTATTCCATAGGCAGAACTTTCTCAGGCGTCTCCATCTACATGAATAGCCAACTTTCGGTGAGTGGCACAGGGTACCTCTTATCTTTTAAAATATCGTCTATTTTAGCATATTATGAACCTCTTGTTAAAATACTGCAGATTGACTTTGTGCACTTCCTCCTTTTGGTATTAACGACTATCTTAAGCAGTTCTTCTTTATCACATGACACATTACTATAAGAAATACGGTTTTTAACTTTAAATAGTAGAGAAAACAGTAAAATTAACATATGAGTTTTATTTAGAATTTTGGCCATCATCTGATGGTATATGCTGAAAATAAAGCATGAATATGGTAATATTACTAAATTCACTGCATTCATTTGAGTGAAACTTTGTTCCGCAGCCTCAAACAATTGAATATTATTGAACAATTGAATAAAAGAAATACTCGATTTTTCTTTCAACGAAAGAACTACGTTGAGAGCAATATCCATTGCTATAAAATGCTATATTTACTAGAATTTACTAATATTTACTAAAAGTACATATATTATAGATAAATATATTACTATATATACTATATGTACCATAAATGTGAATTTTATAATTGAATAATTTATGTTGTCTTCGGAAAGTATGTTCACTTTCTTGATATCAATCATTCGTTGTATCACTATTCTACTTCCAAATGCTACGGAATATATTCTTCCTTAGTCGTCTTCTAATTTACTCCGACAATTGCACAGATTCCATGGAAACGAAGGACGCTCTCGATTATTCGCGTCAATATGCCGAGTATCAGCGATAAAGAAGTATAATCCGTTCTTAATGAACAGCATAAGAATTTAACGGACATTTTATTAATCGTAGATGTTATTATTAAGATATAAACATAGCGTCAGAACATGCTTATACGGATGATGTTATTTTCCTTAAGAAAACGTATTTTACTTTTTGGGTCAATCTATTCATAGATACAAATGTATTCTGCTTTAATTAGACGCAAAGAAAATCACTTTCGGAAGATAACATTTGCGCATCTTTCAAAATATTATGTTTGAAGAGGGCAATATTAGTTTTAAAAATACTTAACGCACACATAATTCAAACTCTAAAATAATATTTTCATAGAAATCTATCTGAAGTTCGACGTTAGATGTTATTACTTATAAAAATGGAAATGGAATAATCCTCTAATCTTTTCAGAAATCAAATCTTTTCGCGCTTCGGATGTGCCATTAATTGTGCTCCTGATCTAAAAATCTTCTCCATATTTCCGAATGAGCATTTCAATTAGACGTTACCTCAGAGATTCCTCAAAAAGTGATGACAAAACGAGGATTGCAATTGGGATTTCTTTCTTCAAAGAATCTCAACAAACTCATAGCCTTAAAAACGGTCATCTGATATCGCTTATTAAAGTTTGAAACAGTAACAAATTAAGGTCAATTTCCTGAATGAACAATTAATGGATAATGATCATTTTCTTCCGCAGGAATTTTGTATTAGTAGCGACAAGTTTGTTTGTCCGCTTAATATGTCTCCGCAAAGTTTATCTTACCAAAGGAAAAATTGTAAATCTAGTTGAATTGCCGGAAACAGTACAACTTGGAATCCAATTTAAGTTCATTTCTTAGTACATACAAGGGATTAATTTGAGACGAACATTGGTATTATATTTTTCAATATTTCACTCTTATTTCGTTTGCCAAGAAGAGTTGAAAATAAATAAGTGGTTTTGAATTTTTGTGGAGTGTATTAAATTAGAAGTTTCCTCTGAGTGTAGAAATATATCAAAGGGATCATTATCCCATGATGGTCGATTGAAGTACCTATTTAGCAGATACGCGCTAATTCGAATTATATTTGCGTGTGTATATAAGACAGTATGCACAACATGTATGTATGTAAGATGTATGTGTTATTTCCCAATCGTTACATGAGATGATTTGAAACGAAATCTTCAATTAGGATATTCTACTTTTTAGAAAACTTAGCGATTCTTATATAAATCTAATAAATAGTTTAAAATTAAAGAGATTAACTACAATGTGTCAAATACGCGCTTTTTATTCTATAAAAGGAATCTTTTCAACAATACAACTGGAAAGCAATTGAAATAAGATAACATAAAAATGCGAACAAGTGTCCGAAATCAGCCGTTTGCGAGGATATGCAGATTTCTTTCTTCAAAATAACACAACGAGAAAAAACGTTGGAATGTCCGATCACGAAGAGAATTGAATCGACCGAATCAAAAGAGGATTTTCTATCATAGAATTGCTTATTATTTCGCTTAAAAGCGATAAATATAGCAAATACGTCCATCGAACTATTTAGCCGAAGGATATGAAGATGATCGTTAAAAGTTCTTAATATCGTAGTTTGGTGGTACAACAATCACAAAAGAAAGTGTTTTAAAATGTTCATCATTTGGCAGTCATTGGATTGTTGATGTGTGATAATCTACCGAAACATTCGAATACAGTCCTCACTTTTAAAGAAACGAGAGTAGCTCGTCGGTCCGACGTTAAGTTTGATGACGAACTGATATCTGTCTGATTAAAGCGGTCCACTGAAGTGAGTGCGAGTCTTGGAACAGAAGCGATCGGAAGTGCTTAGGAACATCCGATGATGGAATTGAAGGGGTATTCCTGTTTACGGTACACTAAATATTATTACTTAAAAGGAAGGGAGGCTGGGGATTCAGTTTCTTTATGTCGAGCAATTCATTTTGCAAATTCGTCGCTTAAATACTTTTCACGAGTTCAGCTCAGCTGCCCAGTATTTTCACGAACATTCACAAAATGTAAAAATTAATTTTTTTCGGTGAAATATGAGAATGACAAAGACGTAAATGGAAGCAAATTCGAAAGGCGCGATTGTTCAAATAACATTCATCTCAGCAGCGATCCGAAATGTCGATTTTGTGGCGTTTGAGGGTAACCATAAGAATGCGACTGAGGATGTATCGAGCGATTCTCTGCACCATTTTATGCAAAATTATGCGATTATCAAATTCATGAAAATTGAAGCTTATTTCGTAATTTTAATGCAAGTAGAAATCCACCGATGCTTTCTCACAGATATTGATTCGCCTTCGCTAAATTCACTTAACTGAAGTGCTGTTAAAGAACAGAGAGGGCTGTTCGTCTGAAATGTTTGCGCTTCTCCGCCAACTGAATGCAAATTGCAAAGCGGATAAAGGAACCACTGCGACACTCGTTTCGAACGCTAAGAAGTTAATCGTTTCGAGGATGGACGTCTCAGATAAAAGGAGCTATCGATCGGCGCGTCCAAGGCGTCGGATAAGCGTCACCGTGGTCTGTGGTGTCAGCCCTCTCAAAGGCTGTTGTTGACTGTTGCTCCATTGTGGCTCCCCACGCTCATGCGCAACTTGAAATAAGAAAAGCCTTTTTGTAATCCATTTCTGCCGATTGCCACCGGAAAACAGCTCCTCAGCCAACCAACCCTCGCGACCATTTGATTATTCGTCACCTCCGCCAATGGGGGGGCGCGAGACAATCGCCATGTTCTATGAATCGATAGAAGCCGAAGGAAATGCGGCGTCAACAAGATTTAAATTTTATCGGACTGCTCGTCCATTATCTCCAATAAACAACCTGCGATTTATTTACGAAAAACTTAGTATCTTTTGCATGAAAAAATTGTGGAAGAGTCAATTTGTTACCACAATGGCAATGAAGCGGTGAAGATTATCTATTGTAGGTTTTTAATTGTATTTCGGACTCCCCTATCTATGTCTATGTAGATCCCGTAAATATCTTAAATCGTTTACGATCAAGAGATACGAGCGTGCTTTTATTTATTTATATCACCTTTCACATAACATTGTTTTCTGATTCGTCGCAAATGAATTAGATAAATAAAAGTTAAGCGGTGAATTGAAAGCACGTTAAATTGATCTCGTATTTAAAATGAAGAGGTCGATCCCTCTGTGAACTCAGCCAATGATCCGCTACTCATCTTCCAAAGCCATTGAATGGCTTCGATTTACAGTATTGCCGAAGTGATTTTTAATATTCATTTTATTTACAGACTATTATATCAGCTGAAGTAACGCGTTTGAATCGATTTCGTAATTTTCAGTATCGAGTGAAGAAGGGGTTAAATACGAAGTCGATTACGTGGCAATAATCAAACGCGCATATGATAATTTCACTTGAGCTGACACTATCTTATCATCAATATTTACCACATTTAAAACCTTACCATGTTTTTACCGATGAACGAAATGTATTTATTTATTTAAATGTAGTAAAGGATAAAACGTTCTTCAGACTCAAAACTAATAAAATCAGCGGCCCAATAAAATGAAAATAACTTTCTCCAAATTCATGCAAATCGCACAAACAGAGGCGATCTTGGCCTTGTATCATTAACAGGTGCTTTTAATTCCAACTGGGACTCTTTAATCCATTCAATTATGCTCTTAATAAATCATCCTTGGCCCCCTCAGGCCATCCCCAAGGGCCCACCGGGGGCCCCACCGAGTAATGAGCTCCGGATAAGAAAGGGTTTCAATTATCTTGGGAAGAGGGGATAAATATTAAAGAAAGCCATCAACAGTTTTCTGCAGGAGAAACCAATTTTGTAATTCTTTCGCCAATTTCCAGATTTTGCGAATCCTTTTTCAAAAGTCTTCTCTAAAATGGATTTCTTATCTTCGCAGCTAAATACGAATCCCCAATTTTCGCTGATTTAAGTAGCGAATGATAATTTCAAATCGAACTTTCTCGGAATATAGTGATCATAGGATAATTGACTTTTTTGTAAAATATCACAATTATAATCCACTCCTTCACTAAATCTGTTGACTGAAAAATAACTTAATCCATTTTATATGTGCACGCCACATTAAGATCCCTATTGTCCGAAAATCGGATTTATCCCCATAAGAATGCCCCTTTTGAAAATGACTTTCAATTTACATTGAGCTTTGTGTGAGCATCGTATTACATCCGAAAACCCTTTCATTGTTTTATTATAAAATATGTCAGTCGATTGTTAGCTGTATACAAGCTTATTTTTCTCGTATTATTAAAAGCATATTTATGTACACGTTTTGAGCCTTCATCAAAGATTGCAGTAAATGGACAATTAACAATGCACTAACCGTAGCCAACGATACGTATTTCCGCTTCATCGTAAACAAATATTAATTTAGAAAATCACTGATTCAAATATGCACTCTTTTACATGCAGCATACATTCACCATTTGATTAATATCAAACAAAAATTTTGCATTTTGAGGAGTTCACCGGATTATTTCGGTGGCTTATAAATAATTACGTGCTTAAAATGGCGATTAATCGCTTCATTCAATGCCACACGTCACGATTCGATAGCTGCTTATGGACACGAGGAGGATTTCGCAAAAGTTCTCGATAATTACCGCAAGTCTCGTTAAATCGTCCTTCAAGAGTCTTCCTGAGATATTTTCCAAGCTACTCCCCAAATCCGTGCAACTGACATTTCTATTAAGACGTCCCCTCGACCACTTCTCAAAAACAGCATCTAGTGAAAGATCCGATTTCTCCTCATAATTCTCCGGTGCCATCAGAGCAAAGAAGGAGTAATTACAAAACCGCAGATGCTTTGGTGTTTGCAAAAATGGCATCGGAGTCCGTTGAAGGGACAATAATTTGCGAAATACATAATATTCCTGCGAAATAAAGCCCTTTTCGGGAACAATGAGCGCGTAAGAATTGCAGCTCTTTTAAAAAACTCATCAAAATACAATCCGTAATGAAAAAGCGTAAAAAGGTGGCCCTCAAAGGTGTTGCCTTAAGGCGTCTTCACTTCGCACGCTTTCAAAGCCGATTCAAAAGGATTTTCGACGTGTGAAAGGAGTGAATCAAGTGGAGGCAAGATATCCATTTTTGAGAACATTTTAAAAGAGCTCTTCAGATATTTTAAGGGTAGAGCGATTTGAAAATGCGACGCAATATATCTGGAATGCCTATGAAAATTGCAGAATGTTTAATAAAGATTTGTTTGTTCGTTGGGAATTAAACTATGAATGATAAACACGGTTAATTGTTGTGCAATGTTACGACAACTGGGAATTTATGGAATGGCCGATGAAATAGCCTCAAACGAGCACTGGACACCGAGTGCAGTCGAGTGTTTGATTAAAAGGAACAATGATAAAGAAACTCAGCGAAACAAAACACGGTTTCAGAACGAGATTTATGTATTCCGAGGAAAAAAGTATTCTCAACAAAATGCTGAAAGATACAGAAAATATACTGCGTCTGTGGCACTAAATGGATTGTTATTATTAAATGACCTCTAAAATAGTGAATAGATGGGACGGAAATTATAAATCAAAAATAAACGATAAAAGTTTTGTTATTTTTATCAATTATTTAGAATCTCAAAATAAAAAATTGAATCTTACTTAAATTATCGCTTTTACAAACATAAAACCATACGAAAGAATTCAAAAAACGTCACGTAAATATTAGCAAGGAAGCTTAATATTTAGTAATTTACATAGGGTAACTAGCCTAAAATGTCACAAGGTATGTTCTAAAATGATATATAATTAGAGAAAATTTATTTTGAGTCTAAAATACAAAATACCGTTGTTTTTCCTTTATCAAGGCCATCCAAAAAGTCGTTATTCCTTTGGTTATTCCTTTTCTCCAAATTGATGCAAAAGATTTTAAGATTCAAACGAATAAAAAGTTGAAAGTAAAATAGACATTAATCGGTCTTCCGTTCATACGATCGCCTTCGAATTAGACAACCCTCCGATCGTGTTAATGCACGATTAACTCTATTCCTTGGAAATTACAGCTTTTGTGTTTTCAGACTTCTCTATTGCTAATTTAAGTGCTATTTTAATATACGTTTATCACATAATTATTCCCATCAAATAAACTAACAACAGTAAAATTTTCAATACATTTCACAGAAATTTATTGCCTTTTTTCCTTTTATTTTCTTCGACAGGAAATTTTCTATTCTTTACTATTTTTTCGAAATTCGTATCATTTTCTATCTTATCCTTCTTAATCAATGAAAAGCGCAAGGGGAATGTGCAATGAGGCTTTGGTGTAATTGAAACATATTTATGATGATAGTTATATGACCTGTGTATAACTATATAGAGTGACCTCTATATAACTATAAAGTGTGTAACTAAGGAAATAAGCGAATAGTGACCGGATGAAGGATTTAAAATATTTTCATGGTGTTTATTAATTATTACATAAATAAACTATAATATAAAATAATTTATAGTTATCTTCTCATAAGATAAGAACAATCATCGCACAAATATTTTATGATTTAACAATAAAAGAGAGAAATCGACTCCTGGTATTTCTCTTATTTCGGATTGTGGAGTGGATTTGAAAATAAAATACAAAGATTATAAAACAGATAATAAACAATCGTATAGAAAAAATGCCATCAAAAGGAAATAAGTATAAAAATATTGTAGGAAGGATACTCTGTTTATTTCATTAGGTTCTAAAATATAAGTCTTTCCAAAACGTATTCAGACAAGTTTGATAAAATATATTTTAAAAGAAAATTGGTGTAAATCCGTTAAAAGTAAAAATCCTTTTCTACTGTTTAAGTTCTTTATTGATAATTAGCAAATATAAAGTGCAAAGATATGTGCACAAAAAAGTAGACGCTCCTATTATTCTTTAAAGATTCAGGGATATTAAATTCCTGTCATTTTAACTGTTCACTTTCAACGATATAATAAAAAGGCATTTGCTCTATTCCAGGGAATTGGAGGGACCATCGACTGAGGAGAGCCACCTTCGGGATTCCGGTCAAAACAGCGTTCGTGGTTAATGCATAAAAGCTGTAAAAGCCTTAATTAAAATAATGAACGCGACATTTAAATTTGATGAGCCAACCAAATTACATATAATCGAATCATTCTTTTTTCTGAAATATCTTGTCCATCATTTAAATGTCACTAAGGTTTAAATTACAACACAGAATGATAATATTACTTTACTATAAAGATCATTTTTTGTTGTAAAGATTCATAAAGATAGAATATGAAACAAGTTTTGAGACTTCGAGATTCAGAAATTATATATTTTGCTTCAAACATTAAGCTCGAATAAAAAAATCATAGTTTCAAGATTATTCTGAAGAGCATGTAAGCAAATCATCTTCAAAATAAATATTAAGAATTGTTATTTATATATTTTCAGTTGAACTCTTCGGTACCAAGATATAGTTCGAGAAAAATTATAAAATATATAATATTTCATTTATAATATAAGAGTATCTCTTCTTCCGATACTTTAATAATTCAAAGCATATTCATCAAATTTCAAAATTTCTTTTAAAAGAATAAGCGCAGGACTTTTTTCAAATTTCCAAATAATAAATATATAACAATGCATATAGATATATAAATTTTATTGTATTTTGATGGATCGTTTCAAAAGAAATTTATATAAAGTTTTAGATATTTACAGCGAATAATGCATTAATCAAGCAAATTATTATTTTGTTATATCAATGGAAGAATGCAAATATTTAAGCTATAAAAATTGTTTCCGGAATGATAAGTGCGTGAGTTTGACGGTTCTAATTCTTTAAAGCAGAATGAGATTCGTTTCCTACAAAATACTGCAATAAAAGCATCGATCGTACGCTGAGAAAATTGATTGGGAGAATTTCTCTTTTCCACTGCTTTGCAATTATTCTTAGTTAAAAATTCAAAATCGTATAAAATTTAGAAATATCGGTTAAACAAGTTCCGCATTTAAGTTCTGTAAGACGAGAATAATTTAATGAACATTGGTCATCTCTTTTAGACACATTTTCGTACTTAGAATGTTTTAAGTGCATACGCATAATGTTTTCTCTTTGATTGCAGTGAAACGCTTTAGGAGTGTGAGCTTTCATTAATTTTTCATAACAATCAAATGTACATTGCTTCATTTCATTGTTTAGTTTAATTTAAAATAATATTTGTATTATTTATTAATCAATTTTGAATTCATATTATTGAGAAAATAGGACGTACACCCTTAAATAAGACTGAATTCAAGATTCGAATGAGTAAATTCTAATACTTTGTTTTCTTCATTCGTTCATTATTTTTATTGCGACGAATCTTCATCTCAAATTCCCCTAAATCATTCATCTATTTCACAAATGAATGTCCTCTCTTTTCCTCCAGAAATTAACAGTTTTTTGAATTCCACAACATTTTGAAAACCTTTTCATCATCTTATTACTATTCCGGGAAATTTGGAACATATGGTAATAATATTTATTACGTTTAACAGTCTTTCACAGCTTTCTAATTTATTTTATTCATTTGAGTTTAATTTTTCAATAAACTCAAAATAGTAAAAATGTAATTCGATGCTCTTCATAAGTTTGTTTGGGAAAAATTCTTTCAAAATGAGCAATTTTTATGATTAAGATTTGCAGCAAAATTGAAGTACGGAAATATATCGAATAAACTGTATTAAATAGTAAGTTTTTGTAAATATTGATTATTAATCTTTTCTGAAATTAAATAATGAAACTAAAATAAATAATAAGTTAATAAAATAAAACCAAAAACAAATGAAGAATATACTTCTGATTTTAAACGACTTAATATAAACCATTGGCGATACTCTATGGTTTCAATTGATATCACTCATCCACTGATTAGCGTAACTGTGTTTGCCTCTAAGGAACTATGCCAGCCTTTGACAACGGGTTCGTCACTTCTGAGTTCGGAAAAAGTCTCGAAAACCGTAAGCGGATGTCCTTTGAAGCGTCCGTTATACTCGGAAGTCTTGGGCTGTTTCCAGCGGTGCTTCTCCAACGGCAACTATTCCATATTAAACACATATCGAGGAGTATTTGGAAAATAACACACCCATGATTCAGAAGAACTTCTTTTTAGTTTGAGTAAGAAACATGCTTAAGACAATTCTATCGTGGATTAGGAAATAAATTGACTTTTAATTTGTTTAGGAAGAAATGAGGCGATCCATTCTCAGATGTGCAGTCGTTGACACATTTTCCTCAATTGCACTTTATCCGTTTGCTTAGTGATTATGTCTAAATTTCGATTCGGGTAAACACTCTGAACATGGTAGATAACCATGGACTCTTATATAATTTCCTATACTTTGCTGTTATTTTTTGTTGCCAATACACATTTTATTTTTCGTAGAACTGTTGACTGAAAGGGTCCCAAAAGAAGCCGAAGGGAAATTCAGTTTGCGATGCTTTGAATGAAGAGAGAGGTGTAAAGAGGAAGGCAATGGTAAGTAATTCTGAAGAAATGTATCAAATAGCTAAATGACGGAATCGGTATCACTGAATTGAAATGAAAACTATTCAGCTACTTTTCAATCTCGATTGGAAAGAGTCTGAAATTAAATATAATGTAGTACATTATCCATAGGTTGGAAGTTAATTCATAAGGGTCAGTGCCATCCGTTTATCCGCCCAAATGCAATTATTCCAATAATTTACATCCATTTTTGGTTGCAGCGTAAGACGATAATGGAATAATTGAAAATCAAATGCGAAGAAATAAGGCCATTCCAATGTAACTAAAAAATGCATCTGTGATTAATTAAAATTTTCATCGATAAGGTATAACCCACGTTCGATTCAAATGAAGAAGAAGCTACAGGAATCACATTTGGACTCAAAATTTAGACAAATAATTAGTCACATTCGATGGCATATAATCATAAAAGCATTTAAAGGAGGAAAAGTTTCAATAGTCGAGAAAAACATAAATAACTATATATTTTAACTTGAGAAAATACCCTAGTAAATTTGAAAAGAAAACTAATAAATTGGTGAAGGGATAAACTCTATAGAGGATGATATTTTTACTGGATTACTGAATCCTCTGGTATCTCAAAGATCACCAAACTTGAATCCATTGTCAACAAACACCTTTTTTATTTGAATCGGTTGAGTGATAAAATATCGATGAGAAATGGATTGAAGCAACAAGTAAGAAGGGAGGTGCAAAACTCCTCCATTAATGTGTCCCACAGTGTAACCCCATTGGTCCTCTACTTTCCTCCAATCGGGGTAAAGACTCACGAATCGTGATTCTTTTGTTTTTTAAAATTCCCTCCCCTTGGGGTATACGAATTCACGCGGTTGAGGATGTGTTAATTGGAATTGACGGAATTGTAAGACAACGGAAATAATTGAGTATGTTTAAATGTGGAAAAAGTTATTAATCAATAGCCGTGCAAAATATTCGACGACTGAGTAAAGAGACAATAGGAAATCAAATCAAGAAGAAAGATAAAGTCGAATTAATCGAATATGTGATTTAATTCCTCCTCCGAAGGCGCTTAGTCGATATTTTTCCTCTTCATGGCTCATTTTTAGTTATGAAACTGAAGATAAATCGTTAGACTTTTGTTTTATGTTTCTCGCATAATTAGTTCTCATATATTTAGTTTTGTAGGATATAAGAAATTACCCATTTTTGATCTTTCAAAAGCATAAAAGATCTTTAGTCGTAAAATTCAAAGATCCAGTTTCGATTTCGAATGGAAAGAAGTAAGGGAAAACTAAACACATAATTAAAATAACCATGTTTTTTTATTACGCCTGAAAAGAAGGTAAAAATCAATAAATACAATAAAATTTAATGAAACACAATTTCATGCTATAGCATCATTTTGATAGGTTTGAGGATTATTTGGAGTCCATCCGTTGCCATCAAATTTGAAATCAATTTTTCTAGTATTTCTTATAATATAATACTCAATGTTACAATCAACGTACGAATAAATATAATATGGGAACAAATAATTAATAATTAATAAGCTCAGATAAAAATAATGTATTTCTTTGCGTAAGACGCAGTTAATGTAACACTTTCGTCCAATTGATACGTAAATGAATTTTGGAATATCGAGCATAATATTTTTTTTTAATCCATCATAATAAACTACGTAAATGATAGTTGGCACAGGTGTAACTGTCTCTTCACTGAAATTAATTAGTTTATATGATTCTAGAATTAACTTAGGGTAATATTTTTATTTTGCTCACTTCCTTCGTCTGTAAAGTACGCAAGCGCGTGTTTGGCAAGCACCCTAAAACGGTTATTCTCACGTGCGAGTCAGAAGAACGTTTTTTTCATCAATTAGTATTCACTGATCTTTGTCTTGAGTATTTAACAGGATAATGCCTTTGTTTAAATATCCTCCAGGGATTCCCATTCCGCGCTTTTCATCATTTGAGTCACCGATTTATCGAGGCCTTCCAAAAAATCGCATTCCGCTGTTCCTTTTCTATGTCCCCAATTTTTCGGTCCGACATTTAATCTGTATACATTCTAGATCACCAATATCTTGCGATAAAATACTGAAAGACGACGGAATATCATTGCGGGAATTTTAAAGTCTTTATAATCTACTCCGAGTTTATCTTCTATTTATTTTCCGAATTTTAAGTCGGATTCGATATTTTAATTGATGTACTTCATGGACGCCTCGAAATTCTTCTCCGGAATTGGGGGAAAACTTATTTTGTAAACCTCTTCATAAGAAATCTCAGCATTTATTATTCTCTAGCCTTTCCTGGATTCACAGTTTTCCCAATAACTTGTAAGTGGTGCGTTCGACACCAGTTGGCGCCGCAGCTGCACACGATATTACACTCGTTGTAATTAAATAAGGGGATAAATAATAGAAAAGCGCATCGCGCAGAGGGAAACGGAAGCGAGGACAAACGGCGGACAATCTGTCCGAGCACAAAAGGGAAAAAAATAAAGCGAATATTTTGTGAGGAATAAAATAAGAGGCAATAGAATTTGGAGGAAGATTGACACACGTCAAGAGCACGGCATCTGCGCATATGAACACATGGCTTCGTCAATCGATAACATTTTAGAGTTAAATTGCACCCAAATCAAACCAAAGATGAATTCATCGGTAGTTTTGATTTTTCAAGTCTCCATACATTTATTTATGACTTCCGTCAAAATAACCGTGTTGTGTTATAATCTTCAACTTATGATCATAATATCATTGTAAATAAATAGAAAGTGAATGTGTTGTTTCTTTATTATCGTTCGTTTCACATCTAAAACAAGCTTTATTATATTCTACACAAAGTTTCTATTAGTGATCGACAAAGTTCTGAAAAATAAATTTTTATAAAAAAGTATTCTGAAAATGGGAGTCAGAACTGATAACAGACGCCATAATTTGGACAAAAGTTACAACTTATCATCTATTAAAACTTCAAAGAATAAATGCGGAAATCAAAATCTTTCAGAAGATCCAAAAAGTAGGTAATAAACTTTTAGGAATTCTAAGGGATAAGATCACCGAACCACTCGAATAAATTGAATCGAGAAAGTAAAACCGTGTATTTCCTTTCGTTTATTCATCACCATAATAATCAGCCACGATTTTAAAATGAGTGTTTGGACTAAAGCAACTGTTCGACAGATTGAATCGTAGTAACCTTAATTGCCGTGATCGTTGCTAGGGGCACCTGGTTTACCATCTGTGACACCGCTGATTCATGCACCAAGGGTAATTGGTGAATATATTCTTCTTTAACCATATCTTAATGTACTCTTATATCGTTATCCATGGAAGGGCAAATAAGCTGTTATCATAAGTCTGTGCATTACTATGAGTGCTGATTCGCGAACTGTTATTATTAAATTATCGTGAAGGACGGTGATTGTGAAAATTTGATCCCTGCACTGTCTCTTCAATATTTTACCTGATGGGTAATAGACGCAATATTTAGGAAATTATTTAACTTGAATTAATTATATATATATATATATATATATATATATATATATATATATATATATATATATATATATATATATATATTTAAAAAAATAAATCAATTTTCAAGAATCTTCTTGATTGAAATAATTCGAAATAATTTCTTATTACTCTAAAAATAACGAATAAAAGGATACGCTATTATTAAATGTGGCACTTCAAATTAACGAATTATACGGAAACTTATTGTGGTTCGACCCATATAATTATTTTCATCCAAGAAGCTAAAGCTCATGATAAAATGCGATTTCCCCCATATGGATTTAAAATTAGCCCCTGTCCACGTATATAGTCGATTATGATCATAAATTAATCATGTGGTTGTTGATCCACTCTTTTGGGTCAAAACCTCGACGAAGGAGTTCTGTTTCAATTTGAATAATTTATATTGGGAATTCTAATCCTATGCAATTCTTTGAGGAAAGAGTCTTGAATTCATTCAATCAGTTATCAAAGAGGAAATAAATTTAACTGAAAAAATTCCTATCCATTCCTAGGACTTGCGTCTCAATGGGTTTAAACAGAATCGAAGTTACGATAAGAATGAATATTTTTTCAGATAGATTAATTTCATAAGAATTTTATTACCATACTACAAATTATGTTTACGCTGGTCAATATTCTGTTGTATAAATACAATGTGATTGAAAATGATATATTCTAATTCAGTAGAGATATCTTGGATAGACCGTTTTACTTAAATATTTCAGCAAAATATTCAGAGCATAGTAAAACATCGACTTTCACTATTAGCTACTCTTTTCACGAATCAAAAAGAGATTTTTTCAAAATATCATTCTCGATGATTGGCAGCTGTTGGAGTGTTTATTTTGAGGAAGAGCAGTTTGAATGATTTCTGTCTATTTTAGGAACTTATTTTCCTTACGCAAATTCGTCCGAATTCAGTACAACTTATTCAACGACAGCAGAATTTTTTTCCCGTAAATCAGAGCTAAGATCGAATAAATTCAATCCGCAGTAATTAAGACTAAAATGGCGTCCTATTTAAAGTGTATGGATGTTAAGAAAAGAATTCGATGAAATCTGAAATGGAATATATTTTCTGTCGAATTAACTTATCCACACTTCCTTATCATTCTCATGAGCACACACAAAGTAATGAAACCTGAAAATTATTATACATTTGCGGGTTTTCGACAAAAAAGAATCGTAATATTGAAAGAGAATTGAATAAATTGCTTTTGATTGTTACCTTTGCAATTACTTTGGAAAGACCCTGTAGACTAAAAATTTCGAACGCTTTTAACATAAAAATCAACAAATCTTTTGGAGGACAGATTTACTTTCGGATTCTCCGATCGAATGAGGCCAAAAAATCAGATTCTTTTGGGACCGACAACTCCAACGTCTATCAAAATTTGGAAATAATAATCAGACGCGTTCTTACTCCAGAATAGACCTATTTTCTTAAAATAATGTTTTGGCAAATATGATAGGTATTTTTAAAGATCTTGGATAGTTTTTTGTTTCTGTTGTTAAAATATAAGAAATTCTTCGTGTACAGAAAATTCATGCGATAAAAGGAATTTTTAAAAAATTGGGAATCGCATTGAAATATTGGTCAATAAATCAAAAGATAAAATGGTATTTTCCAGGGTAATTATTCTAACGTGTTACTTATATTGTGCTAAATTAAAGGTTTTGGATTTGATGAATAAATGGAATATTTGTTGAGTTGAAATTGATGAAATTCATCTCTTTTGTTAAAGAAAACATCCCAAATCTTCTATCAATTTGACCTGTGGAACAACTTACCGATTTAAGTAGACCGAATCTAATGATGATTAATACAAACGGGAAATGCGAACAATACCTGTGATGAAAGGAAGCGAGTTTTAACTTCTAATACATTTTAACTTTAACGTAATCTTTTGTAGAAAATGAGCTAATAAGATGCTATACATTGAAGACACGAAACATTATTATAAAAAAGAGATGAGGACATTGTCTATGGGAACATAAAAAAATCTCAGTTGAATTTCGTAAAAGAGTGTGCCAAACTAGATGTATACTCTGTGGATCGAATTTGAAATATATTTTTATGATTCTGTTTCAAAAAGAATTAATCCGGGATTATCTATTTTTCCTAGGCCTGAATGAATGTGATATAAAATATTTAAATTTTGAAAATAAATTTAAAGATAGTTTCGCTTTCATGAATAAAACTGATATTTTAAGATAATTTTTATGAAATGAATATGATTGCTTTTAAACGGTAGTAAAATATATAATAGCTACTGTAAAAGAGCACATTTATATTATTCGTTAATCCAAATGATACACTGATAACTTGTCGAAATTCTAAATCGAATTCAGTAATCCTTAAATTGTCAAATAAATACGTAAATATTATATTCATCCATCGCATGAACAGAATTTACGAGATCAATGTACAAAATAACTACGTAATGTACATAATAATTAATGGAAATAACAAGTGACTTATCTTTGAAATCAAAGAAGACAAGGAACCGAATATCAATAATTCAATTCACACCTTCATTTGAACATAGAATTGAATTTGAAAGTAGTATTCTAACTTCACATTTTGTAATGAAAGAAATGAATTCAAGTAATTTTAGACAAACTTGAAAAGTCATGAAAAGTTCACATCTAAGGCACAAAGAAACGCTTATCATCGCTTAAAGCAAACATTCGAATTTCAGTTTTCAATCACCGCAATTTGGTGATATTTGCTCACATATTTTCTAAAATCTGTGCTCAATTTTGCAAACCACGTTTATCTGTCATTTAGAATTCCATGATCTTCGAAAAGAAGCGAAAATTATATAAAATCAATGTATTAAAATGGATCAACATGTTGCTTTAAGTGGATTTCAAAGTGGTCCGATGTTTCTAATTTACGTTTCTAATAACTTCACATGAATATGCTTCTATAAAGATTGTTCGACAATTGTGAAGGCGGGGACGCCAAACAGGGGTTGTTTGGGATCCGGTCTCCGGGCAACCGAGCCTCCGCCCGCCGACCACAAAAACTGCGAACCCACCCTCTAATCGTGCCATTGGTAATAGTTCCACTGCTAGCGGTATACCAATTAATATAAACCGTAAATTATTATTAAAATGACTTACATAAGGGGACTCATATTTACTATCACACAGGAGTAAATATCAAGTTATTTAAGCCTTTATTACTTCGAAATTTAGACTATATAGACGGCTCTTCCATTTAACGCACAAATACATCCAAGACAGAAAATTTACGGCCACGACCCAAACTTAGAGTACTGAATGCAATCAGCCAATACAACTGAGCGATGAAAATGATCGGTGAAATAACGAGTTATTTCTATACTTTTAGTACATTCCATCCGTGTAAGGCGAGATTAATTAACAAAATAATTCAACTTTTACTTCCTTAAAATTTAGAGGCATTAAAAATTGAATACAACTATTGAATAGGTAAAGCCGTATGAAAAATCCTGGTGGAAATCCGTGAATTTGTAAATTAATTTCCAAAGGATATATACTAAAGCATGATTTCCAGAAGTTCAGAAATGAAGTTCGTTTGTATAAGGCATAACTTCAGCTGCGTGACACTCAGAATCTAAATCAATTAGTGACGATATTCTTTGTTGAACGGTGTTTTATTTTCTTGAGAAAATAATACTATGTTACGATAATATTCCTCAAATGTGATGAATTAATAATTAATTTTGACGAATTTAATGCTTAGTTGAAAATTCATATCTTTATTTTGATGACAATAAAATATCAATAACATTCAAAGGAATCCACATAGTTTAATTTCATACAATTTAAAATATTATCAATTTTAAATAAATCATTCTTCAATGGAAGTTTAAATGCAATTCTAGAGTTTATTCTGTTTATTCTAATGTGATATATACTTCAGCTTCAATTTAATGAATTCTGATTTATTCTAAATATATTTATATATTCTTAGTATTAATTATTCCAAAGCGAATTAGATTTCTTTCCACATTTCTTAAGAATCTGTTTATATTCACCATCTGTGTTTGATGAAATTGTGTTGAATCTGAGGTGAGAAATATTTTATTCGATTCAATTTGCAATGGGACATTTAAATATCGTGGATTTTACAAACCAACATCATACCAAGTTTATTTTTCAACCTAAATATCCAAATTGCAGAAAAGTATTTTAAAATGTGAAAACGTATGCATTCATTTTAATTTTCTCACGGCCGAGATTTCCCGAACGACGCCTTTTTCGCCGAAACTGGTGTAAGCCATGATCTTCCCTTCGACAAATTGATATTTCAGAATAAAACCGTCCGACAATGGGCCCAATGACGTAATTTATACGTTCCGCCATTGTCGCGTAATGGCCACAGGGGGAGAGCACAATTCCGGTCGGCATCTGTTATTATAGTAGATGTAATAAATGTCTTTTTCTGGGGCCACTTCTAGAAGAGTAATGAATGATGAGTACTCCTGTATACAAACTTGTGCGCGTGTATAAATAAGAGTACTCCTTATATACCATTCGATCGATGTCCATAAATAATTCAAATAACCTTCGGGACTCCTAAATACTTTGATTTTTCTCTCCTTTCATTTATACGACAATAATTGGAATAAGTGGTCTAATTACTGATGCAACATTCAAATCTAACGAATATGTCGCGAGTAAAATATTAAGTTGTGAGCCACAATTTCCATGTCTTTTCGAATCTTTCTCCATTTTATATGAATTTCAGTCGAAATATTTATATTCTCGTTGAATCTTTAAAAGGAAAAAGGCAATTGGAGTAAAAGAAGCACTTTTGAGTGAATCCTGTTTTCATCGATACAAATTATCTGCGCAAATATTCATCGTTGCTTTTAAGTTAATATCTGTAAAACATCTGCTTTTGACCATTATTTTCCGTATAATTATTGCAGAAGCGATTTTTACATATGTTCATATATAATTCATACAAGATATTACATACACAATATTATATAAATATATATTAAAAAATATTCAAAATTTCGTGGACACCAATCTGCGCGAATCATTTTGGTCCATCGACGGAAACTGGATACGAGCCACAGCTCGATCTGAATAATATCAACTCCTTTCCGAAAATGGAACTTATAATAGTTCCAAATTCTCCATAAAAGAATGATAACTCATATACACATGTCCTTGACTCAAAATATCTGTTAGCAGACCGCAAATTTCAACTCGTGTTTCGATCGAAGCATTTTAATGAACATTTTGTGATTGGAAAATCCCCTCTTTCGATGTTTTTTCTCTTCGACACTGTGTTCATTGGGATTTGGTGTTGAAGCATCCCATGGATTGCAGGTGCTGCACTCAGGCGGCTTTCCAAAAAACCAATTTCACGATAAGCTTTTCAGCGGCAGTGCATTACACTTCCTTACAGAGGCGGATAAACGCTTCCACACAAGTGAATGGCTTTATTCACAAAGGAAAAATCAAACATCGCTTTACTCGACTCTGAATTAATAAATGCACTGAATATTTCTCATACATTCAAACTTGGTTTCCTCATTATGAAATGTGGTATTTTAACTTTATTTCCATAAGATTTGGAAAATTATTGATTAATATTTTAAATAACAACTTACCAAAGGTATTAGACCTCGATAAAGATGTTAAAAGTGAGGTCTGATTTTAGGCAAAAGTTTCTCTTTCCGTTGGAGAATAGAAATGACTATTTGTGCGTTTTCACAATGAACGAGATAAAACAGAGCGAAAGAAAAAGCAGACACCTGGTGGAGGAATTGTTTACTATCAGTAATGATTACGAATCTTTCCCAAGAATTTATTTCCAACTGAAAGTTCCATTCAAATTGAAATGTATTTATATACACAGATTTGAATTTCGCTAGATAACTTTTTCCAGAAGATTCCAACTCGCTGCAATAATAAAACTTTCTGTTGAAGTGCATATTTATTTTTTACTTGAAAAATATCTAAGTAATATGATAAAAATTGAAATAATATGAAGTGTAAATACTTTAAATCATATACGGTTTATAGCGATTACATTTCAATTAACAATTCCCGATTTAAAGGAGATTTGTAATGAAAGCAAGAAATATCTCGAGACAGTATTACGATACAGATCTCCGTTCGTAGCATCCCGAGGGGAGCCTAATTTCATGCGTGCTTTTTCCCCAACGCGTGCGGGTGCACGCACTGCTGCCCAATGACAAAAGTATGCTCCCCACCGAAGATGAGGCTGAAATTTTACTTTAGATAAATTGTTGCTTTGGATATATTTGCGCATTCGAAAGTATTATACAATTCAAAAAACTTGCGATTTTTCATCGACGAATATTAATGTGCAAATTACTTTCGGAATTTCTCGGAACTGCATTATAATGCTTTAAAAGAAAGGCTATTATCAATAAACGTATTTCAATAGTTCAAGGTGTGATTATATGTAAATCGTGTCATGCTATCACGTCCATGTTTTACTTAAAAAATGTAGCATAAAATTCGAGTGCCCCAGAAGAAAGACATATTTGAATGTTCGATTTTAGTTTCTCAAGAAGGAAAATTGCTGAATTCCAAAATAAATAGCCCCAGAAACTAAATTTTAATTTTACTTCTTCTTTTTTGATGATTTTCCGGAAAAATTCATCCTCAATCTATCTAAAAGTAAAATCCATTTGAAATGCAGAAAATAAATTGAGATACCAAATGATTGTAAACTTGAGAGTGATATGAAGAGCTAATTAAAAATTCAAATGATAATGGTATGTTTGATTTGAATAAGGAACTTTCTCCTAAAATTAATCAACTGGATTTTTGGTTTCAAGTACTCTGTTTTGATCAAAGAATAACCCATCAATATAAACCTGGTACTTTGGTACAATATTTGGTTTTCATCTCAAAATGGAGTATTACGCAGATATATCGCAAAATACTTTGTTACTTAACATGATTTCAAGTCGAGCTTTACGATGTTAAAACATCTAATGAATGCAGCTGATGAGGCAGAAACGTCAACAATCGGGTTTCCCTATGGGGTGCCCCACCGCCGAAGCCGGCACTGGTCCGGATGCTATTAGAAAGATGCTCTTACGAAAGAAGATTAGCATTTGCGGAGGGTGCAAGACTAATAGATCAGTCCCTGCGTTGATATATGTGCACTTGCATTGGAATCTAATGACTCGTGAAATCACCGCGCTCGTCCATTGACGCATTCGATCGATCGAACTTTCGCTCATATCGATCTATTTTATCTCTAAAATGATTTATTCCAAATGAAAGTTCTTCTGTGAATTAAGTGAACTGCTGAGGTGTACATTAGGAGGAAGTCTGAGGTATGAGATTGTGATGCAAGAGACGATTTTAGATTGTTTGAGAAATATCTCGTATCGAGGGCGGTTGACGGAAAATGTATGCAATAATAACATTTTAATGTACGGGAGAAGAAAAATGGATAAGAGGCGATTAAGTGTAATTTATAATTTTCGTCAATTGAAGAGAAATCTGATGGTAAAATATAATAATTTCGTATTCATTCGACATTCGTTTACCCCATTCGAATACAAATCTGACGCTTTATATATAAAATGAAACAATAAACGTTCTTATAAATATGCATATGATGAGTAAAAGATATATCGATAGATTGAAATGATTTTTAAATAAGTACACGGGGAGAAATTTAATTTTCAATGCTAAAAGCATAATAAGTACATAAATCAACATCCACAGTTGAGACTGATCAAAGTCTTAAAAATATTTCTATGGATGTAAATAAGTATCAATCGTTCTTTAAGTAAAAGGATGTGTATGCAAATCCTTAGAGCTTCACATTTTAAGGAATAATTCGGCAGTTGCAATTGTTATTTTCGAGAGTTCTTTTGTAAGACATTTTCCCCTTTCCCTCTCTGAATTTTTCATTTCTCTTTTGTTTCCGGAGTTGAAAAGAAGGGAAAGGTGTAAAATACTCCATTTTCTTTATTCATCTTCTCATTGCAACTGTTTTGTAACAAATGTTCGAAAAGAGAAATGCGTTTGGGAAACAGTCGAAATATCGCCGACGAACGGGAGAAGAATTAATTTACAAATATAACTTCAAAATATGCGAATATGAGGATACGAATGACGAGTTAATATTGACAGTCTTACTTAGATTATCATAAAACAAAAAATATCACAGGAATCTTTTTTTCAATATCGTGCGAAAATAAAAATGGAATTTTCAACAGAAAAGATATGAATATATTTAAGAATAGTCGTAAAAAACCATACGGGGAAACTGAAAATTTGAAATTTCAAACTGTAATTAAATAATTTTATTAGAGCGAAATAGATCTGAACTGAACTGAATCTGAAAGAAAAGTAAAAAGAATTGAACTATTTAGAGAATTCGAGTAGCAGTTTAGAGGGTGGACAATTAGTCTAAAAATATAAGTTTGCACTTGAAAAATAAAAAGCAAAATAACCGTGACAAGGGGAGTGCGAAAAATCTACGAAACCAATGCATAATTTGCTAAATCGAAAGATAAAGTAGATTTTGAGACAGGTAAAGCAAGAAAACAAATTAAAATATCCTTAAATAAAAATACTCGTAATGAATTATTTGTAAGGAAATTACACAACAAGGGGTAATTAAAAGAACACTTACTCTTGTCCACATCCAAATCGACCTCCTCTATTCGAACATTTCAAGCGCGAAATTTTTGGTAATATTTACTTCCACACTCTACTGACACCGACTTTATTTCAGAACACTATTTCTTCAATGTAACACTAGGAAAAGGGTTTTTGGTTAACTTTCTTCTAAAGGCTTGGTTTACTAGAAATTCGAATATTTTTGTATGAACGGGTGAGAAAATATGCCAATATTAGTTATTTCATGAAAATGTATGCGCCCATGAAGTCTTCTATATTCACGAGTGAAGTAGATGAGGATTTCAAAATCATCTCCGACGGTGAAGGATAATCTATAGATAAAATATATTCTAGACTATGTTACTCGTCCGTCTAAGTGTAAATTAACAAGGGAATTTCCCTCATAATCTGTACTCTGAGTAAATTCCCTTTCAACCACTTACAGAGTAAATAAAATTCCTATTGTCCATCATCTTTTTGCAGCCATTTTTCTTTGACTCATCGATTCTTTGAAAACAAAATGCCTATATAATGATAATGATCAATATAATAAATATATTAGAAACCATTGGCACCGAAGGAGATTCTTTCAACAAAAATACGGGTCCATTTGTTTGAGATGACATAAAAAATGATTAAGTAAATGCGGGATGTATCATGTTATGAAGATAAAATTGTAAAAACTATAAAATTCTTCAAATTGATATTTTCAGTTCAATAGAATTAAACAGTTTATCGTTTAGTCGTTAACAAGATCTTGAAAATAAAATTCTTACCCGAGATTAATCTAACGCAAAAAGGAGTAACATATTTAAGAGGATTCCGTTTCCGAAGCATCGCCAACGACGAAATAAAGCTTTGAATCAAGAATCGCGAAGTTATAAAAGCGTAATGCAGTTCTGTCGCAGTGATCTTCTCGCAGTAAACGACCCAATCCGAGGAATATCACATTCGCCCGAGTGTTATTTAAGCATCCAAATCTAATGTTTCCCGCAAAGATATTGCGATCGATTCTAATGAAGTCTATGTAGGAATAGTGAATTAGGGTTTTATTCGAAAGCGACATTAGCGCGTTACATTTCCCGTCGAGGGATTTTTTTTCGTGAGAAATGATATGCGTGCATACTTGTGAAGGCGGTGGATCAAAGAGGAGCATTATTTGCGATAGACAGTGCAGCTGGAGAAAGAGTGAATGGAAGAATAAAGGAGAGCACAATGAATGGAACATTCGCAGCTGCGGCGATCTTCACAAGGCGGCGATGGCTTAAAGGAGGAATGCGGGAGGAGCTCCCCCCCATTAAACCGTTTATTGTTTTCGGAAATAAATTGCCTGTTGGTTGATGCCTTTAATTTGGTTGACCATTGGTTTTGTGTCCCTAAGACTACGTGTTTATCTCACCGAAGAAGATTTGTTGGTCTCGAATTTCGAGTCTTACGTACAAATGGAGGTCATTTGGAAGATCTCAAAAACTCTAAAAAGTTCCAATGCATTTCTCAAATGTTTATCTTCTACGACTGATCAAGTCTTTGTTCAATCGATATATTTATAATCTTCAAATAATGAATTTTCCGAGTAAAATAGCGATGACGAGAAGAACTTCTAAACGACATTCTTGAAATGTATTAACAGATATATTGGTTAAGCTCACCTTTTGTAAAAGGATTTTTGGAATATTATTTAGACGTTCTATCTGTTTAGGCAGTATTGCTAATTCAACCACTTTTAATATTGGATATTACTCACGCTAAACAATGTGCGATGATGTTTTTAGAAATCCAGAACATCTTGTTCGTCGTAATAACTAATGTCCACTTCTAATATTCCTTTTGGTTCTGAATTTAGCGATAAAACCGATGCATATCTCCAATTTCTAATAAATTGAATGGAGATAACGTAAGCGAAAGAAATCCGCATAAATGTTATATATGTATAACAGCAGTGGTCAGATGAAAATCGCGTTACCCACATCCTCACCTCATTGGCATCACGTTACGTCTTTTGTTGAGACCAGCTGCGGCACTGAGTTCGATTCCCACCAATGGAAGCTTTTTCGAAGAGCGGATGCGAGTGAACACCGCTTTCTGCTCCTGTTATTATAACGGCTCGTCAATTAGAGAATATCTTCTCATTACGAATGTACCTTTCGTACGGACACAGGCGTTTGAACTTTAAAAAGGTTACAAAAGTCAAAACAAAAGCTATCTTTAATCGAATCTAAAATTATCGGTACTAATACGAATTTTTGCGACGAAAGAATAATTTATGAATGATGTAATTGTAAGAAAAGGAGCTTAATATCTATAAAAATCATTCATAATCATAACATTGTCTTAATCGGCTTATGTTTGATACAATCAAACGACGACTGATTTCACCTGATCAAGATAGCAGTGAAATAGTTTTAGTGCATAAGCTCTTTGGGATTTAACATTTTATTTGATGATGTTTACACGAAAGTGTATCATAATAAGAATGGAACAATGATTTTGGCAGAAACATGTTCATAAGAGGAAATTAATTCTCATTTTATGAATGAACGATGATTTCAGAGCGTTTGGATGGAGAAGACCATAATTCCTATTATCTGCTTTTTTTAAGGAGATTAACTGCTTTCAATCAATGGTATTTGAGAACTAATCACTAATCGATATTGCGATTTTTTATCATCTAATTCACGATTTAAGGCGCGAGTTTCATCGCCAAAATTTTTATTATAATAATTTTAATATAATATTATCATTATATCCGGCTTATATCTGAGATAAATTTGTCCGTTTCGTATGGTTTTCAGTGATCAATATTTGATGATTCGAAAAGGCCGCTCATAGATACGCATGTGCAGTTCAATTGGGTCGAGAACATCAAAGAGCCTGACTCATCATTTCTCCCCACAGAGAGGTAAAATGCTCCAGAGCGCTTTTGTTTGCTCCTACCAAGTAGTGAAATACTCCGCAGAGAAAGAATAACTTCCTTCAGGCCATACTATTTGGGTATTTTCAGTGCATACTTTAAGTAAAAATTTAAAAATAGGTTCATTAATACCGAAATAGAAAGGTTTCGATAAACACTTTCATGTGAAGAAAGTGACATTAAATACTTGTCTATATTTTCACTTTGCATCAATGAAGAGTCTGCAAATTTCCGCATTAGATTCCTGCTTTCGGCCAACGAACATTTGAAAACAATTTAGCATCTACGTTGTCATGAGATAGCTTTTCATCCATTTGCATTTTTTTTCTTATGTATCTCTCGATTCACGTTTAATTTCGAATTACCTCATTTGGCCGAATTCCGTCGACGACTCAAATGAACGCTCTTCAAAGTCTTTCATCTTTCGATTCGTGTCTTAAATATCCTGAGGAATACTAATAATTTAACTGAATGCCCTCAATTTATCTAACTTTCGTGACTTATGGACACATTTTCACATTAAAAACTGAATTATATATTTGCTTCCTCTAAAACATCCATCCAAAATCTCTTGGAGATGGCAATTGACATCATATCAAATGAATCTCTTGCCATTTGCAACCTATAGACATCGCACTGACTATTTTGCTTCTCGGATCCCCAAAAACCATCGCAACGAAAGAATGACTCAGCTATCGATAGAATGGAGCAGCCACATCGGAAAGATAAACAGTTTTAAAAATAGAACGTCTGAAAGCTTTCAATAACCGAATAAGTTTTTATGTGATAATTTGAGTTTGAAATTCCCGAAAATAGAAGTCTACCGATACCATGAAATAGCACTCAAGTGAAATATAAAATTCTTTGCAGAAATTACATTCCGAGAGATGGGTATTTGTGCTGATTGGTTTCCAGTAGAAGATCGGGCCACTTCGATGTCTGAAAGATGGATTCATAAATAACCCCGTCAAAATATCCAAATGTGACGATAGCTTTTCGATTATATAAAATTAATAAATTCAAAATAATCGATGTTTCTCCTATTATAGAGCGTTGAGGGATAAATTGATCGCCGCCACTAAACTAGATCACTTTCCTATAGCATAAAATGTAAAAATGTAAGGAAGAAATATGTTGATGTCTGTATTCGGACATTTGACGCATTTACTTACAATTCGATAGACGCGAAAAATACTAAAAGGGCTATGGAATTACTTTTTCCCTGAGTTTTAACTACGAAATATATTTTTAGAAATCGAAAAAATCTCGAGTGAATTCTTAAAACCATAATTTGGCTTCGAAGGAAGAAAACATTTCGGAACTGAAGCCTCGAAATTTGCAGCTGATTATTTCCGACTGCCGCACACCCAAATGAAGGCAAGAAAAACAAAGTCGAAGGCCATCCTCACGCGTGGCTTACCTTGAGAGCTTCAGGTAAAATCCCCCGCCGTTTAGTGCGTCTGAAGGAAGGACCACCTTGACCTACAGTTACTGGTCTCCGTTGGACGTCTGCGATTATAATGAAGAACGCATTTTTTATTTTTGAGTTCTCTTTTTTTCTCTAAATTCATCTAAGATAATGTCGAACTAATTGTCGCTGAAAAGTAAAAATGCGGCACATTACTGGATTAAATCAAAGAGGGAAAACAGAAAATAATATTTAAATATAAGTGCGGTTAAAAGAGAAAGAATTTTGTGAATGAATTTCAATGCCAATGGTTAAAGATTACTTAATACTGATATTACTGATCATATGTTCATAATATATTCATGAATTTTAGTGTATTATATTTTAGGAAACCGACGATTGAATAGTTATGAATGAATCCATCCAAAGTTATTACGAAATCGCGAATTACAACATATCACCTACTTTTGGTTTAAGAGCTGGAAAATATCAAAATGTTTGTAGGGCCACGTTGCTTCTTAAAAATGTGCAGAAAATTTCATTTGATACGAATACGTACGTTGAATTGGCTGTGGAAGAGGTGTGCCGCTTTCAAAGAACTGCATTTAATCACAAAACATTTTCTTTATCGGAAATTGGGATTGTTCGTGATATCCTCCCATTCACTTACGATTGTGACAAAGAGATCATAATATAATGCAATATCGAATCAACTGTTTCAAAATTCCAGTGTATAGCTGATATTAAACGATTTAGTAAGAAATCCACTGAAAATATCATAGAATATGAACGATTATTTTGAAAGGACGCGGTAATATCTTATAATAATATAGTAATAGTGTAATGGTCTGAAAATTTAATTAAAAGTAAGATTTCTCTAATTTCACTTTTTTAAAACAACGTTAGAAACTTTTAGCTTTGAAACGTAAAAAGATCACCCTATAAGTCGCTGAATTCGAGGAATTTATGCTAAAAGTACATCTTTCCGAAAATTCCGCTCCGTATCATTTCGGAGAATCGGTGGAAAAGTTCCAACGATAGCAGAATGGGAAGCCAAGATTCCTTTCTTCTTTCCTTCTTCACAATGAGCAACACTCCCTCCGATGCAATTTGAAGAGAGAAATTTATTTCCTGAGCAGTCAGCATCCTTTGGTGCCAAATGGGCTCTTGGGAATCCGTTCGCGCAAAAGAAAACGAAAATGTGTTTGGAGAGTCCGTAATCTACATATCACTTTTAAAGTGTCCACAATACCTGATTTAATCCATTATGTCGAGGAAAAAGCATTAGAATAGAGCCAAGAGGGCATTTTTATCGGCGAATTCCTTTTGTGTCGGTCCCATTGCTTAAAATGCAACTATCGACATTCAACTACTTTCCCAGAATTTGGACGAATTCCATGGTTCCTAATTGTTGAGAATACGTTTCAAGATAATATGGATGGGTTTCGCAGTAAAACGAATACTTCTTCGGAGTGAATACAAATTGAAATGAAATTTGAAGCGCATGATCTCTGAAGAGAATTTAAAACCTTAATATCGGCCAATTTCTACGGAAATGAAAAAAGGACATCTTTACAGCAGGAGATTTTACATAAATTAAATAGTATTTAAACTGCTTTCATCAGCAGCTAATTGTCTGAATCCAATATATTCTCATCCGTAATTCCCTTTTCAAAACGACAATGGATATTGCATCTGTAATTGTTCGCATTTCAATTCGCAAAATCTCTTATACCGCAAAATACCAGATGTAGTAGAAATCTACAAAATTAATGACACAACTACCATTATATTTTTGAAGGAATATAAGTACTAATATCTTCATTCCACTAAATATTAAATATTTCTATATATAATTATATTTATTATAAAATTGTTTCGTAATCATTTCGAAATCCCAATAACTTGTCCATCAAAATTTACATTTCTAAGATAATTTATAAACCTAGTTGAGATGCACTCCGCGACTTGGAAAATTGTGAACAATTCTTTGAAATAATTCTCTTAATCGACGAACGTTTTATCTTTAACTATTATGATAATATTATGAGGATTACTTCAAAGATTCCAATGCACATGGGCTACTTGGATAGTCTGCGACGCGCAACTGTTCAAATTGCAACGAAGACAAACGTTCTAAATTGAATGGTCGATTATATATTTTCAGTAAATAAATCTCAATCCCTTAAACATAAAGAGATAATAAGCTTGATTAGTGTGATGACCTCTGAGATAAAAATGTCATACGCCTATAAATACATCAACATTCTTTGGATTTACGGCAGTGCTTATTATTATAACTCAGCAGTCTGTGGGTATTTATCAGAACAGTTCGCAATGTTTCATTTGCAATGTCTTAAACACTGGGAACTCGATTTTGGCGGCCGAAGAGGGCTTCAAGATGAAAGACACCATTGAATAGGGATTAAAAAAGGGTCGATCCTAATTCTAATCCAATTTCTGTTTGCGTCGAAGGACCTCAGTGGGTCCCCGAAGGCTTTCCCAGGGCCCTCTTTCGCAGCAACAAAAAGGTTCTCAGTATCAACGATGTTTCACATATGATTATGAATAAGTATTGCATTCATTGGTTTGGCGTAAGGGATGACAACTAATTCACACGATTTTTCCTCTTACTCCAGTTGAAAGAGGGAATTCGATGAAAAGTATTTCATGCTATTCAATTATTATTTTTCCAAACAACTAATACATTTAAAGATTATTTTATAATATTATACAGTAGTTTTCTATTGAGACATTTCTAAAAATAGATCAGAAATAATCAGGAAAATTCATTTTCATAAAATCGCTCGAAGCGTCAGAGATCAACGACACGCACATGAAGAGCAAATGAACGGTTTAAGAACGTAACAGTTCGACTTGAAAGCAGCCGAGTGGTTGTAGAAAATTACTAAATAAAGATGGAAATGAAAGAGAGCGGCTTCCAAATGAGAAACGGCCTTAAATGGGATCTCCCGGAAAGGTGATGAAAGTTGCGACTTTAAAAGACACTCATCGACTGACATTATAGTTACATTATTATAAATGACGATTCATCATATTTAAGCAATCGCATTACGAATTCACTTTACGATGCTTAGGTCGAAGTTTATGAAAAACTGAGATATTGGTGAAACATTCGTTTCAAGATTAGAAATAGCTTAGAATCGGAGACATTGAACATATGATATATTACATATGAAACAGGTTTATGCGATACTTTTATGGGTTACTACTTGCGTCTAAAACTTAAACATGCTGACTGACCATCCTACGCGATCTAATTTTCCACTTTGTGACATTAGTACCTTTTCGATGGAACTTGGAATTGAACTGCAGACAGAGATGTTCAGGAATCGTACTTCATGGAAAGTTTTGGGATACTTTCAACACTAAACCTTAATAGCTAAGAAATGAATTTGTAAAAAACGTTATCAAAAAAGTTTCATACATGAAAAAAATTTGGAATAGTAGCTAGAAAAAAAGATGAACAAATGCATTCAATCGATGGCATTACGACATGCAAAGCATTACTGCGTTTTACGAAACTGTAAATTTATTTTATTCGTTGATAAATTTCAAGGAGAATAGTTAATATTTTTAATGTAATATTTATTCCGTCACAAACGGAATTTGATTTGCAATACTATTTCTCATATGTTAGAATGCAATCCTCAAGAATGGCTTTCGTGAGATTTGAATTGCGAAGTGTCGTCTCCTCCGTCTGCAATATTTGGTTTGCAGCAATACACAAATCCCTCCTCTTTATTGAGAAGGGAGAAAAGCAATAAAGTCTGTATATTATAGCGAAGCGTGGGTTTTGCAGTTGGGATGCAATTAATAACGGATTCACGATGCAGCTGATATCAGCAAGATGATCGGTTTCCATGCATTTTTCCAGAATTTGCGATTAAATATAAATGCATACGTCCTCACGCCGAGCAGTGTTTTATGTCCCACGTTTAAGTCGATTTTTCATCGTTTCAGCACATTCTGCGCCATTCATTTCGAGCGGCGAAGGAGTTCGACATAAATCTTAAATAATGAAAAGAATTATTAACTTAGTGTTTTACTGCAATTGTAAATTATGTAATTTTATTTTAAACCTGCCTTTCGAACGCAACTCTTTATTAAAACATTATAGTCACATTTTAAATATTCGAATGATACAAAATATGAGATAAAACGCTATCAATTGAACCGCACATGGCTTGAATTCGATGAGCAATAAATATGTTCCTCACAAATTTGAATTTTTGATAATGGTTTTTAAAGAGATGATTGCATTCTATTCTAAATGACGAACTTCCAATATTTACTAAAATATAGGAATCATAATTGTCGTTTTATTCATCAACGAACAGAAGCATTATTTTTACCATGAAACTTCATCCTCCTGCAATGATCATATTGCACAACCGCTGGGCCTTTTCTAGTCTCACATTTCAAACGTTTTTTAATCAAAGCAGAATAAATAGTTTCGTTGTTTCAAAGTTGAATTCTCTTATTTTTCACTCGAGGTTAATTCGACATGCCATCAAAAAAGTTTGTTGTCATCGATACACCGTTGTCGTTGGAGGAGATTTGGCAAATTCCTCGATGCAGCCTTAGGCGAATGCACAAAGCACCTCCAATTAGACTCATTCCGAGAGAAACCACTGAGGACAACAAATCCCATTAGAAAGGTCCTTCGTAACCAAAGATATAAACAAACTAAAGAAAGGGGCTCCAGGTGCAGGGCTGCAGCAGCCATTATCCCTGAGTACCCTCGGTGGAATTTCATGGAGATCCTCTTTCTGAAAAGAGATAGCGCTTAAGTGGGTAGAAGATCTATTATTGCGAACAATTTCACCAGTGGGCTTAAGAACTCCGGAAGCCAAGGATTGATACCACTGCTCAACTTCACGGTTCGGATGAGACGCCGAACAGTAGACACGTCTGTAGAACTAGATAATGCACATTTCATTGCTCGTTAAAAAGAATGCATTTTCACTCAAACTGTTCATGTCCAGTTTGAGATTTTATACCCGATCCAGTCTTTTATTGATTTAAAATTTAAAATTTACTTTCCTATCTTCTTTGGGAATTAAACTTCCGATATTTTTCAATTTTTTGGACAAAATGTTGTATTAAAATTCGAGGCGTTCGATTGATGCACACTAAGTATTACAATTAATGTAATTCTATCAAATGTATACATTTATATACACTCTGTTTATATACAAATGTATATCAACTGAGTAAATATTATTAAGTGTAAGAGTATATTATATAGAAGGCGAAGAATATTTGCTTATATTAATAATTTGCGAGTGATTTAGTTTAAAATGTTTGATTTTTGCTTTTTAAAATTCCAAACTAGAAATATTAAAAGGATGATTATAAAAACATTTAGATGATTTATTTGATCCAATTTAAACAGAACGGACGTCAAAGCATTCTCATCAACTCAGAAGAGACCCCAAATATTAATAATTATGAAAATCTTAAAACAGTAATTATTTGATGGCATAATTTGGAGGAAGCAGTTCTCTTCAAATCCTCATTCCAATTCCCTTCCAAGTACTCCTCGCTTAACCTCTGTCTACGTCATCCAACAATGACGTCATTATAAGAGCATTGTACTTCCTTTTCAATTGACTCTTCGGTCTGTGGCTGTGATGGCGTTTCTTCGAATCGTAATGAAGCCGAAGAAAGATATAATTAACAGAGAAACTGAGAGCCTTCGTTAGAAGAGCCACTTAAATTATATCGAACCCTGATATGATAAGAAGAGTAATTCCTGGATTCTGAATTGAATTCCATTACATATATTTACTATCCATTGAGTTGAAAATGCAAAGGAATCGTTGAACTTTCAAAAGTAAGAATTCCTCAAATTAGATTGAATTCGCTACTCTTTTGATGAATCATTTTACAAGTGAACATCAAAAAGATTTCAGAGAACTGTCCTTTATTTTAACGACCGGTTTCGTAAGAGGTTCAAATTATTATTATGACTTTCCACGAAGTTACAGCTGATCATGTTGATATTATTACTGTGCTATTACATTAATTTATATTATACTTATTATCTTTTTATTTTCGATTAGATCGTTTATTTTTATATTTATTGATTTTCCACTATAAAGGAAGTGGAGTAGTTTCCCCGGAAGATCATAAAACGAGTATTATGCGCTCTATTGAGGCCTTCAGAAAAGAGGGTCAACTCGATGCGATGGATTTTCATAAATGGCGCCACAATAATGTTTATCTGATCTCAATATCACCTATGGTTTTATTATCTTATTCAATCCTCTGGGCGAGGATTTTTGAGATAATCTTTATCAGGAAATGTTTCTTTAAGGGAAATTTGATCCTTGATAAAAAGATAAATCCACTAATGAACAGATTCGAAATGTATCAACCTTTTTCCAGTTCTTCATTTTCCTCTTTAAAAAGAAAGGAAATATGTCATATGGCGCTTTTTATTCTGATGAGAGGAAACCGTTAAATGCGGCGTCCCGAGCACTCCCCGGAAGAGCCACCAGGTGACAGCACTGTCGCATCAAAACAAAATAGCTCGAGGAAACGGCACACAATTTCCAGCGCAACACACATACACTGAAACGCTCAGGCATTCTATTGTGAAACGTCTCTCGGAAATAGAAATTAAAATGACTAAAGTGATATTAAAATGGCGTCGATTCAGTGCTCAAAGAATGTGAATTTTCCTAACGAAAATGCGAACGCAAGTTAAACAAAACACGGTCGACATTGCCTCGAAAATATCGCGTTAAAGTGCTCTTTTGTAAAACGAAGAATATTGCCTTTGAGCTTCGTTGGATCACAATGAATAAAAGAGACACATCAAGTCGTGCTTTTAAAAATATGAATAAGGATTTCGATTATCAATTGTTAATTAGCATCGTTGGGATTTAACTTTAGAATGAAACTGTATCTTGAACCGAAAACGAGTGCAATGTTTCTATATCACTTTGTATCAAAATAAAATATAAAGGTACATGGAGATCCAGTTTCGTGTTAATAAGTCTGAGTGAAGCAAAATAACTAAGGTAATATAATTCTGTAAAACTTTACATAATATTATCCTTTCACATCATAATCTATTTAGCATTGAATGCAACATTTAACAGAATCCTTTAAAAAAACACAATGCTCTCTTTAACTGCAATTACGTAAACATCTGCGTGAGATGTTTCTCTGAAATGTTAGAATTAAAATTATTAGATGTCAAATATTTCGTCGTTTCTAATCCATCAGATGCTGAAATTGAAGGTGACAAATTACGATTCAATGCGAAAAATGTTGTAATTCATTCAAAAAAATAATATTCTCCATTCAGAAAACACTGCCATTGATTTGTAAAGTATTGATTTAAGTAACGATTTCTGCATGAATATTAAGAAAACATCCTTAGTATGGACCAGTTCGTGCTTCGAATCTTTTTAAGGAAAGATGCAGTAGAAAGTGATTTTAATTGGATCCAAAGATGAATCGGATAAACAGTCAATTGTTTTAGAGGAGACAGAGGATATTCAAAGTAGGGTATCATTGCAAAGATAAGTTCCAACTGACATCCAATCGGATCCAGAAGATGATATTTATTTCTTATGTTTCAGGTTTCCTAAGTATTCCGGAGCAAACAAAATGGGACCGTAATTTCAAGGTTTAACAGAAATGCACGTATTTGTAGTAAAATTTGCTTTTCGAAAGGTTATACAGTTAAAATTTGTTTTCATTAATCCTACAAATTGATTAAATTTTAAGTATAACCAAATATATTTACTGATGTATAATTCGAATGTTCTCATATTCATTCATTTTACACATGATGAAACTTGCGATGTATAAGAAACAAGTAATTCCAAGAAAATTAACAAATTTAAAAAAGGTAATGGGTTTTTAAAGCTTAATTTAAAACTCAATTAATTCTTTACAATTTATGATAGGCAAAAGAATAAATATATTTCAAAAAGGAATCACAAATAGAATGAGCTGTATATAGAATTAAAATGAATTTATCTGTGCTAGTAGAAGAATGTTTGTCACTAATGTAAAAATAAACGAAAAATAGGTATATTGTAAGAGGATTCAGGATATACCAAATCATCTTATGCTGTTAAGGCATAAGATTTCCTGCAATTTATTTAAATGTGAAGAACTTTATTGAACGATGTCTTCGCTGAAAATTTTGACTTTCTAATTTCAACTTTTTTGAAATCCCTTTCAAAAAAGTTTAAATTTTATGTTCTCAAACGATTTTGTAAAAATTGCTCTGATCTCAATTTGGTACTGAAATTGTTGAATCAATTAAAGACGATTAGAACCAAAGTTAAGTGTATAACAAAAACGCGAAATTGTATACATTTACAAATAATTTCATAATACTGATCGCTTTAATAGTTATTGATTATATTGTTCATCCATATATGCAACATCCATTGAATTTTGTTATTTCCGAATCCACAGAGACTAATACGGAAACTTCATTTAAGATTTTTATCGAGGTTTGTACATCAGTGAAGATCGGAGCCTTAAAAAAAAGAATGTCTTACGAAAAATATCAACGTAATGAAATGATAAATAGCATTTCAGTGCAACGGTCACACGAATGTTCGAATCAGACTACATGAAATTCAAAGAGGAATTGTGATTAATGTGCAAATATAGAAGATGAGTAAAAGTGTCCTTCAGAGATTAGTAAAACTTGTGCTCATCATGTGGGAGGGTGAAGAAGCCATGAAGTGTGTCGAACCATTAGCAGCGGTCGAGCCCACGGATTTCCCCAAAGGGGTGGGAGGGGGTATTAGATTGGAGAAAAACAAAGAGTGCAGATAAAAGAGTTAGCCACGCCCACCACCGCCTCGTCTCCGCCAATAGCAATCTCTGTCGTCCCGCCAATTAGAACTCTCTCCCACTCACTCGTGACAATCACTCCAATAGAGCGCCACGCTCGGCAGTTCGGGCTTCGACTCCCATCAACAACCATCACAAAGTTCAAAAAGGGAGAGAAATTTCTATGGTCTTCTTATTCGTGAATGAATCCGCTTCCATTGAATTGTGTTCTTTGTTTCAAAGACATTCCTGGAGTCACCTTCTCAGAGCCAATTGAGCCTCAAATGTTTACTATCTTTTGAAGAACGTGTTATTTTACTTCTAGATCGCGTATTTAAAATTGGGCATTACTTCATTCATTTTTGGTTTTGATTTGATTTTCTCCGTATTTTATGGCAATAAAAAATTTAAATACAAAACTAAGATTAATAAAATCTACAATCAAATGGTCGATAAAAAAAGATTTCTAAAAAATAAAGATTTAAAAATTTGAAAAGTTAACAATAATATCTTCTCCATAATTTAATGAATTATTAGTCATTGTTACAAGCCGAGTAAAATGTACATAAAATAGCACATCTTTCCACATTTTTGCGGGTTTTAGTTTTAAATAAGACGAATTTCTTTAAGTACATATTTTAGATAACCCTCCATATCATTCTATTTTGTGAAAGATACCAAAGACGTATCACTCACTCTTACTTAAGAGGATTAATCGGGAGATTTTCCATGTGAAAATCCTTTATATCTAAACCAATCATAACAATAATCTTGATCGGTAAAAGTATAGAGTAGAAGATTCTCTTTTTGAATATTACATCTTTATTCTTGAAGATATTACATCTTCAATTTTCGACAATTATGAGGAAAGCACAGTTCAAAAAGGAAAACTAAAAAGGCAGTTCTGATGGTTTTTTGTTTCTGAACACCACTACGTCAAGAATATAATAGATTATATTCTATAAATATATTATACATATTTATTTATATTTAACGCTAATAAAAAAGGTGAAAATATGCAAGTTGCAAGTATATAGATCGCATTTGAAGAGAAATAATTTAGAATGAAAGCGTTGACTGATTTCTTCTGGAAAGTTGATGAATCTGAAAAGTACCCAATTTTATCTCCAATTGATACAAATGGAATGAATGGCTCAAAAAATAGTCCTTTTATTTTGTAGTTATTCATACAGAAGCACATCAAAATATGTAATATTTCTTATCGATTCGTGTGAGCGACGGAAAATGCTGTCTAAGGCGTTAATTTGAATAATTTGTTTACGAGTCACTTTTATTTGATGGAAAATTCGTGACACTTGTTCGGTGTAGAAAAAAGCGCTGCAATCGGAGCGACAACTAGAAGCAATCAGATCTATTTCTCGTAATAACTGCATAAGATCGTCATTCGGTAGACGCCAATTTCTATGCGAAGACGTAAAATGTCCCGAGGGTGCAATTATTCAGCGACGGTGGGGACATCCAGCGGAAGACGAAGGCATTCGTTAAATGAAAGAGCGCAATTATATGATCCACAAGAAGGAGGGGGGGTTTGCGATAATGGAGTCGGACAATGGAAGTGCCCATTGAGGCGCTCTATCGCTAAAATGGAAGTTCGATAAATGAACTTTAATAACGAGAATAAGTTGCAAACACAGAGGAACAAATATATCAAAAGGGATTCTTTTATGAAAATTAATTGCGAATAAAAGTGAAAGCGACGATAAATTAATTGTCTATGAATTTAAGGGATTGCAATTTTATTAATCTCAAACCGTAATACTTGAAATCTATGCATAAAAGAATTCTGAACTGCAAAATATTAAACCACTTTAGCATATTAATAATGGTCTCAGTTCAGCCAATTTAATTTTTGATCTAATCTTCAAAAATAATTGAAGTTATAGTCATATTCATCGTCATTATGCAATTAAGCGTTGAATTATACATGATTATCAAATTATTATAAATACTTTTACGTAAGTTTACCTAAAATGGCTTTAAAGCGAATACTACAATAATTTTCGTAAGAATTTCACTATCAAATGCTTTCTTTCTCAAGATTCTTCCGATCGATATTTTATGGATATCTATCCGTCGTTGCCATCCGCAGAAAGAATTGAAAAGTTGTCACAGTAAAGAATCTCTAAAGAGTATTTTACCGAATCTATTTTGTGTATTTGAACATTATAAGCCTTAATTCTCATAGTACACATATTGATACGCATCAATATCATGTTCTAGACAATGTATCGAAGAGTTGAAATATCTGATTAAACTGCCATCGGAAAAATCGCTTTCACTCAATTAATTTTAAATACATTATGCAAATCCAATCAGTTCCCTTCATCTCGATAAGGAGTGACTTCTCGAAGCATATTCATGAACGAGATAAAAATCCTTCGAAGTTCAACATAAAGAAGTGCTACCGAAGAAATCGCCAGCGATTTGTCAGATCCGAATATTTCAAATCCACATATTCTCATTTGCATTCCGTTTTCTTTGATGAATAAATCTAGATGAAACCATTTTGTTTACTCATGTTGTAAAGTAGAATATAAAGAGAAGAAATACGGTGTCAAGTATTTTGATGCCCTTAAATGAAGTAAAAGAAATGAGGTGTGTAAAAAGTCCATTTTAGAATCACCTAATTAATATTCTTCATTTCATGGACAAGAGACGAAGAATTAGATGAAAGCTTTCTTGAGTGGAATTGCGTGTTTTGGGAAAGCGTCACATTGGCGCACATCCAATGGGTATCGAGATGAGAGGGCATAAAAAGAAGGTGCCACAGAATAATAGAAGCACTTCCCCAAATTAAGATTGCCATCGAGATTACAGAAGGGGAAAAACTGGAAATGCTTTCTGACGTCGATACACTCCACAATTCATACGCAGAATGGTTCTACAAAACTATGTAATATCTTTCAAAAGTCTAAACAATTTTTCTTTCGGTAGAAACGAATCAGGGGACAATTTCGGACAACAGTTACGAAGTTTCAATTGGAAATATACGATTCAAACAATAATCATCGCATTGCAATAACTATAGCAACTGAAGTTCATTCCAAATTCCGTTCAATTGATATTTTTTCTTACGAAACCTGTTTGTGGGTTGATGCGCCAATATTTTATAGAATACTGAAGTAAAAACAAAATCCCTTTGAAAATTTTAGAAAGAACAAAATAAGGAATCGCCGCAGCAACATAAACAACTTTCAACTTCTCTATTTTTTAATTTATTATCAATGAGCATTTTATTTTTTCGATGAATGGTATTTGAGACGAACGCATGATAAAACCCTAAAACTATCCATTAAGAATGACAACAGATGCAAGTATGTAATTTGGAAATAAACACGTAACTTAGACGGAGAAAATGTATTGATAGTTAAACGGTTGATTATTGGGGACGTATTCATCCATGTGAGCAAATCATTATAATGTTTTCCTCACGTAATTTTGCATTGCGCATTAATTACAGATCATTGTCATGTTTTTTTCTAGTTCATTGATAATAGGTGACTTAATTCATAGTTATTAATGTGTTTGATTTATCAGAACGGTTGAATGGATTTTATTTTAAAATTGAAAAGATAATAACATTTGAAGCGGGTCGAAAAAAAATCAAAGCACATTTTAGAAACGAAAATCAAATCTTTTTTCGATTTTTTTATAAATAAAAATAGAAATTTGAAATCATCTTATATTTTATTCAAGAAAAGAGAGATTGCTATGGATAATAACAAAGGCTGTTCGTAAATAAATGTTTTTACGAAAACATAGACGTTTTTAGCACTGATATTAGACAAACATTATTCACATGAATTGAATATGCACAGCTTCGCTTTTTGAGAGGAAATATTGGACTAAAATGCAAGACAGAATGTTGGAACGTATAAATTGCAGTGTCCTTTACAACAGATGATCTTGAAACGATGGCACTTAAGAGTTCTTCAGAGCGTTATTAGTCTTTCATAATCGTCGCAAACACAATGGACTCCATCCACTTTTCGTCAGACCGAGCACTTTTACCGCTAAGAGCGAATCCCTTTATTCTGAAGAATATTCAAAAGATTGCACCGAATTATTTTTCACCTTTTTCGAGGAAGAGCTAAATATAATTTACGAAAGGAAAAAACGTACCTTTTTTTAGTATAAATTGAAGTGTAAAACATTATGATTTCTCCTTTTATTTAAGAAACTTTTCGTATGCTAAAGATATTTTTGATGCAATTCTTACGATTTATAAAAAGTGATCTAAAAAAAGCGATAAAGTGCTCTCGAGCGTTAAATTGAATGCGCTAAACTAAGAAATGTTCTCAAATATTTGAATTTTTTTGCGAATGTTAGGCCAAGTTTACCATCAATTAGGGAGCAGTGATATATTAATAAAATATAACTGCGTGAAATAGCATCCAATGTTTCGATATTTAATTTTTAAGCGAATGAAAGTAGCAATAGACATTTGATGATGTTCGATGTGGCATCATTTGATGGTCCAAATCCTACGTAATCACCTCAAGGCAATCCCGTGTGATTTCCCAGGTGACCATGGTTCACGAATTCACGGGCGTTGCGTGCTAGCACGCCCGTGGGGAATATCCGCTACACTCCACAGAATTACGTTTTTACGAATATCGCCATAAAGTGGCCTATGACTAATTCGATTCCTCGAATAAATTGATTACAAAATTTATCACGTATCGATGTAGTACCGCTGCGAATCTTTGTTTAATTTCCGTACATATGACCAGAGTTTTGCATTATAAATACTGAGGTTCAAAGAATCTGAGATTCTTTTCATCGAATTTAGTATTTCATAAAATAATATATAAATTAACGACGTATGAACCCAGAGAATAATATTCAAACTGAATTCAAATGAAGTTGCAGTAGAAATTAATATAATGCCTTATCAGTAACATTCGAAGACGTGATATAGTCGTGGTTAAGAAACCTCTTTGAATTTAATATGAATAAATTTTAATTCTAAGCAATATCAACCGAATCATAAAATACGTATAATTTAAGTTGCCGAAACATCAAACGGAAAATAAAAAAGTGATAATTTTGTTCATAAAAGTAAGAACTAATACCGCATATCAACTGGCCGTTAATTATAATGATTTAAAACTTTCTTCCCGCAACTGAATGGCGAAGTGTGAATCCTCAACATGCACACTTTGCACTTTAGCTTTGAACTATTAATTTTAAAAATAAAATTATTAACTTTCACATTCAGATTCTGATTATTTTTCATACAAAAAGTGATTGACTTTGACTCACCCTTCATATTTAATTCAATCGAATAGTTTTACAAGATTACAACCTAATAATATCGAGCACTCAATCTTTTCTCTCGAACAGAACATATATATATCTCCATCGACCGATTCGACTGGCCGTCCACTGAGTTCACCGAGAACCTCAAAATTGTTCTACCAAAGGAATTTAGTTCCTAAAACTGGAGAAACAGATGTTTTTCAAGCGTTATCTATCGATTCCTGAACTAAACCAGAGGTGCTATCAATTTAAGCTCACCAAGACATATACCTGAAAGAATTTCCGCGTAACAAATATCAATTCTTCATCGGACTAAGGAATTCCTTTTTCGAGGTATTTCTTATGGGGAAATGTGTGGAGGTTAAGTAGGGGATCCCTTCCCACGGACGGTTATTGGACACACAAAGGTAATAAATGATTCTGTCCGTGGGCGTATCCATAGAACCCTAAAACAAAGGGTCGACCAAAAGGAGGAATTAAGTAAACAGCGCTCCTTGGGCCTCCCGCTGCGAGCGGCGAGACGCTCCGAAGGAACCGCACCAAATGATTTACTGTTAAAATGTGCATTTTATGCATTCAAATGTGTGGAAATTTAAACGAATTCCAAGGATATCCAATTACACGAGTTCAACGTGAATCGCGAACTTTAATCGTCAAATTATTTTTGATCTGAGCAATACATAGTTCGCAATTGCGTGGAAAGCAATCTTCGTTGCATATTTTTAAGTAAATGTCGATGTAGAATATCAGATAATAAGGCCATCAAAGCTCATTAAACGCCGGTGTTAGCAGTAATCAAGGAATGCTCGTAGCATAAAATTCGGTGGGAATTAATCACTGAGAATACAGAAATTACTTCAATCTCCCAATCCGCCATTCTAGAATTCACAACCCTCTCATAGATTCCACAGAAATACATTCTTAATTTCGTAGACTTACTAAATGTAATTCACGAAATCGGTGAATTCAACCTCCTTTCATTGAAAATACACTAAGAATTGTTATGAAGTCTTCTATCGAATAAATGAATATCATTTTTCATTCGCTGATTACTAAGAGTAAAGTAAAATTCGCCAAACGTACAAATATTGAAGGACAACTAAGTTTGTGGTAAGTAAAACTTGAATATTCTCTCGAATTAATTATTTTCTTAGGATTTCAGGCAAATTGTCACTATTTATTTCACGATAATTTTCAATATGATACTTATCAATGTAAATTACGATGCATTTATTTCGCATAACTCGAATGACTTCACTTTTCAGTTAAAATGCAAAAGCGGCTGTCGTACGAAGTAAAGAGTGAGTCATCGTTCCTCGTCCATATCAACTCAAATGAGGAGGGATGCGTTGGGGCGATGTCATCGAACGCTATCTCTTGAGCTTCAATACGGAATCTTCAGAAAAATGTTTTACATTTAATTCACTGCAAATTATTTCTCAAATATTACATCCATTTGATACATTAGTTTGTATTTGACGGGGGGAAAGGCTGAAGAGAGTAATATTTCGGATAATCGAAAATTCAGTCCTCAATTTGTTCGTATTGAGTTGTATTTTTTAAAATAGACTCAATTTCTTTGACATTTTCACTCTCATTACGAAATATTATGTACAGCTTATTTTCTAAATGTATGATGAGCGAAAATAATTAGCAATTTTCTCAAGAGACGCAAGGAAGGTTCACTTGAACTATGAAAATAAAATGTTAAAATATTTTGTGAGATTAAAGGTGGGTTTCCACAGAAAATCAGAAATTTACAAAGTTGTTTTTATTACTATGGCATTCCACGAAGTCACACCTTCTCACATTGATTTCATAAAAGGCGTGTGTTACGAGGAAACATACCTGCATCATACAAAATGTACTTAATGATAATGCCTTATTGGTTTTAGGAAATCTAGCTATTTTCTATCAGAATCTTTATAAGAGAACTTCATTGAAAACAAGAATCGAGCAATAATATTCAAGAATTAATACATTAAAAAATTAAAAGGGATCCAGATGTATTCGATTTACTTATCACCTCTCGAAAAATGGACTCCGTAATCCAAAATATAGGAAAATATTCTTATGGGTCAAATATGTTCCTTGGAAATTCGCAGCCGAATTAATTATAAGATAAAATACCCATTTGAGTATGTTGTATATTAATTATTGTGTGCTATTCTGCATATTAATTGTGTGTATGTATATATATATGTGTGTGTGTGCGAGTAGAAATAACTGTCAAAAGGCTTACAGCCTACTAGCAGTTTCCTTGTAATAATAATAATAAAGTTGTTTTTCGTCAGATATTTTTGGCAATTTATAGCGTAGCGCAAGTGATAAAACAAGAAAGAGTGATTTGTCTGCATTTTTCGAAGAGTTCATTCAGTCGCATTTTGCGGTGAAGTAGTTGCAGAAAGCGGTGAGAAGGAAGAATTCCCAAGTGTCAGGGAAGCTGGTGTAGGACAAGGTAGCCAATCAGCGGCGGGCAGTGAAGATGCCGAGATAAGGAAGGCTCTTGGAAGCCACCCGTGGTCCGGCGCCAGCCAAGTGAAGGGGAAAATATACGAGGCAGATAAAGAGACCGAAAGGTTCAAAGGAAAAAAACTCGGAAAAGGTGAACAGCATGTGAGGCATATCTACGCTCCTGTAGTTTCTACATTATTAAGGAAAAGAATGCATAAATCAGACGTCATTATGGAATAAGTTTAAACATTTCTCAAAATTATTTATACTCCTTATACTTATATCCTATAATATATTTATATTTACTTATACTATTTGGCTCCTTACCGAAGAATATAATAACAATTATTGTAAAGAATGAAATAATAACTCAAAATACGCTGAACATTTATACGATAGTCCCCAAACCACATTCACATACATAGTTGAAGAATGAGTTTATTAACTCATTCTTCTAAATGAATATACTAAATATAAATAAACTAAAATAATTTTGTTCTTTATTCAAAATCTTTGTAATAAAATTAAATTATTATGTTTACATCGATATCAAGCGAAAAAAACTATCAAAGTTTTAGATATTTATCATTTAACTACGTGCAAACAGTTTTATTACAATGTTCTCTTAACACGTATTGTAAATGATGATGGTAACTCGATATTGTTATATTTTTGTTATTTTCATATTTTATAATGCCTTATTGTTTTTCATAAGCTTATAACTTGAATAGTTAAATCAATCCAGTCTAATTTTATTACCATACAAAACAAACAAAAGCCATCTTCAATTATAATTTTACAATGAAAGTAAGCATATACTTATTTGGAAATAGATTGTAACTGAATAAAACGATCAACTAAGCATCCAGAATGAACGACACTCGATACGAAAAAAAATGATAGAATCACAAATCACATTTTTATGAGAGTTCTACGGAAAATTCCCATCGTTTGTTTGAGGCTAATTCTATAGTAATGGTGGTGTATAGAAATACTCCCAACGATGTTCAATTGTTATTTAATTGTTCGATGATTAATTATTAATGTCTATAGTATTAGTATTTGAGGGAAATATATGTTCAAATTAACCGAAATCACAATTAAGTTCTCGAGAAAGTAAATTCAAATGTTTTCTAGATTTACTTTTCATAACTGATAATCATGAACTTACGAATATTATCATCATGAATTATTTCGTATTTTTATTTTCATATATTCCAAAAGAAAGAGGGAATCGTTTCAAACAATTATCGAATAGAATAACAATGCTCAAAATTCGTTATGATGTAGAGCCAGTTTCGTCCATTCATCATAAAACGGGCTTTGCTAATCGAAGGCATAAATGAAAGAACAGGAGTCAATGGGAGAAGAGCCTAATTTGAAGTTTGCGTGTTTTGGTGAAATCGTTCCCTTTGGGTGTCACAAGAAAATCATTAGAGCTCGAGTTGGAAGATGATGTGTAAATGCAGTTTTATTATGTTTGATGGATTGAATTATAAATACTTATCTAAATTGGCTGCTGATAAATAGACTGACGAGTGACTTTTAAAGTGTTCAACATCCCGATTTTCCACTCCGAGACCAAACGATGCAGCTGCTATTCATATATGATTGCCTCTCCATTTGCTTCTAATTGATATCGAATTTAAAGACGATAATTGTGAACGAATTAAGTTTGAAAGATTAATACAACAGATTCTTAAATGTCTCCCAAAGAACTGCCTCAAGCATAAAGATGAAACATCTGCGACGTCATATTGAATATGCTGAATGAAGTCTTTAATTCATGTTTTGAGAAAGAATCAAGAGATGTTATGAATATTAAGCTATGATATACGTCAAAATTGGAACGTTAGACTTTAAACAACTTCCTGTCATACAATCATTTCAGAGCAACATATCATTTCAATAAAAAAGAAATTAATAACAGGGTTAATCATTGGTGATTATTTATCAAATAAGCACTTATATATCTAATAGTATACGTCACTTTTCATCAAAAGAATATTAAATTCCGTTTTATCAAATGAAGAACGGTTACCATCACCTATGCGATATATCGTCAGAATAAATTTCCTTTCAAATTTTATGTTCACGAATCTCGTGATATTTCAAATTTATTGTTACTCTTCGGGGACTGAACAAATTAAAGAAATATTTAAGAATTTATATTTCTGGGATCTTCAGAGAATGTTGTGGATAATTATTAAAGAAGTAGATGTGTTTTAAGATGGTAATGTTTTACAAATAAAAGAGCATTCTATTTCCTCATTTTTAAGTTAACGAGGATGACATACTATAAACACTTTTCGAGCAGAATAACTCACTGTAAAGGGTATGCGCTGCTCTGTATATTCGTCATTTATTTTAGTACCATCACCATTTTAAGTTTTGTGTTAGTTCTTTCTTTTTCATGTGACATATTATTTAGTTTTATAGGTTTATTTTTAGTATAGTGTAACATGTAATTTTAAATTATACATTTATATATTATGTGATGAGTATCATTGATGTAAGCAATGAGTTTGTAGTGTTTGTCTAATGTTTGGTTCGATAGAAGTAGGGACTCAATCGCCAAATAAAGTCCATTACCTATCTATTCGTCCATGTATACAACAATCTATACAATGAGAATGTGTATTAACATATTAAGCATTTCAAAATATAAATCTTTTGAAAAGCATTTCATTTTGTTAGAAAGGAAACGAAAAGAAACGAAGAAGGATTCCCAATATCTCTATTTGTCATCACATGAAATTGAGTCTAATTTCAACAATAAAGGACGATGTTCAAAGATGAATTGCCACGTGCGTTTGCATTGCGGAAGTATCGCATCGCGGCACGTGGCCAGACATGCGCGCGCATTTCTAATGCACCATTTCCGCTATCACAAAGAACTCGACCCATCGACACGTCTCCTGCCATAGATTTATCGTTTCGCTCTCCATTCTATTGCGAAGGGAAAGAAATCAAAGCGATTTCCGAAAGACGCAAATTCGGAGCACTTTTAGAATCTTTTCTTTTATCCTCAATCTTTCACTCGTTAATATTCTAGTACACTTTTCTCTCAGAAAATACGACTTCTACTCCATGAAAAGATATATATATATATATGTAATTATTAAATCGTTCGTTTCTTTCCGATAATGTCGAGAAATAGCTGACATTAAATCAGTAAATAGTCATATTAATCACGCATATTTCAAAAAATTTCATGTTAATAATTACTTTTCTCCTTCGTTTACCTCATTTATCTCAAAACAAAATATACGGATAGATAAAACACCGATGATTCATTCTTATGGAGCAATTTCTAATACACATCTGCGTTAATACATGAACTCCAATATTGTATTTTGATAGAATCAACACAACACGAACCGGACAATTTTTCCTCAAGCCCTTTAATAGGCCATAAAGAGATAATAGAATGTAACCGGTATGAAAAATATTTATATAGTATCAACATTAGAGGTGAGTGTTCGATTAGTACAGTGATATATCAAACAATCGTTAAAGATCACGAGAAAATAAGTCGAAAATAATGAGAGAACCTAGAAGATGTTTGAAGATGTCCTTCTTGTAGGCATCGGGTCCCCCACAAACACCAGCAAATAAGCCAACTTCAGAGAAGTTTATCGATCAGTAGATAGCTTCATCTCGGAGGATCCCCTGCATCTGATCCCAGCCGTTCTACACCCTAACAGAGAAGTGCATCCCTATGACTTCCCCTCCCAAATGCTAATGCCGTTTCTCTAATGACCCCTCTTCCCCAAACAAAAGCCTTACCCTCCTCCATTAGGTAACACGGGCTCAACTCGGACACGCGGCTCCCTCTATCTTGTCCGTGGGAAAGCCTTTGACGTCACTAAGGATGCCTTCCGATAAATGAAAAAGAGTGATTCGTTCACATTGGGTAAGCATTTTAAGTATCAGCGATGAAAAAGAACAGAAAAGAAATTTTAAGGAAGTGAATTGCGTATGAATACATCGCAGGGATTGGTAAATTCACTCTTTCATTTCCTTTCATTTACAATGTAAAAATATTCGAATGCACGAATATTTTTCGTTGTGGTTAAGTGATTGTGATTTCCTAAATCAGATGCGTTCGATTACTAATCCTTAAAAATAGATCCATACGCAATGTTTTTAACAAATTTCGATGTCTTTATGAACTCCTCACTCGGATGCAAGATCGAGTAATTCGAGCACCAGCGCAGTAAACCAGAAGTAATCTAAAAGTGAAAATTCGTATGAAATTTCGAGAAATGTTGGAGTACTTCATCGCTTACACTACTCAAATGAAGACGCTATCGAAGTGCTAAAAATAGACTCAGCTGCGCGGAGGGGGAATAATCTAATCATGTGGATTTATTGGCGACGGGTGCGGAGGGAATTCACACACCACTGCCTCCTCAGTATGACACTACTTAGGAAGCGTAATTATTCTTATGCTCTTCAAGGTTAAAACCTCAAAGATGTTAAATGATTGAAAATCATATAGGTACAACGTGATGTGGATAGCAAGTTATGATTTTGAAATTTGAATGAAAGTTTGATACAGACTTCTTTGAAACACTCTAAATGTACAAATGTTTGATCGTTTAAAACAAGAAACCGACATTATTCGGTAGAATTACAAAAATGTGTACGTTGTATTATATAGAATTTCCATAAATATAAGATTTGAATTATTATCTCTTATTTTATACAACATTTTAAGAAAACCTTCAAAAGTCAAAGAGAAAAGAGGTTTAGAACTGCCTTTTCTGTGGTGGAACAATGAATTGAACTTTGTGTGATCGAGTAAAATCTAAGTTGTGCATACACGGATGCGAAATAGCGAGTAATGATAATCGTACGAAGAATAGACAAATGTGTTTTCAAAATAGTTTCATTTTAAAACTTTATCGACGATAGAAATAGAAACAATGAACTCGAATATCAAAATACGAGATTGTAAAATAATAGGGAGAATCTAATTGAGTAGAATATACTTTCGTATAAATAATGCGAGATTTTGCTTGTCAAAGGGTGCGTTGGGGTCGTTTATTATTGTGGATAAGGGGATGATATAAACGGATTAAGGAGATGAAAATTTGAGGTCGAAATTAAGTGTGATCTTCGAACCTTTTATGGCTTCGAAATTGAAATAAGTGGGAGGAGTATTTGGATGAAGGGGATAAAGGGTCCCTTCATTTTAGAATCATATGCTCTACAATAGGATATGGTAAACGGATTTGTTTGAAAAATAAAGTACATTATCTAATAACCATTAATGTGCAACGATAGCATATATCCGAGTAATTACATAACTGCTAATAAGTCACGTTAGTAGAAGTAATAAAAAATGATAAGCTCAAATATCGCACATACACAATAATGAAACATAAAAAAATATTATAATTCAAGAGCCAATGGAAGCAAACGAAGTTTTTTGGAGATAATTAAATTAATTAAAGGAGTTTCACTCTATTTCATTATTATTAAAAACTGGTATATTGAAAAATTATGATTAAAATATATATATATATATTAGACGCAATTTACGGGAATAATGATTAGAAGCAATCTTATAGAGTGGGCCCAAAATATCTTTTCGCAAGGTCCATAATGTGAGCGGTGAAATACGTGAACAGGAAGAAGGCGTAGTCTAAATTCAACGAACGGAGGTCCAAAGCAAATATATAAATAAAGGATTAGCTGATTTAAATGAGAAGGGGTTCGGGTAATTCGATAAGGAAGGGTACAAGAGAACACGAGGGAAGAATTAAAATGCGCTCTAAAGAAAGATGCCTCTCAACGGACATTGTGTTTCGATGAATTGTCGACGAGCGATGTTATTCAACTTCGTTGGAGAAAAGAAGACTGAAAGCGATCTCACGTTGGTGCCAAATCGAGATTAATATTTCTTTAAATAATCATTAGCACTATGAGTTACAGTCCTTAAATTTCTCCTGTTTCTACTTCCCAACTAATCACTCTAAGAGAGTTTATGTATCAACGTACGAAATGATCCGCATGCGCTACATTTCGAAAGATTAAATTAAGTTTTAATTAAAAAAAAATTAAATTAAAAAAAGAAGAACTTAAGTTTTAAATTTTTCTTTTCTCAAAAATCCTAAACATAAAAGTAAACCAAAACGAAGGTGAACAACTGTAATCAAAGATAAGTATTTCGAGATTTTCCACACACCAAAGAGCAGTTCTTCAGTTCTTTCCCTATGACCCATATTATTTCTACACTCGAACGTACAAATAGCTTTATTTGCCTCCCTAATACATAAATCAGGGAAAGAGGCCTATCTATGGACCCGAAGAGGCGTTTAGCCAGTTAAGGAGAGGCGATTTGAATTTCTATCAGTCCTGAGATTAAATTAAGGGCTCAGGGTATTTGCGAATCCCTTTCCAGACGTCCCTCTACGTTCGCTGTATATCAATGCTGCATTAATGGAACATGCGTCTTTTCATCGGTGGACTGTACGCGAACTAAAATAGGATTCTCGATTTAATCAACACCATGATATTGTGTATTTGATGGACAATAAACATACTTCAATAAGCACACATCTAATATTTTCGTTATGAAGGAGTTAAAGAATAAGTTTTGGTCATCATTCAAAGAAGCCTAGGTGAATTTGAGATCAAATAATGCATTGGAATCCGATATTTTGATTGGCAAAATACTGAAAAAGGTGGTTGTCATAATAAAATGTAATAAAAATTTTGTAAACTATAATTGATTCGTTCGCTTGGAAATTATCTGTGGAGAGAAAATTGTCAAAGGAATCATTGACTGCAAAAGTTGTTCCAAATGATCCTTTCATGATTGACCACCGATCTCATTAACGAAGTCTTTGCAGATCCTTAGACAATGTGCAGTAAGACGCACTTCTCAAAGAAACAAATTGAAGGAAATGAAGTTCGCAATTTGCGATTTCTTCATTAACTATAACTCAAAGGAAATTCCAAAGGATTCAGAGATTCTCAAAAAATCTATTAATTGGGAATACATGATAAAAGATTTTGATTTTTCAACAGTATTATCATTTTATTTGTGCATATTGTGCCATGTTTATAAATATATACATAAAAATGACAAATTCTCCTTTGAAATAATAGTTTAACTTCCCTTTCTCCTTTGGCAACAATACCTTCAATGACACTATTATCCTGAAATGACTTGAAAATTTTCTTTTGTATTTCTTTTGTCACCGCTCGGATCTCTCCAACGTTCAACTATAATCCTCTCGCATAAGTAAATTTTCGATTGATAACGAAGATATTTTCTTTTCCTTTTATGTGAATTATAATCATGCGAAGATATCCGGGACATACATCTCCCTTGGGTTCAAATTAATTCGTTGACTCCGCATTTTCCGTGTTCACTCTACAGATTCAATTAAGTCTCTCCCCACTGCAAATTAAACGTGGCGTTCTATTCATGGAGTCGATGTCCCTCTTTCGTATTCGATGGAGTAACTGTGCATTTAAACGATGCGTACGATTTCTTTTATAATTCGACTGAGAAAGTTTATATGTTTATTCGTTTTAATTGCTTTCGGATGTCTATTGCTAACTATGAAATTGGTTTCTCGTACTCTTCATATACCCATTATTAAAAAAGATATCTCTTTATTCTAATTCCTTAATATTTGCTCTTAAGATATTTAAAGAGTTATAAATAAAGGAGTTGAGGTTTGAAATCGAAGTTGGCAGGCGTGACTCCGTAGCGCCATATTAGAATAAAAAATCAAAATTCTGAATGGAATTGATTGGCAACCTGTTTCGTAATTTTCCATTTCATTCTCAATGGAACTTATGAAATAGTATTTCATTTCCTCTGACAGTTTTTTACTAATAAATACGTAGAATATATTTTAATTCTTTTATTCTAAAATTAAGATTTGCTTCGAAGTTAAAATAAAGAGCGCGATGTAATCTTCCATAAACATTTAAACAAAAAGCAACGAAGTGCTATAATTTTCCATAGCAACGGCTCACACGTGTGAATATGATTTGAACTGTCATTGCATTGAAGTGAAATGGGAAATGGATTAAAAGATATTTTTCAAATTTAAGTCGTTAGGTTAAATGCAGTATCGATTTCAAAAAGGTGAAAATGACATTAGAAAAGCAGAAGAGAATCAAATTGGTCATTTCGATAAAAATTGAAAGTAAAGACGATGAATTTTTGCGGCAGAAAAACATGACAATGATTTCAAGTTTTTAAAATTTTTTTTAAAAGAAATAGCATATAATCTTATAATTAATATAAATCAACTTATAAAACGAAATATGAAAATGTATATATTATTTCCCATAATTATACAATTACTATGAGTTTTCGGATAATGATACCCTAGAACCTTCAAGTTATCAATTGAAAACTGGTTAAGTTTTAAAAGAAAGTTATAGAAAATTTTATTAAATGATAATTCGTTTGTTTTGCTCTATCGAGATAATTATTTGCATTTCCTTCTTTCTTTTCACTATCCATCCAATATCAAACAACTCCAACTCTTTTGACTTTAATCTCAGAGTGAATATATATATATATATATATATATAATTTTATTATATAAATAACAACAGTATTTATAAGTTAAATGTTTAAAATATTCTTCAATGGACGCGATATACGTAAATCTAACGATTTTGTCATCAAATCATAAAAGTTAATCGTAAGAAGGAATTCTTATTTTAAAATTAATGGAGGAGAAATTAACAACCCACTGCGTATTGTCGCCTTCATTTGGGATTTATAATTCTCTTTCAACTATCCATCGATAGTAAATCAACAAGTTTTCATAATTTACGGTCTCCGAATTTATTCCAAAATTTTTACTCCGAATAACATTCGACAAAAATACTTTTCCAGCAATTAAGAGAAGTGGATGAAAAGATAATATCGGTCTTGAGATAAACTTCATGCGTACATTTCAAAATATTACTAATTTCTGAAAACAATGAATCCTTAGCGGAAAAAAGTGCCATGAGGTATACATTTGGAGGACGCTCACGGAGAGGAAATATCGTAGGAGTTCAAAAGAAACGCGGAAATCATTAAACAAACAGTTTTTGAGAACAAATAGAAACCCTAAATGGATGCAATTCGCATATAAAACACTTAAAGGCACAGTTATCCCCTAAAGCTGATTTTACGAATATAATATTATTCTTTGAATGAGATTCCATTGGTTGTCATGATAGGAAATAGAAGGAGAATTCTACGAAAATCATATTTTTCGTAAGAATAATTCATGTGGGGATGGTTTGGATGGATCTGGAATGTAATAGAAACAGAATCGAAAGGTTAGAATTCGAGATGATAGGCAATCCGTCTGTCCGCGACGAAAAGGCCGCCGCCGCCACGTAATTGGGAGACATTCCTCGGTGTCTCCTTTGGCGGCAAAAAGGTAAAACAAAAGCAGACGGTCGACCGCTTTTCTTGTGTCCATTGACAGATCAAAAACTTAGGCGGGAAAGAAGGCATTCTTTGCATCTTCTGTGGAAATAAAGATGATGAAGTAATATTAATAAGGATAAACGTATTAAATGAAATTAATGTGTATGTTCGTTAACTGAATGTTAAATGAAATCGACTGTTGAACAAAGTATATTAAAGTTTAGAAAATCATTTTCAAATGTCTGCAATGTGTACTCTTATGATTTAAGCGATTGAAATATCGTTCTCGAAATGCAACCAAATGACGTATTTCATCGATCGATTTTAGATGCGAAGGATAAATGTAGTAAAACACTTTTCCTTGCAATTGGAATATGAAGTGATTTTGAACAGCCCCAAATAAACGAACCAACTCCGATGGCATTAGTATATTCGTTTTAATGAAGAATGTGATTATCGATTACTGCAATAGCCTTTATAGGGATTTAGTCCGATGTGACCATTCGAGCACATGCCAGACGTTTGAGCACTCAATCTAATAGTGCCAAAAACAAGATGTCAAACGTGTGTAACTCCTTTTTATAAATATTATGTAGAGATACTTAGAACGTTCTATAGGATGTAAGCGTTGTTACTTCAATACAATCACGAATAAGTACGAATATCCAACTGATCATCTTCCCTCAGTTGAAATTCTGACTCTGCTTTCCTATATTTATATATATATCAGAGTCGCGGATTTAGATGTTGAATTTAAGATGGTCATAATCTTTTTTATTCTTTGCTCACAGAAAAGCGAGCGAATCAATATTCCACGGTCCAAGAATTCATTCGTCAATTTGCGCGTAAAATTCATTTGTTTTGCTTTGAAAGCTTTTTAAGGGCTTCTCTTTGGAAATGAGCCCTCTCAAAGGAGTTGTGCGAAGCTACAATTGGCCATCTTCGAGCATTTGAGAAGAGAGAAGTCAAACTAGTTGGTTAATGATGATTTATTTAACAAATGAGGAACCTAAAATGGAGGCTTAATCTGCGACTAGAAATCAAAATAAATCATCGATATTATCATTTAACAATTGCTAGTGAAAGCAAGTTCTTCTGAAATGGGACGAAGCCGCTAAGACCACTTCTGCTTTTTACAGTTTATGGAAAATAGAAAAAAAGAGACGTTTAAAGAGTATGAATGGACGGTAAAAGAGAAAATATGCTAAGGTTTTCATTACAATCCGACCTCAACCGATAGCTTTTTGTTTTTCTAAAGATGCCCCATTGAATTTATTTGCCGCTTTTATTCGGACCGCCCATTCATCGCTCGGATTCCTCGGCCGCATTCATTTCTGTTAGCACACCATCTCCATATCCGTACAATAAGTTTTCCAAGAGGCCAAATACTCTAAGACGGCATTTCATCAGCGGTTAATAGATATTATTTGTTGAAATCACGAAGACTTCGTTGCTCCTTTTGCAATGATTCGTGCAACATAAGCTATAATAGCAAACATTGTCGTTCATCAGAAAGAGACTTCATTTTGCAAATTAAATGGCATTTTGGTTCAATATCAAAATCTCTATTCTCATTTGGAATTTGAATTAAACATAGATGATAGCTATAGTAATGCAAAAAATTATCGCTAAAAGATATATCGGATGGATGGAAAGGGTACTCCCAGGCTCTAGTAACTTAAAAATATTTTGAAAATTTATCGCTAGAGTTTTCGCAAAAAGAATTAGATACAGTAAGATATAATCGGTTATAAGAATCCTGCAGTTGGCAAAATATGATCATAAATTAATTATAAAGATACGCAAATGAGAAGATTATATAATAAATAATGTTTAGTTCTAAAAACATTTTATTGTATGAATAGGAATGTCTTGTGAATTAAAGATAACTTCCTCGAGTTATGTAAAATGATTCTCACATAAAGTAAAGTCAAATCAAAGTAATTAGGTTGGATGTGTAATTCATCCAGTGTGATAAACAATTAAAGAGAAAATGGATGACTTTATCATCAAGAGAATCAGCATTGAGTAAAGAGTAACAGGAAAAATGAACATAAAAATTATTATTATACGAATGAATACGAACGATGAGTATATAGTATGGTAATAGATGATCTGAAACTGTTTAAATGAATTATAATGCACTCTATTGGCAGAATGCGGTTGAAAGATAAAGTTCGTTGGTAAAAGGCGCATCACGATTCGAGGAGGACTCATTAAAAGGGCCGCGTCTGGGTGGTCCATCGGTGCTGCGTTGGCCATTCTAAAAGACCGTTTTCATGTGCACAATTTGCACTCTATCCAAAAGCATTCGTATTACTTCGACAATTTTTAACGCTGCTGAAATCAAATTATGTCAAATAATTTAAAGTTTTCGATGAGCAAATGTTATCAAAATGATATGTATTAAAATGATAGATAAATGGAAATAGAGGAGATTATCGGAAGCTCAAGTATTTATTTTCTCTTTAAATGAGTTGTAACCATTCACGACTGATTTGATATTTCGGTTTCATCATTTTAATTTTAGCTAATATTCATTTCTATTGTTGTTAAATCTAGTTACGACTGAATAGCGATTTTGTATTGCGGTTGCAAACACGCATTTTAATCTCTGTTATCTGACAAGTTAACGAAATCCCATTCATTGAGGATTTAACTGCTTATCCTTAAGTGATCCCTTCTGCCTCAAATCTGCTCGTTAGCAAAAAGTTCGTTGGAGACATCCGTGGATCGTGCTAAACAATAATTTTCAATCCTCGTGAGGGTTCAAGCGAATGCATCATTCTTGAACAAGTTTACTTATTTGCTATTGAAATGGTGTTCTTAGTTTCGTCATCCGAAAATGAGGCGATCGTGGGAAAAGAATTTTTCCTCTTTTTTCGGACACCGCCTCCGCCGCTCTTTCATTTTTGTTTGAAGATGGGCGCCACCGATTATATAAACATCCCACAAAAGGGAGAAATCACTTTTCAATTTATTGAAAATCATTGAAAAGCGCAAATCCTTTTAAACAATTCCCAATCGAAATGAACATCTGCGCTGAAGTACAAAGGAAAAGAGATTTTTCAGACATGTTCGTTTCTTTTTCCAATTGAAAATGTATCATTAGAATGACGTTTCTCATCTTTCAGGTGCAAATGTCTCAAGTAAATTCGTATCAGTTTTTATTATCATTGTCCTTTTCACAATCAAAATACAAATTATATGTATATACATTGTCTTTATCTCTAATATTCAAGTTATGTAAGGAGTACCACCCCTTAAGACATCAAATACATTTCTTGAATTAAATATTTAAAAGGGAATTATATTACAAAAAGTCAATATTAGTTTCGATTAATCGAAATCTCCTCCTGTAAAGAGATAAATCAGTAATATAGTAGTTTTAAAGGAATATCAAATTGATTTTAACGTTTTCTTATTCCGAAATAAATCGGATAAAACGGTTTCTCGCTGTAACAAAAGCATTCCTTTGAGAGGATAATCTTTACTGTTTCGCCGTTAAATTCGGTGAAATACAATAAATAAGAAATAATGATTCAAAAGGAAAATTACGAAGGATTTTGAAAAAGGGAAACCAAAAGAGCAAATAAAGGATCATTATTATTCCTTTTGGTTGTTTCTGAAGTTGAATGACTTTTAAAAATTGGATGGACATTTTTGAACGATGAAGTTACATATTTATTATTCTGGATCGTTTAATAAAGAAAGTGGTTTCATAATTGCTGTTAATCATGTAAAAGGAAGAAGTGATGGAGATTTTAGAAATTTTGTACGATTAGAGAGAATATCAAAGAGGATAAAATAGTGCCATCATAATTTTTCACTATAACGACCGAATATCGGTAAATGTAAACTTATATCCACCTTTCTTTTCAGGATTGGAATCAGAAATGCTAAGTTAAACGGAGTGTGATTTTTGAGTTCATACTTAATATTGAGAAAATGACTGAATTTGCTCGACTCTTTGATGGGATCGAAAATAGATCGCGTTCACCGCAATTCCACACTTCGAAGAGTAAAAATCCTTTTGTGCGTAATTTCCGTTCATATTGTGACTCTGAATCCGATGATTCACAACAGAAAAGATCCCAAATAAGTGAATGGGAATTGAATTCAGTAGAGAAAGAATGAAATGCAGTGAAGATTTTCATTTTGGAAATAAATAGAAAATAGTTTGAGAAAAGTTTATAATCCTTCTACATGTAGGATAGATACCGGCTGAATGAATCTTGCAAAAGGCCTTTTGGAGAATAACACGTGAAAATCAGTGAATGACTTAACTTTCGTATTTAAACTATTACTAATTGCTGTGAGAAAGTACTTATTCTTTATCGGACACTTATATCAGAAGATGGTAATTTTTTCTCCTTAATTTAACCTATGACAATCAATTTGATCCGTATTATCGAATTTCTCTCTTTTCAAGACAACTAACAAAGAGCCATCGTTAGAAGAATTAATTCTCGCATTTAAGAATGCAAATATTCAGTTTCTTGTTCCCTTCTTAAATTAGGCAATTAAATATATCCTTTTATCAATCTTTAATAACTTTTAAGTACTAATATAATCTACATTAAAAAACACACGTACAAATAATATTAAATCAATTACTAATATATAATATTATTAATATAAACTATTATAAATATTTTATATTAATATTAATTTGGAATTTACATTTTTTCTTACGGCGAAATCTCCCATTAAATTGTTAATATTATGCTAATGAAATTTTTGCCAAAGAAGAATCTATGTCCTTAAGAACATTATCACTTTATAGACAAAAACGGGGCCCAAGACTAGGATTTGTTATTTTCTTCAAATAAATGTCCGGTAATTTAGAGGTCTTTCATATATTGTACGAAATATTTGATGCTGCATAGAGTTGTCCAAATGCCAACTGTTTATGGAATATATAGCATACATTATAGAAACGCGTTGAAAACTTAAAATGATCGCTTTAAAAGCGTCAGTAATAATCCTCTGTTGCCCAACAGAATTCATTTATCCAATTACAGCGAATTTAGCGAACCCTCCTTCGATAAAGGTCGACTTTTTGACCGAAAATCCTTAGAACTTTTTTCTATTTTATACTTTTAAAAGTTATGCGAATTAAGTAATAAATGAAGTGAGCGCATCCAACCTGTTGTCGTGGAGTATTTATTTCAAGACGAGTGAGAAGTACAAGGAGTATAACGATGGAAAGCTCAATTATAGCGACAAGATACAGGCAACCAATTCGGATCACCGATGTCATTTGTTTGTGAGAAACACCTTAAGAAACAGGCACTTGAAAAGTGACCCGGCTAATGAAATGCCCGAACACAAGCACGGAACTGGAATTTTCTCACTAGGGCACGAAAAATATCCGAAAAATGTTCGGTTTTAGGAGGTGGAGTTAAACACGAGAGATACTCGGTCTGAGATAGGGCCATAGCAACGGCGGACCACCATCAGATACGGTCGCTAGAAGGGGCTTCAGATATTTAGGTTATTCATGGTGGACATCTCCCTTACTTCGCCTACCATCTGCCTCCCAGTGCCTAGTTAGAGTGCGGTAGCCAACGGACGAGGTTCGCTTAATGACCCTTTAAAGGGATTCTAAGGAATGACCATAGAAATGCTGAACATCGAGTGATCAACGACTATCCGGAGTGGATATAGGAGTCTGCGATAAACTCATTTTAATTTCGATTATGATTCAATGTTCACCGGAAGCTGATCCAATTCGAGATCTTTGGGAGGGTATTATTTTGAGTCCGAAATAACTCAAGTTTACGCAGGAATTAAGAGATCAGTATATTTAATAACGTATTGGTATATATTACAATAATCTAAGAGCACAGAAAGAACCTAATGCCTTTATACGTATTAAAATTTATTTAAACTGTGAGCGTTCTTTTCATCGAAATCGTTTACGATTGGTCCTCTTCGTTTTCCTTCGCCACGTTTACCAATAAAGTCAGTTTAAATGATTTTTGCTTAACTAAAATTTTGAGAAAAATGTTACATTAATGGATTATATTTGAAACACTTATCCACTGTAAAGATAATAAAGCAGGATATATCAGAACGATTTTTCATAACAATACCAGTTGGTCTTTTCGTAGACTTATAACTGTACATAAATCGCTAAAGACCATAGAAGAAATAAGAGGAAGATAAAAAGACCTTTAAGGCACAAGAAGCCTGTTTTTTCAAAGATTCCTCCAAAAGTAGTTCTCTAATTGTAAAGTTTATGAGCAAAGTTTCATTCTACCCAATTATTTTATTTGGTGTAGATATCATACACTGCTTTCCTCGCATCAGAGGAAATAGGAACCGGTTTCATTTCTTGTTAACAAGCAAATTACGGCTAAAGATGAATGGCCATTGAATGGACCTTTTATGCACAGATTCGGTATCATTTCTCTTTTGATAAAATTTACACATATCGAACTTTATCAACTGCTTTTTCCTCTAAATGTATATTTTCCGAAACCACTTAAATTCTTTATTTATGAGAAAAAGGCAAAGAATTATCAAATTAACTTCGATCCATTGAGGATCTTTGGAATTTTCGCTTTTTAAGTAAACGTTGATCCAAATATAGCATTATTTAAGAGTTGATATTTATTTTTGGGCCGAGAAACAGTCTATCCAGTGGAATCAACACATCTTGGAGAACGCAATTGAATAATTTAAAATAAAATCTTAGTTGAAGAATGGAAAGTAATTTCATGGATGTATTAGTAGAAAGTACTGTACACATACCTGAAAGAATACCGTGAAAAGTTCTCTAATAATTGTCTCATAAACAAGAGAATGTGACGAATATATAAGACTTTTGCAACAATGAAAATAATGTAATGTAAACTCGTATCTTAAACTCATTAAGACGTGAATAATAATAATCATTTATTGAATGGCAAGTGACGGAGTGAAAATGAAGGTGTTTCAATAGAATGGTCGATAACCGTTGATTTTCAAGTTTAAGAAAAGTTCACAGAAAAGATGGATTTTAGACGAATCGTGTCATTTTGCATCTCATTACGTAGTTTGAAGGGGATACCATCATGTTAATAAGAAAAATGATCTGAGGTAACGAAGATGAATAAAGAAGAATTACCAAGGATAACAAGTGGAGACCTGATAAATGTATAGCTTCTTGAGAATCAAAGTAAAAACAGAGCTAACTTCTTAAAATAATGCAATGCGATCGTAATTATAAGAGACAGGAGCAATGGATCGACAGCAACCAAAAGAGCAAGTGAAACCAAATAAATAGGGACATTTTCAAATCCCATTTCTCAAGTGACAAAAATCGCTGAGTAATTGACAAATTTTCAATGCACTGACAATTTTGCGTCAAAATGTTCATTTTAAGGCCAAAATTGGCATCGACCAGAGATCGAAAGGATACCGTTCTTCGAAATGAAAAATGTGATGAGCAATTGATAAAGACCGTGTTTAGAAGTGGAAATCTGCAGAAAAAGATTGTGACGATGTAAGCGATAGAAGTATAAAGATGAAAGGGGTTTTCTGTACGACTGCAGAAGTTGGAATGCTATTATCGATAGCAAAGTGCAGATGAACCAAAAAAGAGTTTTAATTTACTTCCGATAGTGTAAAATTCTCCTGTCATTAGAGTTTGAAATAGTATCAGATAACTCTATACTAGCATATGACTAGCTGTACCCGTTCACTCGTTGTTGTGAAAAAGTATTTTCAAATTATTTTCTTTGGCTGGAAATTAATAATATTTTTATTTATTCAATATTAATAATTCATTCTCGTAATAATGATAGCAAGTTAAAGTTTTTGACTGCATTTTTGTATTAATTAGAATAAAATCGAACGTCAAATGCATTAATGTTCTTTTTTAATTTAAATTAATTTGTTTAAATCTTAATACATTAATTAACGCAACGCACTTAAAATATTTTAAATTTTAATATGATTTGCAATACTTAAACAATAATTGAAATTATATAAATTCTGCACTAATGGGATTAATTTATGTTTCGTACTTAAATTGGTGCTGTGGAAAATCCATTCGCAATTTGAATGGCAGACAGCTACTCGCATTGTAAGGCTATTATAATGCAATCATATATACTATCTACATTAATTTTTTCGGTATATAAGAAAATACTTTATTACAGTACCTTTTCAATTCGGAGTAAGATGTACTATTCCACACTTCGCATCTCGAAATCTAAAAGAGAACACATATTCAACTGAAGAAAATGACATTTCAGTCTTATCAAAGACATAATATAAATTGAAACGTTAAAAAAAACATTTGTTTCCAAAGTAGGTAACGTCATGAGCTACACCAAGTTGTGAAGTGCATTCAATCTCTTGAATTTATCACAATATCATTTTCACTATATTTCAAAACCGTTTACTGCACGATAATTGACGTTGCTATAAACAAACATCATTTGAATGCTGGAATAAATTCTCAACGCTTTCTTATGAAAGAATTCAACAATAGCGTTCGTAGTTAACTAAGAAATAGTTGTTTACAGCCTCAAATTTCATCAAAATTATCATCTAAGTTATTAAAAGCCTCGTAATTTCTGATCGTAAACTATATTTCATGACCAAAATTAGAAACTTTATTCAATATTCCTTTTTTGGTGCTACTTTCAAATCCATACGTTGGCTATTTCTAATTTAATTTTGCAAAAGAAAGGAAGCATGCAAGTGAGAAGTTTACATGTATTTCTTATGGGAACAGTTCTTCCCTTCTGGGGTCGAACTGAGTTTTTAAAAAAAAAGTTTCAAAAACATTTCCGGGGATATACCTAATAGTTTCCCAAATTTTCACGATGATTGAATGCATGGTTTTTGAATCCACAGAGTACAGACAGACATACATACATACATATATATATATATATATATATATATATATATATATATATATATATATATATATATATATATATATATATATATATATATATATATATATATAAGGAATATTAAACAGCAATACATTTAACGAAAACATTCTAAAGTGAAAATGGGCCTTTTCGCCTTTAATTGAACTAATTTCATATAACTGAATACATCACATTTTTCTTAAGTTCCATTTTACAATTTGCACCTACTATGTATATTTTCCGTTCTATAAATGTTTTCTTCTGATATTGATCTACTCATGGGAATGTTAGCTTAAGATTGCAAAATGACATTGGGACATGTAAGTTAATTTCCAAATTCAAAAATAAATTTCAGCTTTAATTGTTGTATACCGCTTGGGTACTCTTCTTGATAAATAACTTTGAAATTCAAGAAATCTAATCTGCAAATTAGGGCATTACATCGTTTCTTAGCAAATAATAAATTCGCTTGTCTTTAAATATAAAATATTTAATAACGCACACATTAATCTTCTAAGGCCGTAACGTAAGAATATCACAATTAGTCATGTGTCGAAGGAAGAAAACAAATTAATGGATATCATAGTAGTTCTAATCTTCAGGATATTAATGCTGCCGCAAAAATAAAAATGTACGGACCCGTAGTTTGTATGGAAATGCCGTATTCGGGAACAAGTGATTCAAGTTGTCAATTGAAACCAAAAATTAGAATAATCGGATTTCGGAATATTTGGAAGACTCGTATTCAATTAGGGGACATTCATCCTTGTTGATTAACATTCTCCCGAGGGACAGACGGCTCTTTTGGAAGCATATTTACCCTCCCCTCGAGTAAACAAGGGGCTGAATGTCACCTATCAAACACGGCTTTTCGATACAGGATCTGCTTGTTTCCCTTTTGCGATCCACACGACAAAATCCTTTCACAATATCGCCTCCATTGAATGATGTGCGAAAATTCAATCACTTATACGCGTATTTAACACTTTAAAAGCATTTTATATACATTCATCGGGTTAACCAGGGGAAGTTAATAATTAACTTCATTAATACATTTTAAAATTTCTTTTTATACATTTCAAACTTTTATGCATACGTAAATATACATAACCGTAGAATTTTAAATATTTACATGATATTGAAGCTATTAAAAAAATCTTGTCGTTTTCTCTAACAGAATATACGCTTACAGAGCAAAAAATCTGGAACTTCATTGTTTCGAGTGACGTTAAGAACCTACTAGTTATTAATTTGTTTAGACATTCCAACGTTAACATAATTAATTGAGCAATACGGAGGTAAAATTTTCTCTATGGTCCGATTTGCACAATTAATTATCTTTATTTCACCTAATGCTGTTTACAGATAAATCGTTTTAATTTATTTATCGTCAATAACAACACGTACATAGTAATCCTCCGATAAGTTCGCTTTTTCAATCTTATGCGTCGCGTAAGCAAAGTCGACATATGATAATTCCGGGGGCGTTATAAATCTGCTTTTGCGGGGAAGCAATATGAGATTTTGGGGTGTCTCCAAGTAATTGGCATTGTTAGGGAGGATTTATATGAGGGTCAGAGGTCAGAGAAGGGGACGGGGATAACATATTGGTTTCTGCAGATATCGTCCGGAAGTTTAGATTGTTGCCATGGGAATTCCGTTTCTGGGAAATCCTCCCAACCGATGCCCATTTATTCTCTTATCTCAAAAATATCCATAAACAGCATCCGTAGAAATTATGCAAACGGGAAAATATGCATCCATCTCTTATCAGTTTTGTGTGAATGAGATTACTCATCGGGTTCCGAAAAATTCTCGTGGTTTGGATGCATAAAAGAAATCTTGAAAAAGAAATATTCAGTGCATCACAAAGAATTATATATTCCCTTTTCGTGATCTAAAAGTCGAATTTCTTCTAAACAAATAACATTACGACTTTTCGAATTCTTCGATTCTTTAGAATCGATTAATATTAAGAGCTTTTGCTTCGATAAACGATGCAATTCATTTAGCGATTAATGATTTTGAGAAATCTAATGTGTTTGCTTGTAAAATTATGTATTTTAGGAAAAAAGTCTTATTTCGCAAAGAGAAATAATTGAGGAGACCATCTCAGAGAACTATATTTGAATACATCCAACTTCTTCCCAAAATTTTTGCCATAAAAACTATACCAATTTTTGATTCCTTCCTTAAATACCTTTTGCAGCGTTTGCATTCTTAGTGCAAACTCATTTTGCGAATCGGAAATAAGGTCATATGTATATACTTCCATTCGACATGTTTCGTTATAGATACGTCTGTCGTATTATGATTATGTCGTATTATGATTATGTCGTATTATGATTTTATTGAACTTACGATTCATGATATCCAAAAGATTTAACTGACTCGTCACTCAAAATACGTGGAAGATGAACATTCTGTACACAAAGCGGTTGACATATTCAGATACATTCAACGGACGCACAAATACATGATTTTCGGAAGAGATGCATGACGGTGACGTCAGAGCAATTCGTGGATCCGTTGCAATCACATAAACGCAATATGGACCAAATAGCTTCCGTGCGAATATGTCATCGCGTGGATCTATAGGTACATCGAAATGCGTGGCAATGATTCATCGGAGGCAGAAAAAGAATTGCAATTTTCGTATTGCCAAGGTTTTCTGCATTTCTTGCATCAAATTCGGTAAAATTACGCAAAATTTACGAAATATTAAATTCCTTAGAAAAGAAATCGAAAATTAGATTATTTACGGTTCGAAGATAATGCGTAAATTCGATCTAATGAAATGAGCCATTTTGAACGTCCAGACAGGTTTCGGCCCGAAAAGGAGGCCGATCCGTCAGCGGATGTTCGTCCGGGGAATGTAACAGAAATAAAACAAAAGACATAAAAAAGGCACTACTTTCCTGGAACGACACGACCAAAGAAGGGAAACAGCTCCTTCTTTTTATACGAAAGAGGAATTTATTTTTAGTGGCGGGTAGACGAGCAAAACGTCCGTAAAAATCGTTTCGCCGATTCCTTGTGCGTTGGGAATTTATGGCGGCAAACGACATCTTACGACAAAAATTCGAAACGTGCGTTTTTTGGGGGAATTTTTTGGAGAAAAAAATCGTAATTGAGGGCGATATCCGCGGAGTGGATGTGGCAGGGGTCTGCAATAAATCCCACTGCGGTCGGGAGAATTCTTCCGATATGATTCCACCGGGAACAAGTTCTGTGCTGCCACCCACACGCAAACAGAGCTGCCAACTTAAGAATCGACCACGGAAATAACGCCATCGAGTTTTTCCATTAACGGAGTGATGACCATTGTCAGCAGATATTTGCGTCTGCGGATGGCAAACCTTTTGACAGAAGAATTATTCGAAAAAAATATAGAAGGAATACTGTTTCACTACAAAAGCTTTTAAGGATTTCATATTTGCGTTATTGGATTATATTATCTGGTTACTTCTCAATAGGACAGTGTGGATACACGTAGATCTAGTTATTTTACTCAATGTTATATTTACGAGTATTTGATATAAATTTGAAATTCTATAAAATGTCCACGAGAATAGATAAAACTCCGTGCGATGCATTAATGGATGTATAACAATGTTCACATACAAATGAGCTTTTGTCGAAAACAAATACAACGTACAATTGTTTTAACTATTCGATTAGAAAATCGCGAATTACTTGAAAATTTCCAAATTATGCTTAAATTAACATTCTTATAATTTTAATCTCAAAAGTAACTAAAGCCAGTGAACCAGGACAATTTCAAAATGCTTAATAATGGATAGTCATCATTCTTTAACTAATATAAATAATTTATTGCAGTAATATAATACTTCTATACAAGCAAAATTGATTAGTATTCTAGATGAATTATCGGACGAATTTTACAAGAGGCGAAAAGATTAAAATCCCTTAAAATGAATCTAAAAGAGAAAAAATAATTTTAAAAAAGAACTCGAAGGTTATTTCTCAACGTTTTAACGTCGAAATGTGAAAATAATGCACATCATAGGAAGTTCAACAAATGATGATTAATTCTAAAGCCTTCATTAACTGCGGTCATTATAAATATTCAGAAATGATGAATCAACATCATTAATTCATATTTCTCACTTTTCCTGATTAGATTAGACTGATCTAAGATGACGTGTTGTTTCCTTTACTGCAAAACAAAGGCCTGCATTTTATTTAAATACTCGTTTATGATTATATTTTATTAATATTATATAGTTATTCATTTAAGTAAAATACGCCCAATGAACTGCAGGAGATTCTTTCGATAAAGTCGGAATCACAAACGCATTCATCAATATTGGTCAAATATATTTCATATTCCGAATTGATAAATCTCTAAAAGTGGACGTAAAAGTTTCGGTGGTTCGCAAGTTCAATTAATTTTGATTGTGACGTATAAAGAGATTCATTCTAATGCAATTCCCTCTTTCGGACCACAATGAAGCACATGCATCATCTTCCTCGAAGCAATATAGCGTGATTAATATCCGGCCCTAAAAAAAAACTCTTGAGTAAAAGGGCAGGATTATTGCAGTGGAAGAAGGAGTTTTTTGGGTCATAGGTCGTCATCGCTGCATGTCTGCTCAAGTATTTCCTACGGATATATTACCTGAAAATGTATATTTCGCGATCAAACACACATCCATGGGACATTTGTTTGGAAGAAAACCTAAGAGAGATTCAATGATTTGAAAGAAACTTTATTCTAAATTCAAATATTATTTCATCACGAACTCAGTATTCGCAGTTTTTGTCAGTTGTTTTAATTGCAATAAGTTCTTCATCATCTTGAAGAAGCGCAACTTTCGATTCGCAAGAAGTAAATTTCCATCATTGATTCTCAAATCTATTCCGAATCTCTAATTCAGAAAACGTGGGAATATTTGGTAATCTACGGAAAAAAAGTTTGTCAAACAAGCTTTTTATTTTCCACTCGAGAATAATGTTAATTTTAAAAACGAAGTTCATTTATATTTATTAGTTAAAAATTGATTTCCAAAAGGAGTCTTTTACTTCGGATCCCTCAGAGGGTACGATGTCCACGAGAAAATGTTTGTTCTTCGATCTTCATAAGCGGAGATGCGCTACTTTCATCCACGAGTCAATCTTCCAAAATGCACTTCCATTTGCGTAATTCGGACATTAAAATGTAAATTCCGTCATTTCCGGTGATAGGTGGGGCGTTGGCCGGAAAGGGCGATTTACTTCGCCCATAACCCTTTTATGGACGCCATCTTGTTTTCCTCGTAATGTTTGCCACTAAAATAATCCAAAGGCGATCCTCAAATTTCTCTTTGGATATACACAATAAATCATTCCGTATAGTTGCGATTTATTACAGAAAATGTTACATTTAGCGCTTTTTGAGGCTACTTTTTTAAATAGACTTTAGAAAGAATGAAATTAAAATCGCGCAAACCAATTCCATTGTTGAGGACACTTTTTGATGTTTTTTCTCACGATCTAAACGGAAGTGTGATGTCATTTTAAAAATACCCTTTGATGTGGTAAACAACCTTTCAGCCCAAGAACACGCGGTTGTTCTTAATAATCATACTTTTACTTCCTAAGAAGGATTCTATATTTTTAAATATTCGATCACTGTCTATGAATATCATTTGCATATAAAGTAAAATTAAGCACACTTAAGACAATAGTAAATTGACATAAAAAATAGCAGATGAAAAATTTTCATGACACTCGTCGAGGAAATGACATAAATAAATGAGGGAATGGTAACCTTTTCCGGTGGATAAATTAATTTTATAAATATAATTTTGTAATTTTATAATTAATTATTTAAAAATTATGCGAATATCTTTTTTTTATTGATTTACATTTGTCGATCGATATAAATTTAAAGTCTTTGAAGGAGAACCTTTTGAATATACATTTCTCAAAGAAGGTCTTCACTGGTTTCTCCTTCACAAAATTTTCATACAAAAGAGATTCGATCAAAAAGAAACGTTTTCCTGACGAAGTGACCGTAAAACACTTTCGATGACATTTACAGGTCATTTTATGCGTTCGATTGGTAGAACCTTTTGTGGCCCATTTCCTTTTGGGTAAGTCCATGGCTTAGAACAAAAGAGACTCCGAATGTAATTTATTCTGAAAAATCGATTTCGCTTAGAAGACTGCTTTCATGGCCCTCCAAAGTAGTTTCAATTAAACTTAGGAATTAACCTCATTTTCTTATTTAAAACATACATTCGATGATACGAAATACTTCAAAATATATAATACAACGAGACTTGTTAAAAAATTAAAAATAATATGAAACGCATCTGTAGTTCGAAATCTGGATTTCAACATGTATTCAGGTAAGAAAGTTGGCCCTAAACTCAATTTCATCATTCTTACAATTTCATTTGGCATAATCTTTTCATTGATATTTAAAGCAATTTTTATCTCTCTTATTATTCTTAGGAATTAATTCGATCCTACTTCGTTTTCCTTTTTCGAATAAATGGATTTTCTAATCGAATAAAATATAATTGAAGGCTTACAATTGTTGGAGAATAGAAGATTTTGAACTGTAGATATTAAAAGCAGTTTTGTACGATCCATGTATTTTGAAATGAGAAATGGTTCTGAATAGAAATTAATGAAAAGATATAATAAAACTTAATAATGAGAAAACTTTGTAATGACAACTAGTACACTTTGCAAAACTAGAATAAGACTGATTTTTTTTTGTAAGCAAACTGAGAAAAGTGTGCATTGCGATTGGAGAAAATTCAGTACAAATGAACAAGAATGTGGTCCTTAGTATGCACTGTGCTTTGTAGTCAGTGGACCTTACAAATAGGCAATCCATGTTTAAACTGTGAAGTGTAATAAATTATATGGACTACTCTTCACAGCTGTTATTTTTAACAATGTGTTATATGTAAGTTAATATTCGAATACCATTGAATTGCAAATTGTTGGTAGATGTAGAAATGAAATTAAAATTTCATGAAATAAAAATTTAATACAGCTACCACCTGCTGCCTATTTGTGGCTCTAGAAACAATAAATAAATAATTTCCACTAAAAATTTACTCAACTATCGACGAATTTTCTGTGGAAATTGCAAACATTTTTCATCGCACTATGGCTTTTTCATATCGATTTCAAAACACAAATCGACTAAAATTCGAAGAAAAATTACTTCTATAATTTAATTTTAATTCTAATATTTAAGACGACTTAAAGTAGAAGATGCTACTGAAAAGAAGTTAAGAAGAATCATAAAAGGAATTAGAAATCGGGATGGAATCGGAAATTACTTTTTAAGGACTATCAATTTGTTTATTTTGATTATTGTAATTTAGTCGTAGATTTTCCCAACTTTAAATACAATTTTCAATTAATCCCTCTTTCATATTGTTATCACCACCTGCCACACGCCGAAAGGTGATTCGCTGAGGAATTGTGTCGATTAATTCACATTCATTTCTCCTTTTCCTCGTCAGTCTTACAACCACTTAATATAACACAGCATATTCAATGTAATTCAATGCAATTCAATATAACAACTATTCAATACCATTAATAACACAATATATACATTTTTAAACGTATCGTAGCATTTAATAAGAAAACGTGGATGAGATAAATGGAGCAGTGTATTATCTTTTTAAAATTAATTGGCTTTCTTTCGCATTTGATTGAAAGACGCTTAACTGAGTAATTCCTGAAATATCGGCAATTGAAGGAAGACGTTGAATGGAACATTTATTTTCTCAACCAAAAGAACCCAAGACGACTCAAACTCCAGGATTTACAATATTCTCTTCAATAAAAATATCACTTCCATTTCTATAAGAAACATATTCCTGAAGTTGAGGATGACGATCTTTCGTACGAATCATTCATTTTTATTGTGCATCTGTTATACATAAATATAGATTTAATCCGTTTTCGTTTAATGTTAAGGTAACATTATTCATGCAACCTTTTCTATTCAATTACATCGGTAAATATAACATCTTTCGACGGAGATTTCACTTTTATACGGATCAATTATGCAATAAATAAATTTATAAAGTTATGTTACCTTTTATACTAACGACAAATTTCAGGGACCCGAATTAGATTTCACTTATGATGTTTTATCCAATACTAACCGTCTCATCCAAGTTAGCCTCGTAATATTCCAATACACTGTTCTAACTATTGTAAGTCTATTGTGATGTGGCTTATAATCGACGTATAAAGTCCAAAAATATATTTATAATGCCCTTGATCAGAGTGTGCGAATCATTATTTATTCTTCGCAATGACAGTGATCGTACATTTCAACTGAAAACAGTGAATCTCAGTTATCTTTGGCCGAAAATGCAGTGAACTCTGGAAAAAGAATATTATTTAGTTTCGATATCCGAGAAGTACGAGATCGCTGAGCAAACACAAGAAGACCCTTCGCGAATCGCACGCAATTCTAACGCAGGATTTAATATGCGCCTGGAAAAGAACACTCTTTTCTGAAATCGTTAATATTTGACTCGTTCAAGATCTTTAGATTCCGAATGTATTTTAGTCATCATTTACGCTGTTCGAAAAAACACCAATCGCCACTAAATTTTCCACTTTCTAAATGATTGAAATTGTCTTAATTAGAACATCTTTAACAAATTTACAAGAAATTCGGGATGTTATAAATGCTTCGTTCACTGTTTCAATGAGTATATTAAATAAAAATCTTATAGTTTTTCTTTTGCTTATTCTGCAATTTCAGAGTTCTTTACCACAAATGATAATTATATAAAACTTTTTCCTTCCGCTACTTACATCTTGTACACATTTCAAATCGAACGAAGCCAATGAAACATTGTATTGGTATTAAGTTTTAGCGGACGATGACTTCATGTTGACACGATCACAAAAATATTCGTTAAAACTTTACTTTGTAGTGAAACAAGTTTTATTATTATATCTTCAAAATATTGTAGCCTATTATACCCAGATTTTTATTGTTTTCTATCGGCATATTGTATAGTTTATATAGAAGAGAAGATTTATTGTTTCTTTGATTTCAAATAATAGATAAAGAATTAAATTGAAGTTTCCTCTCATATTTCGTTTGAACAATAGAATATATTTGTTCCACAATCAGAGCTTCGATCGATAAATGATCAAAATGGTCAGCAAATAGATAAAGTGATCAATCGAATTGTCTTAAATTTCTACCGAAATTTGCTTATTTAATTCTAATTTGCTTAAAATGGACCACTTGATAGTCCTCGGAATAGCGCAGACGAAAACTGATGATTGATTCTCCAATGATCTTTAGATAACTAATAAGAACCGTTTCGAAAGGTATTATTTATTCGCTAACCATTAAGTATATTCACGAGAAATAGTTAAAAGAGATTGTAATTTTCCAAAATGGATGAATAGAAGAAACATAACAGAGAATGGAAAGAAAAAAATTAGTAGAAGATTCCTATAGAGCAAAGTATATAAAATACTCGAGTAGTTTCCGAAGATCCACATTTTTCACAATGTGCAAACTACTTCCACAGACAGGATAGCCGAATTGTGCGAATTACCTCGTAGAGCTAAAGTAAATCTCATAAGTGATAGCAGAATCATAGCGATAATAAGACGAAACATTCTTCGTAAAATCCTTCTCGTGAAAGTTGAATTAGTCATCGAATGACTTGATCTCCGTTGTATATAATTGGATCGAACAAGGGTGTTTAGAGTACTCAAACAAGACAAGGATTCTATTTCCGAAACTTATACAAAATTTCTATCTATATCTTCCTACATTGGAAATTAAGTAATAAATATGTCATCGTCATGGGATAGCGTCTCAAAAGGTCGCATTTAAAAGACGCACAAGACAAAGCGGCAAATATCCCCCGTTTCCCATGATCCTTTGTTCTATATTCGGAGGGGAGAATCACGTACGGCATTATGCCCCGCCCACAAGCTCCGTCACGCTCCAATGAGAGTCAGTGGGCGGAAGGAGAAGGGGTTGAATTAAAGTCTTTCGTACGAATGATCTTGTGAAGTCACGATGGAGGATGCTAAAAGAGATCGCTGCCATTATGGTTACCTTTTCAATCACGAGATCACAAACGCCGACGTTCGATCGGGTGACCTATTTCACTGCCCCATTCGACGCTAGGAGTACCCAGCTGGGCCGGTATGTGGCGCGGGTTGCATATAGCGCTTCGGGAATTTTTTAACCTTCGGACCAAGTGACGACATTCACAGAGCTTATCATTAAAATGGAGATGACGAGAGCTTAAGAAAGTACGCACAGAGAACTCCGCTGGAAGTGCATTCGGAAGCGCATCCGATGCGTCATGGGAAGTTGTTTCAGGAGAATAAAATCGATCGAAAAATAGTTAACCGGGTTTAATAAAGACATCTCAAATGAGAAAAACGAATGCAATAAAATGGGAAAGAGCGGCAGATATTTTCTTATTTCACAATCAACCGCACGAATCATCATAATATATTTGTAATTTGTTTACATTTTTTTCTTTTGGATTTAATAGAGAATCAATTCTTTCAAATATATAAGCAAATTTGCAATGCAAATGTTTGCAAAGAGCGTCAAAATCAGGCTAACAATATTTAATTTCGCAATTGATGAATAAACAATAAGTTTGCAACTCACCACATTCCAATCCAATAGATGTCATCAATAGTTGCTTATGAGCGACTCTTTCAAACCCCAAATTCCTCCGAAGAACTTTTGGAAGCGCATTTCCGCTGTCATTTGAGGGCAATCGGACATGATTCGGCGCGCAATTGTCCAAGAAGCATTAACACTTTTGCAGACGACATTTTGACGTGACATCTGCCTGAGGCTGTGACAGCCTTCGTACCCATCACATCCTCCATTGTTCCATCCTCCCCTCCAAATAGACATCTTGGACATATTGGAGATTCAAGTGAAGTTTGCAAGCTGAGGGTGGAATTTAAGTTTTTGAGGAGAATATACTTAGCAAAGTTTAAATAATATTCGAATTCTAGGCATCTTTTATTGTAAGACGAAGGAACTATGAAATTAGTTATTTTCAAGAATTGAAAATGGATATTATTTTTCGATTCTGCCTCAGAAACTTTTTCTCCGAAACAAAGCTGAATCATACAACTATAGGAAAACTTTATCTTGATTTTTAGACGTATCAGTTTAATATCCTAATCGATCGAAGTTAATAATATATTCGAAGAAAATAATATATCGTATATTCGACGAATATAATAATGTCATTTCATTGTCCTATCCATTTATTTCGATAACTAGGAAGTATTTTCCATTATGACTTCGATGAACAGTCAATGAATATTTATGTGTATGGCAGAAATAATGTTTCAAGACTCTAGGAATATCAATTCTTTTTCTAGATTAAAATCGATTTCATCTAATTTTAATTAGATTAGGACTTTTGAAATTAAACTAGGACTGGCATTTTGAATTGAATAAGACTCAATGGAGAAAACTCGCAAAACTGTCCTCGAGTTGTTAATCAGCTAAAATAATATGAAGACGTGCTGCAGAATTCATTATTTCCAGAATGAATTGACTTCTCGATAAATTTGCCTGAATGCAAATATAATTCAATCGGACGTGGCCCTTCGCAGAGTGAACGATGAATAAGCACTCCGGTTGTGATCTCGTTTACTGCATTTAAAGTCGATACGAACATTTCTTAGAAGTAGAAAAACTTTACTGAGAATCGTTTGGATTCAGTCTTCTTTCAAGATTCACTGAAAATTTTCTCCAAAATTCCACAGAAAATCGGAATTATCGTCATATTTTTCATCGGAGAAAATATTGAAAAAACGCCTTTTCAAAAGTCATTCATTTCGATTGTATACTGTCATTATTTTTCACGGAATATATATTTTTTCTAAGAAGGACTAACTAACCTTGTTCAAATGTTCGCAGTTAGGAATTTCAGGGTGAAATTAAGATATCTCGCAAAATGCAAGACCAAAAACATTTGCGGTGAAAGTCATAAATATTGATTTGCATTGCAATTGAGTATTATTCTCTCACAATTAAGTTCTAGTTTTGAAGATTGACATGCAACTCTATAGAGGAAATTTGGTTTCTTATTGTGTAAAGAAATTGAATTATAAATTAGATGGAAAGGAGTCAGATTTTTAATTTTACTTGCCCAAGAAAACTTATGGCTGTAGAAACATTATCAGCGGCAATAAATACAAAATAAAACTTATGAATATAAAATTATATCTTTAAAGAATTGAGTCAAAAAGCATTTGAAAGATAATTAATTCGTAAATGAAACTTAAAACTTGACTGTATACATAGAGATAACGAAGAGTTAATGGTATTGAAATACTCTAATAAGAATTGCAAAGAAATCTCTCAAATCTAAGAAATTTAAATAAACTCTGTGAAATATAAAGAAGTGAAATAATTTATAGTAAAATTCCTTATGCATAATATATAGTTGTAATTCGTAATACTTAGAGAACTTCATTAAAGGTACGACATTTGAACTGAACGAATCATAATATAACTCAAATGTATATAACCAATACTATTACATCAAAGTCTGATCCACAAAAGCAGTGAACTTCAGAGGGATAAAAGCTGCCATGAGAGGCGAAACATTTGTTTATTATCTTCCTGACGATATCTCGTGAAATGGAGGGGGAAAAGCAAGGATTTCAAACATAGAAATCGCAATTCACATTGTTTGGCGAATATTTAGTATCCAAAAAATAGCATTATATATTGAACAGTAACAGCACTTACAGAATACACAAAATAAAATTTTCACGACAATATGAAAACTTCATATTTCAAAGCTTGAAAAAGGGTTCCACTTAAATGATTTATCAATAATTCTAGATCATTTGCCCGAACGTATGTTAGAAAAGAGTTCGATTATTTATTCGCCTTTTGACGGCTGAAAAACGGCCGCGGAGAGAATTCTCGGCATAAAAATCGCTGAACATCTATTCCACCGAAAAGAGGATGTGATTATTAAATACTTCAGGTTTTTCGTATTCTAAAACGAAATTCACGATAACAAAATTTTGGGATGAAAAACTGGAATTTTTATCAAACGGATCAAATGCTAAATATTTCGAAGGCAAAACAACTTTGGAATCAAAATTAGGAAAAAATGATCCGAGATAAAGAAGATTAGAAAAGGAGACACTGATTTAGCGAAAGGAAAATAATTCAGACCACAAAAAAGGAAGATTCGATATCCTGTGAATTTGGAAATAATGTTCGTAGAAATTCAATCTTTCGAATATTTTTAATGCAAAAATATAGTATTATAATTGTGCTCATCTAATTTATGAAATGAATTTATTTCGATTTTTTTACTTCTTTTTGACTTCTGTTCGACTTAATTCGTCATTTAGTCATGAGACAACTAAGTTCTACGGAGTCATTACAGATATTAAATACTACTTTACAGCCATTAAACTCCCATCAGTCAATTTAAAATGTATATAGTATCAGCTTATTGTAGCCTCAAGATTATCAAATGGAACCTCTTCCGTTGGAGATGTCATCGCTGTATATTCGGCAAACGCCACAACGGATTGCACTGAAAATGAGACATTCGAACGATTTGCATAAAAAGTGCGATCAATGTGATCACTTTGACACATCTTAAGAAAGAATCGAAATAATGGCCACGGGAAGATGTCTCGAGATGGCTCGTAATTATTAAATTCCTGTGGAAGTCACGATTTGATTCGTTTAAACGTAAATCCTAAAAAAAGGATCTCAAATATTGGTCAATTTCACGATTATGTTGAAAGATTCCATCGACGCTATGGAAATTTTATTTACATCTTCATTCGAAATCTTAAGCGAAATATCTATTTAATTTTGTCGTGGTGTTTTTCCTCGACTTCGTTCAAATTTTAATATAAATGTTCGGAATAAATTGATCACGTTCCATTTTTCTATTCAGGATGGAATTAATCTTCTGCTCGTTTTAAAGGAAAATCCATTTATTTAGTTCCTTCGCTTGAGTCGATTTCCGACTCTTTCATTGGCACATCTATTCGACGGATCTTCGAAGTGTTCGAGAAAAATTGGGTAAATACGTAAGCGATTCGATGAAATTACCTTTTTTGGAACCCTTTCTTATTTAGGAAACGATCAATCTTCGTTTTCCTGCAAATGACATTTGATTGGCGTCAAATGCTTCCCAAAATCGGATTTGGATTCTTAAAACTGCCAAAGTGAGAATAGGTTTTTATTCTCAATAAATTAGGCATATAAGCCGGATATTTAGATCAACTGTCTCATATTATGAGCATAAAATAGGCAAAGTTGAAGATATTGCCATATAAAGTCTTAAGAGTCGTTGGCAGGAGAAGCAGCAGACATCGGAAAACGCAGTGGACGATGGAAGTGGTAATTGTAAGACAACTGAACATCGTAATATTTCACTACCAAATGTTTTTGAAATTTATGATTAATTTTCTTCGGATCGAAAAAATGACGATTGAATTTTTGTGCGTCGAACATAAATATTTGGGAGACATTTGATTGACGTGCGACTGCTTTTCAAATGAGCATTTCGAGTTTTTGCGAATCAACCGAACGGAGGCCATAAAAAAGATAACGAATCGCGAATCTTAAATATTTGAGGAGAACTACCATATTCTGATCACTGAGACTTTTCATTCGACGCAAAGAATCGAGGCACTGATTCTAAATTCCAAGTATCGAATTGCAAATTATACAACTGAACTCAATTCGTTGAAATACTGAATATTCCGCACTTTACGAGAATATAATTCGCGAATTGAATGGGTTTCGATTGCACTTCATATCTTGTGAAAGAACAGACGTTTAAATGGTTTGAACGAATCAAATGATTCGGTTTGTCTTCTCCAATTTATTGTCAAATGGATCGAAATATTTCTAATTTCGATGTGAAGTCCCACTTTTTAAGACACAACGAGCAAAACTCAAAAATGGGATTTGGGCAAATCGATGGACACTCTTTTATTATGAACCCGAGAGAGAAATAAATACATTCAGATAAAACGGAAAACTTGGTAAATTTCAGAAAAAGATGCCTTCGATTGAAGTAAAAGAAGTTTATATAGGTTCGTAAAGCCTTTTTACTTAATTCGATTAACGTAATTTCGTGTAAACATTCGCACGTGGTCTTCATAACGAATAACAATTATTCGAAATATTCGTTCGTATTTTGAATTGGCTCTTCGACGGCAAAATACGCAAAATGATGACGTCACTCCAATTGAAAATGATTTCAACGCAAAATAAATCACGAACTTATGCGTCCTCCACAATTACAATCATGATTTTAATTTCTGCCGTTATCAGCATATAATTGAAATCACTTATTTTAATGGCGTCAAAGAACTTTTTTTTCACTCAAATCCACGCATAATTTGATTGTAAATTTAAGAAAAAGAAATTTAAAAGGAAAATATAGATATTACGAAAACACAATTCGAAAGTGGAAAAGTTCATAGAAAGTACGTTTCTTAAAGTTGTCGAAAAAGTTGCAAAATCTATGGTTGAAGATTGAAAGTAGAAAGGTGCTCAGAACGCATCAGATTTGGAGCTCGGACAGAATTGATACTTCGACTTTTCGGACGCCCATCAAATTCAAGAAATTCGATATTCGCTGCATTTCACCTGAGTGCACCGAAGGAAAACACATGAATTATGCTCACGAATAGTATTGTTGTAACAATCACATTGTGGTGGACTCGCAACTTATTACTCTGTATCATTCAGTCGGCGAACATACTTTGTTCTCAAGGGCCTCGAATTCAAGCGGAGAATCTTCACTCAAAAGTAGGGACTGTGTGTTTAGATTTCGTAACAATCGGAGACCCTTTCGTGTGGTTCCACAGTAAAGTATCCGAATTATCAAAGAAACGTTATTCTTTGATCAAACCTTATTTATATAATGTCACGAAGACAACATTGTAATTATCACCATTCCCAGTCAATATTCAGTATAAAGTATACTTTCTTATTCTCTGTTATGTTTATGAACTCAAATCGTACGATCTTGAATGAAATATTCCCTCGTATAATTTATAGTATTGCTTGAGGGAGGTGCACCTGGAAATATGACCAAATTGAAATAAGTATGAATTTTCTCATAAATAAGATTAGTTCGAAATCAGTCATTGTAAAAGTATCTAGACACACGTATTTTGTAGTCAATACAAATTTATTATGAATATTCTCTATACAATTCCTTAAGTAAAAATTATTGTCCGGCATTTGAGTGCGCCTGGAAACAGGCAACTCTCACACATTACAAAGCGAACTCGTCTCCGGAGACGAGCGTCACTTTTTAGGATTTCATTTGAGGTATCCATAAGACCTTCGACTAAATTGTCACTGAATCATGAGTTGAAGAAACTTACGGAATATCGTATTTCTCTAATCCTTGGATAAAATATTATTCTGTAAATGCTTCGGATATTGCACATTCTAAGGCGAATCCTTGACGATTCTGCTGCTGGTGGCTGAAGAAGGTTGATTGCAAAAATATTGACGTAAATATTTCACTAATTCCTTAACTGGAAGTCGATTGTTGCGAATTTTATTCAGACGCATTAAATTACAATCGTTGATAGCTAATCTCACCGAATTCCCGGAAAAGCTTATTGACTGATAAACGAGGGAATTTCAATATTTAAACATCGCACAGTAATAAAAGTACATGATCAAGTGAAAATGTTCTTATTGCTTCATTGCCAGTTCACATTGACTCAAAACGAACTGCGTGATTTGGCTTGATATAAGTATAGGAAATTGAATCTTACATTACGCAATTTTATTCTGGAAATTTATTAATCTTAAAAATCAGGAAGAACTAGTTTTATTTACATATTAGCTCGATTTATATTCTTCTCGTTCACGAGAATTCCGCTGATGATGAATAAAAATATAACTGGGTTACGAAATAAAAAAATAACTTTTTTTAGAAGTTCTTAATAATGTAAACATTCTTTTGTTCCTTTCAGATTTGCGTTCTTAATTCATCAAGTTACGGCCTTTTCTCCATCATGTTGACATGAAGGGACTGAAGAAATGAAACACAGATTTGTGCACAAAAGATGAGAACGTCACGTTCTGCGAGGACAAAGGCCTCTAGCTGAGTGGACAGGATATCGCCATTTTGGGAACACCCTCTTTCGTGTGAGTATTAAAGGCGAAAGGAAAAAATGAAGAACGAATTGCGCGACAATGAGAAAGGAACGACGCCATTGGAGCACCTCAGGCGATTGTTGAGGGAGAGACAGCGCCATGGAAGTGTCACGAATTCGCGACAAATGAAGAACGTATTGCGACAAACAAAAGCTTCTTGAAATATCACCCGTCATCCTGTTGATTACTCCGTGGCATTTAAGGAAAAACGGAATTGTATTTCGCTAATGGTTTTTCTCTGCGTTGAATTACTCTCTTGTGAAAATTCATGATATCATGGAGAAGAAGATGAAACAGAGGGCAATATCCACGAAAAAGTTCGAAAGTAAAATATAAATGTAATACACTCCTCTGCTCCTTTTATCGAGAATGTGTAAGTATTTCGCAGATGGTGTCAAAAATGGATAAGGTAGTTCGTTGATTTGTAACTGAACAGAAGAAGCGTATATTTTATGCTTATTTCTATGGTCGGGACGAAGAAAATTGAAAATATTTACCAGACCCTAGTTACGGATATAGACAACGAGAAACACCATTATGAAATTATCATGGGCGTGTATTCATGTGCACATTTGCTCTTCAAAAAGAACCCAAATAGAAAGTAAACATAAAAATTTCCAAATGTTATTGGATACATTGCCCATCAGTAAATACACTCTACATATTAACCAACTGTAAATTATTAAATAGCTTCAATATTGGATGTGACAAAATGAATAAGACACGTACAATTAAAATAAAATGAATGGATACTACAAAAAATGAAGGAACAAGTAATGTGATTAGAAAGGAAGGAGTTGATGCTCAATACATTCATAACTTGCGCTGTTTAATCATCAGGTCCATTGATTCTAATCGAAGAGGAGAACGAGTTCTGAATTGAAAAGTAATTAGATAAATGAGCGTGTTACAAATAGAGTTGAGGTTTTTCCTATTAAATGATAAACATTTTTCTTCTTAAATCCATTTTCATCGAATATCCGACGCAACAAATCAATACTTATTATTGACACAGTTTCATTAAAAACTATCATATTCTAGTTTCTGAATTGTTAATTCACATCTGTCATCTGACAGTCGCCATTGACACTCCTTCGTTCGCTGCTCAATTTTGTCGGCTACAAAAATCCATTCACGAGTCTAAAGATTTGAATTCGTTCATGAGCTTGATTCTCTAATATTCGGTATTTCCAAAAGTCTAAAATTTATTATATCTTTGTATATTGTATCAATCTGATATATCCAATATTATATAACTACAATAGATAATCGGAACTCTTCTATTTAAAATCATTACAGCAACAAGTGATGCGTAAACACGAAACGGTTCCTTCCTTTTTCATCCATTCCATTGTCATGTGAAAAAATGCATTAGAATTCCTAATTAAACGAGGAGATGGAATATTGGTCTTGGCAATTATTGCAAATTCTCAATAATAAAAGAAGAGAAGCGAATAATTGGAAACTTCTTTTTTGAAAGGAACTTTATTCTTGGATTATTCAGTACTATACTTAATGTTTCAAATGTTTTCTTTTGGAAGCTTGACAATTTTTTCCGCTAAACTAAAGTACACAGAATAAAAAATGACGAAAAATGTTTTATTCTAAAACTATTTCATAGTCGCTATTTAAGGTTTTTCTGAATATTATTACAGCAAGTTTTTTTCACGAGAAAAAATATGCACAGAGAAAATTCCTATAAACAAAATTCGCGCGGAAAAGTTATCATAAAATTTATTGATGAACTTCCTCTTGAAAATGATTCAAATCCAAATTATAAACTGTAAATTTTTAATTTAGTGCTCCACAATGTGTATATTCATCAAACATCTCTTTCGGATTAAAGACTGATTGCCAATCAGCAATTGTTTATTACATATTAATATATTAGCAAAGCTATGCTTTTGAGTAGCGAATGCACTTGGAATGCTTCGGAAATTTAAATTAGAGTCCATTGGCACAATATTAGACACTACCTATTAAAATATAAAATCAATCTCAAAAGCGATAAGAAAATGCATCGATTTATGTGAATGATCTTAGAAACAAATTATATAAATCGTCTGATCTTAGACATTTTCAGAATAAGGATTTTTAAATACCACTCAAACAGAAATGAAGATACGAATAATGTCCACGAACAGAAGCATTCTCTCGAAATGAGAACAGCAAATGAATGTCTTTTGGATTCACTATTTGCTCATCACTAAGCGAATGTTTCGAAACATAAAAGTGGTTTGGAACAATTTGTGAATAAACGTGAAAAATAGATGTAGATGGTAATGTGCTCGAAGAAAATGCTAAGAATAACTCCTTTTAAATTGTAGGAAAGTATTTCATCGACCAGTCCTTTTCCTCCGGAATTTCGATTCCCAAAAAGTAGGAGTTGCTTATGTATGATATGCTTGAAAATGGCGTGAAATAATGTAAAGTTCGCTGAAACAAAGGTTGATATATAATACAACTTATATTATACAAACACTTAATAACGAATCACTAAAATATTTGTAAGCTCTATAAATGATCATGAATTTTGTTACTGCAACCTAATTTCATTAATGAATTACTTTTCACTAAATTTGACACTAAAAAAAATAAGTAACTCTAACACGGAAAGTATACATCTTCCCGCACACATAGCGCACGAGGAAAGTGGTGAGGGCAATTATATTCTCGGGAGATTTCAAAACCATATACTTTGCAATTCAAACTTTGGAACGGAGTCACCGAGTGGGACCTAACTAACAGGGATATTAAGTTGTAAACTCCAACAAATAATAAAACATGCTGTGCAATACTCACTGTCATAAAAATTGGTTAATTTGAGCATCAATATAACTAAATATAAGAAATGGATTTTTTAATATGACTTGAAAACACAATGAAAAGCAACTATACCGCTGAAAAATCATGTATACATAACACGCATAACAAATAAATTTTAAAAATTCAGTAATATAAAAACATTGCAAAAAGTTAACCTTCATCAGAAAAGTTTATTTTTCACCGTATTTTCATATATAAAATATATAAAAGAGAAAATTTTTCATCTGAAGTTGTCAAAAAATAAATACAATGTTAAATATAAGTTAATTACGTCATTGGCGTGGCTAAACTCATACATTAGATGGGAAACTCAAGAAAACCTAGCATTAATGGAAGCACCATTTTCATATCTCTTGTTCGCTTCCATTACGTTTTGCTCATGTTCCCCTCCTTTCGCTCTGCGATTTTCTTTTGTTACCTCTGTCGCGAGACTCCCCATCGCTGATTCGCGGCGCCGCCGATAGGGGCGCTACGGTGACATGTGCGGCTGACGTCGTATGCCACACAGTGACAAGCAAACATTCCCCTATTTAGCTGCCCAAACTCCATCGGAAGCACTTTTCGCGCCGCTGCGCGAAGAATTTTGCGTTTTAGAAAAAATCAGAGGTGAAAATGAATGAAGATGAAAGTTTATGAAATTGACATTACAATTTGATAATACATCACAGCGAATTCTGCGTATAGTTTGCAGCAAAATTCCTGATCATTATGCTTTTTATTTAATTTTTTGATAAACCTTAAACTGGAAATATTATAATGATATTGCTCAAGAGCATAAATAAAAACTGAAACTGAAGGAACGAAATGAATGAATAAGATTTAAGATTAGCATCCAGATTGCGTTTATTAGATAAGTTTAGAGAAAGTACGTTTTCGGAAGACGTAATTGAAATTATGCGACCCCCCTGCTATCTAGGCCGATCCGATAATGCGCGTAAAATACGCGAAATAGATGCTAGGACGAATCGTTTTAAGAATTCCTTCTTCCCGCGCACGATATGCGACAACAATAGATTAAAATACGCGGTAAATAAAATAGGTGTATACACCCCCTGCCACACGCCGAAAGGCGGCTTGCAGGGTACTTATGTAGATGTAGAAATAAATAAATTAAGATTGAAATTTCCACGGATAACTTTTGTGAAAATATAATTTTTTTCATTATACCATGGCTTTCCAGGAAGTTACGCCTTCTTATATTGATTCCCTTGCTCAAGAGCAATCAATTCTATTACATTCTGTTGAACTTCATGGAAGGGCATACGAAGAGTAGAATTATAACACTAAACTACATGACGTGTCACATAATATATAATATTATTGTTTGATGAATTTCTTTGTAATAGAAAATATAGCTCGTTTTAATTTTTAGAATGAAGTATTTTTAACTAATGCGATAAATTATCAATAAAAAATGCGAAAAAATTAAAAGCTTTAGCATCCAAGTCTGTTTATCTATGTTCTTTCGTGCGACATTTCTGAATATTGTGAAACACTGATTTTTCATCGGAGATTACGTCTTGCTATTTCTATTTACTCACAATGTGTTCGGATAATCGCTTTTATTATTATCACTGTCGTTAAAAACACTCGGTGCCACTTCAAAAGTTATCAAATACTTAGGCGAATAGTCAAGGATAGTATTCTCGTCCGATGTAAGGTCAGCCATCGGCGAAAATAGAGATTATTTTTAGTTTTACATTGAAAGTTCGCACATCGTCACTTAAGAAATTCTTCGATTCATTTTACGCCTACGGATGTTATGTTAAAATTTCATATGAACCTAATTTACCTATCTTCGAGGACAGCCGTTATCTTCTCCAATAGTATAAAAGGATACTCAAAATGTATTAATGCAATGAAGTCCACGGCATATCAATTGACTTTTGAGATTTCGAGAAATTAGTCGTGAATAGTGATCACGTGATATTTAATACAGCAATCGAAATTTCGAAATACGAAATCATAAATCGTTTGCGTTATTCGTAAATACTCGAAATATGAATTTGTGAACATGTTAAGTGCTTCTAATGTACGTTTATTAAGTTGTCTCTAAATATTCTACATTTTTAGAAGCAGTTCGGCTATGAATATCAATGTTATAAGTTGAATTAAACGTCTCGGTGAAAATTTAAAAATATCCATCGCTTTAACGGATCTTAAGATCGAGAATTCATTTTTGCCCGCTCGTCATTTGTTTTTCCGAACATCGGAGATGAGGCTTACATCTATATTTCGCATGACTTTGCAGCGAATCCGCAAACACAACGAACCTTTTGCCCGGAGAGTAGGAAAAGATAGAAATCCTCTTAAGGAGAAAAAGCTGGATTTTTTCATCAAAGCTTCTCTGTTTATTTCCATCCTTTGCTAAGTATTTTTTCCGACCGCTTGATCTGCGAGTTCAGGGGAAATGTTAACAAAAAATTTTAAACGGAGAAGAGCTGGAAGAAAAAAATCGAAAATCTTGCTGAGGAAGTAGTTTGCGGTGTCTCTATGGGCATCGTGAGGTCAAAAAGAGGATCATGGAGAATGACCAAGGGACGGATTCAAAAGTCGTCCGCCAGAGGGAATTACTGTCCCGATGTGAGCGCCTCTGGCTTCCTCCTACGGAACCTCATTTCAAATGCATGACGCTCTCCGCTTTACAGGTGTATGTGCTTTGAGAGAAAAAGAATATAATACCGTTTGATGAATGCCAGGGGAAGGAAAAATTGCCTTTTTGATCTTTTTCTTTTAGGATGATTTTTAAGGTTTTTAGATGCCTAAAATAATGTTTCCTCGTGGTCAAAGCGTTTCAAAGGTAAAATTCGTTAAGATTTAAAAGTTTGTATCGCTCTGTTGATGAATGTGGCTTAAGTAGCGATACACACGGCATATTTGCTTTTTGATAAAAGTCTCTGGAAAATATTTAAAAGTTGAGTTCATGTAATTACAGAGGCATTTGGAAGTGCCTGAAGAGCTGCTTTTCCTGAAATGTGAGTCAAACTGTTCCCTTTGACAAACACATGGACTTTAGGCGATGAGGTGTACATATTAATGTCGACCGAAATTTGCAATATCCGCCCACCGCCATATTTGATAGGTTTGAGGCAGTGATAGCGTATGATATTTTTATCTAGAATTTTCGATAACCCTCATTCATTATATACTTTGAAGTAATCTTTATTTTGTCCATAGAAACCGAATTCTTATACTATAATATTATCCATGTTCTTTGCAATCTGCTTTCACACCAATCTCGGCATCTTTCGATTTGGCCATTGTCATCTCGATGAACCTCCAGCATCACTCTCATACCAACGGTTGAATGTCTTTCGAGAAAGCTTCAGAATTATCTAACTCGCTTGGTTTTTTTCACCTTTAGAAATTGATTTTAAATCATGAATAATTTATTTAAAGAAACCAAAATCGTTAAGCACTTCTGAAACAATAGTCATAATTATACGGAATATAATAATCAGAAAATTCGAAAAAGATCAAAGACTTGAGATATTTTAAAATCAAACGAAAAATACGAAGTAAATGTTAGCGATTTTATATTAGTATAAATTTCATTCTTCGATCTAAGGCATATCTTTGCATTAAACGCTTCCTTATTAAAGTCCCTAAAAGATACTTCTTTGGTTTTCTCACTCAAATTCTTTATTCTAATATTTACAATACTTTTGGAGACTTTTTATTTGTAGTTCGTACAAATACACTTCAACGATGACAAAGTGTTCCTAAATAGTGAAATATTAATAGTGAAATATTTTTAAAACATCGATCTCGCCATTAAGCGCATTATTTGATTGTTTTAAGATTATATAAACGGCTACAAGTGAATAAAATTGTATCAAAAGTAAAAAATTACAAAATATTTAATTATCAAAAGGCACTGACCGATTTTTGCCATCGGACACAAGAGCCATTTTTATTCAAGATTCTACGCACAAATGAGGATAATTCGAGATCTTAGACTGGAAATGCTGAACCATGAGCGGAATACGTGGGCCTCTCATTTGGCAAATCCCTTAGTCAAACACTGGCCACTGTGATCCAGTTATCTTCGGCCATAGCAAACACAGCAAATCCGGGAGTGGAATCTTAGTGGGGTTTTAAGTTCAAAAATTGATTCGTTCGTTTGAAATGATCCCAAATTTCTCTTTTGCTACAATCGAAAGGGTCTTGGATTACGAAGATATATAATGGAAAAAAGAGATCCTCCATATTTTGGATGGGAATTAATCGATAAAAATAATTGCGCTCCCCCAGGGAATGACGGCCCTTGGAAAACTCTGGAACCTTATAGATCGCATTAATTGGGCAGCACGAGGATGGAAGGAGGAGAACATAGACAATCCGTCTAAGTCATACAATTATTTAGTTTAGCTTTAAATTTTTTAACATCCTGAATATCTCAGTATACTTCTTATTCGTTTTCAACTTCAATACATAAATCCTAAAATACATTACTCCTTTTTCAATAATTATGCCTTTTTTCAAAAATATTGTTACTATGCATATATGTTTATTTATAAGTGTATATATAAGTATTATATTACTAACATTATAACCTTAAAGATGTTAATATACATATATATATACAGTAAGACCCCGCTCAAAGCTATTTCAGTATTACGCGGCATTGTCGGGATGCCCCTAACTGCATTGATACTTGTTGTATGCAAATGAAACGGCCATGCACCAACCAAAAGCGGAGCACTTTATAGTGACAGTCTTTCTCTCTTTTCCAACGCTCTTTTTTAGCCAGAATAGACGTTCCAACTGTACTCTCCGAAGTCCCAATCACAGTACGATTCCATCTTTCCTGTACACAGTTGATTTATTAGTTGTCATCAAAGTTACTTGGTGAATAAAGATATAAAAATAACATTTTATTTTTTGAGATAAATTCGGAAATGTTTAGTTCTTACGATGGGTGATTGCAAAGTGGTAGTAAATCGGCAAGAAAAAGCATTTCGCTGGAAACTAAAATGCAGGTGATTAGTTACACGATTCGATGCAGATCAACGACGAATCATCGAATTCAATTTAAAAAGGAAAAGAATCGTGTCATCGTCAGCCACAACGACTTCGGCAACAACCCGTTCCAGAAGCAGTGCCATAGAGGAAATGGATTGTCCAGTTGAACGCAATAGTCGGGCAATTATTATGAGAAAAGCGAAAACAATTTTAAACGATATTCAAAAAGGTGAACATTTTATCACTAGTCGAAGTTGGTTCCATCTATTTACAAATAGAAATAATCTTCATAGCAGGAGAAGCGGCAAATGGGGGTACAAAAGCAGCTGCTGCATTTCCAGCGGAATTAAAAGAAATCATTGAACTAGGGAATTACCCTCCTTAATTATTTCTCAATTTTGATGAAATTGGACTTTTTTGGAAGAGAATACCAAAACGTACATTTTTGTCGCATGAAGATTAGCGAGCACCCGGATTTAAAGCTGCAAATGATCGTTTAACACTTCTTTTGGATGGTAACGCTAATTGGGACTTTAATTAAAACCACTATAATTCCAAAAACCCAAAAGCAATGATGGGAGTCCAATTAATGGATCACTATGAAAAGTCTCCGAAATTGGTTTACCGAAAATTTTTGTTCGTCTGTTAAACGCTACTTCGAATGTAAAAACCAAGAACTGAAAGCTTTTCTTTTGATTGATAATGCAATCCAACGCATTTGTTCGACTTAACATTCCAGTGGGAGTGGTGCCGCCAAATACAAATTCGTTGATCCATGGATCAAGGTATAATATCAAATTTTAAAGCTTATCATCATTTCGACAACTGATTGATAAAACCGATGGAAAAGATATTTTAGATATTTTTGGAAAGACTTCAATATCATGAATGCCGTAGACAACATCTCCTGGAATGAGGTGACCTAGAATAGTTTTAAGAATGGCCGAAAGATGTGACCACGGAGAATCCATTGTCGACGAAACTGTCAAGCTGAAACGGGGTTGGATAGTATAAATGGATATTGAAGAATTACAACTGGTTAAGTTGTAGACCAAAGACGATATTAAAGAATTCGTGGGACAACATGATGACGTTTCTGAAGATGAGGAGCAAAGGGAACTCTCAATGGATTTTCAAAAATAAAAGTACAGCCATTTAGAAAAGTATATAAATATAACGGAAATTATGGATCAATTTGTACAAAGTGATTTAAATTTTGATAGAATTTTAAAGGCAAGACGAAGTGTCATTGAATCTTGTAATCGACAACTGCTCCCTAAACGAAACAGGAAAAGACGACTTCGTCACAAAACAAAGAATATATAATGAAGAACTTTCATCGTAATAAACATGAGATCCTCATTCAAACTTCTTTTTATCATCATGAATGTTTTATGAATGAAAATGTATATTAGCAATAAATAAGTCTATATTAAATGTGCTAAAAAGTATTTAACAATAAATGTTACAAAATATATAAATCAAAAAAGAACTGATAAATTTTCTTCTTCTCTCTTCTTTATCATTAATCCTATTACAAATTTACATACGTACGAGTTCCCTCGTATAACGCTTTTTCCTTTATCCCCGCGATATTCCATATATATACGCTTTTTCCTTTATCCCCGCGATATTCCATATATATATATATATATATATATATATATATATATATATATATATATATATATATATATATATAATATATAAAAGTTGTTGAAAGATGCAAAATGCGGTGGAGGTATGGATTGAATCAATTTTGAATCGAATTATGAACTTTAAATTCAAATTATGAGATTGAAAATTAAATAAAGAAAAACCAAGATTTTTCTTCAAGTTTTTCGGAAAAATTCGAAATTCATCTATAATATTTTCTCTATCTTTTAAATTAAATGTTAAAGTTAAGGAGTTGTTAATACGCACAAAAACCCGATCTATTTAAAGAGTATTCTACTTGGGCATATATTTTGGGTTTATTATAATCAATAGATGGCTGCAATAGGGTTTTAGAGTGATATTAAAGTAACCGTTTCTTTCAGGGAGCACATTCCAAATTTACAAAGTTGCTTTTATTACTATGGCATTCCACGAAGTCACGCCTTCTCACATTGATTTCAAAGTTTCTATTAATAGTTTTTTATAATTATGTGATTTTTCTGCCTTTAAATTTATTTTTGAATAAGAATAGAAAAAAGAATACAATGCGGCTATTTTAGACATATTTTGAATTGCAAGTTCTGATTTCTAATAGCTCAATAACTGATCCTTTGACTATTTTCAAAGCACAGGAAATTCTATTAGAACGCTTCCGGAATACTTATATAAGTGAAGAGGAATAAAGAGAAAACATCAAATATTTAGAATCAAATAAGTTCGTTCACTTAACGATGGCGAAAATATACGTAAATATGCAATTTGAATGTCGAAGCAAATGACGGGAATGAGAATTCTAATGGCTCATTCGCACATTTTAAGATTCGAGTTCAATGTATCTGCAGAATATAAACTGGGAAATTAATTTGATATTTACGTAGACATCAAATATTATTGAGAAACACACCCGAAGAGTGTTATCTGAATAATTTTGCGTTTTCTAATTAATGCCTAAAATATGAAGATTAATTGGCGAAATACTATATAATTTATAATGTACTGCGGTGCATATATTTATTTTTATTATATATCGAACTGATTTCATATCATTAACATTTCTACTTTTAATATGCCTTTCACTTAAGAGGACTGTAGAATCCTGATTTGCATTCGTATTTAATGCAAATCCAATAAAGTTCAACATTATGAATTGGTCCTTATAATGCATCTATATTCAAAAATAAATGTAAATTTTATACACATATTTTCAGAAGAATCATCAAATGTTTTAATCGGCGTTTGGGGATATGATGAACAAGGGGAAAAGCGATAGAGAAATAGTAAAACAACTTGGACAATATTTCCATTTGAAACACTAGTTTTTTAGGTTCAGTATTGTTTTCAGAATAAGAATATTTTTAGTGAATCTCAAACATGATTTTTAACAAATGACGCGTTCTTCTATTTTATGGGACCACCTAAGAAGAGTCGATCGAGGGCGGGCGACATATATTCGGAGGTAAAAAAATCATCGAGAGATGAAGTAAAAACAAAGGAATGTGAATATTAAGAGAAGGTTAAAACAAGTGAAGGAGAAGCGGGAAATGATGATAAGTTGACCGTCGGCCCCTTTGAGGGCTGCACTGGAGATATTTATTGGCGGGAGCAGCGGCGGCCGACAAACAAAAGAAAATATGAAGGCGCTCTCTCGGAGCTTCTAAAACTAACCGCTTATCAATGAATCCTTCGCACCGTTCACAGTACTGAACGGATAACAATAATTAGCCAAGAAGATCCATTGCACAAAGAAATTATGACACATCAATGAGATAAACTGGTGAGTTACTAAAGAATAACACGTAAACTATAGGAAACGCAAGTAGGCCATTTTCAACTAAATCAACGGCTTATATAATTTCCATAATTAAGAAATCTTCATTTTCATCTTCATTAGATATTTGGATTCCATCAGTGTTACGAATTCTGAAATGATTTTTTATTAATATATATTTTTATCAAAAATATCATTCAAAGACAAAAAAAATTCTAGTAATATATTTAAATTGTTTTATCTGAGATAAAATACTTTAACATCTTATTAGTGACGAATTTTCCTGCATTTGATTATTTTCCGAAACCAAAAAGACAAAACGGTTGTGATAAGTGATAATCGCATTATTCCTAATTTCCGAAAAAAGTGTACAAAAGCCGTTGAATATCACTTTAGAAAGATTAAAAGCTGAGAACTTTAACAAATACCGTTAAGTGACTTATGAAGAAAGAGTCCATCTTTATATAATGTCATTCGATATAGATCGTCAGTTCAAAGTGAGAAGTAAATCTTAATTTAAAGGTTATAATATAGTTCAATAATTCCCAAATAAATATATAAAATGTTATCCGTATAATTTAAGAATTTATTGAAATGTAATAAAATTGGAAAAATATAATTTATCTTAATAAAGATTATATAGTATAATTGAATTGTGTGATTTTCAAAAAACTTCAAATTCTCGGAAATATTTTGTACTCTTATTTTAGTGGTAAATTCAGAAAAATAGCTTAAGCACGAGCAAGACGTCTGCTTTCCCAATAGCACAATGATGAGGAAACAAAGAGCAAACACATAGACCAATGAGGTGGCGGCATCTTCTTTGGCGGTCCATGGCGGTGTTGTCAAATTTACTGCGGCACGATCAAAGGGTTTCGAGATGAACAGAAGAAATACACTGATTGCGGATATAAATTGGACATCGCCTTGGCGCCAAGCTTTTTCTAAATGACATTCTGCGCCGTTTGAGTTCAGCGAAGGGAAAATCATCGATGTCATCCAAATATTGAAATTACTTTGAAATGCAAAATTTAAACAAATCGCTCATTAATTAGAACATTATTGTCTGAGAGTCATTGTTTCTGAAATGATGTGATTATAAACAAGGAACATGGTATAAAAAGGAAGAAGACATTAAAAATATAAAGTGGATAATCGAAAGAAAGTATTATGTATAATGGCAGGATTATTTAAAACATTAACGTTTACTTTATTATTATATGGCAAGAATGATGTAAGAATGAATTAATGGGTAATCAAAAAAATGTATGTGTGTGTATATATAATTCATTAAGAATAAATAATAATAATATTAATATTTAATTAATTTATTTAAGTTACTAAAATTCCAAATTTTTACTCGAATAAAACACTAGATTGTTGACTGAGGTTTAAATGGGAAAACACAATGTCACATGATAAAAGCGAATTCAAACTTATCAAATCCTTCAACCCATTCATAAATTTAATGAAATGTATTTAAGGATTATTTTAACCAATGAAAATGTACCTCTACATTCTTAGAATATTGATGATGCTTTGAAATCCGTTCCATTGTATTTTCAGAATAAATGAAAAATCATTTAGTCATTGAGTAGAAAAATAGTTATTCAAAGAAATTCAACGGAATAGCAAGTATGATAATAGAAAACGAGCAAATACTGTCTGACTTGATGCTGTTCCCGCGAAATCGTGAAAGCTGATAATGAACGAGGATCTTTTGAAGCGGTTAGTGTTGACACAGTTTCACTTCTGAAAATATGACGCGAATTCGTCAGAATGGTTATTATTATTATCGACTGATCTTCGAGAAAATTTTTAGTAATTTAATATTTTAAAAATTGTTAACAGATTTAGATAATTTAAAATGGAAAATAAGAACATTCAACGTTTAAGACGAATGATAACCTTTCTACAAAAAACAAAAGATTAAATTATGATTCGTGATATTTTAAAAATCCTTTCGTTAATTAGGATTAATTTCTAATAAAGGAGGGATAATTATGGATGTTACTATCCAAGGAGCGTAACTGCAACGAAGACTTATTAATCTTTAATTGCTAACCAAATATCATATTTCCACATCCATTTCATTTTAGTTTGGACTCAGTAATCGACATTGATTGTCTACGACTCGAACGATTATTATCTCTCAATGGTACTGTTATTTTATCTAAGCAATCTTTCATTTGAACGAGATTCTACACCTTCGAGGGAAAGGATATCTACTAATTCCTGTAATTTTCATATTTTCTATGCAAATATAAACTGCGAAGAAATTTTAAACAGAATACTTTCATGTTAACGGATTTGATAGAAGAATTATACAAAATATTATGGAAAATAAATAACCGTTACGGCTGAATTATACTCTATAAGAACATAAAGTTTTAAATATAGATAAATCAAAGTTATCGATCTTTTAATATGTAAAAAATAAGAAATCAAGTTCTTTGAAGGAAGGTGCATGGATATTAACTTAGTTGTTCCAGTTTAATTATAATTACAGAGGAAAATTTCATCGCCATCTCAACGGGTTAACCCTAAAATAGTTAAATATTAGGAAATCAAAACATTCAATGGGCCAACGCTTTGAAAATTAAGAACGATTATTCATATTAAACCAATTAGAATAAGGTAAAATGCGAAATATCCAACTCATTCGCTAAGATTTCTCATTCACACAAGTCCACGATAAATACTATGAGTAATTTTTAAACATGTGTCAATTCAAAATGAACTCAAAAGATAAAATGTTCGGTTATGAAGAATACACGGATTTACTCCGTACATTTGAGAGAAGTCGCTCTTTTTAAAATTACGCCAATATAAATGGTACAACCGAATTCTATGTAAAACAAATAATTAAGACAACGAATTAAGTTTTCAATTTAAGTGTGACTTATAATAAAAATAATAAAACAGTAGTTATTTTGATTGGAGAAATTGTAACTCAGTTTTGATGCATAATCTTTTATGATTATACACTACAATGTAAAAAGTATCGTTTAATTAATTTTACCTTTCACTCCTTCCTAATGCTGGTGCAATGAATTTTCCAAGAGACTGTGCAAGATATAATAATATCACTGTTTGTTCTCGAGGACAACCCTCTTTAGCTCAGTATTCTATGCGTTAGGTGCTAAACGGTCGTCAGCGATGGAAAAACCACAAGAGAAGCACAAAAAGTAAATCAATGCGTCCATAGTGATCATAACGAGCGATAGAGCGCACAGGGGCGCCGCTTTCAAGTCGCCGACGCGCGGATGGGGGCCCAAAGACAAAGGAAGCCGATCAAAATGCGATGGATTTCGTGGGAGCCAAATGAGTGACACATATGAACCATCGTCCGGCCTTAGCATTTGGTTCTCGGATATGTTTAAGATTAAATTGAATTAAGACGAGCAGTGTTCATCAAGTTTTTAATTGAAAATAAATATTAGCACTGAATGAATACGTTATGCGCGAAAACGTTTGAAAGTCTAAAATATTGATATTAATAACATATAGAACGATTATACGACATTAAGTTTATTCTTTAAATTAAAGTTATATTCTTTCCAAATTCATAAACATATGGAACCTAGAATAATTAAATTCACTCCTTGATTTTGATCCTCGTTGATTATTACCACTTACTTTATAATAATTAATGAAAATCCATAAATTTTGCATTCAATTTTAAAGTATCACAAAGAAAAGGTATATGGAATGCCCGAGATTTTTAGAAATAAAGTTCAGGTACTTTTCCTTATTCATTCGCCTTCATAAACATCAAAAATATTACACGCGATTTGGATAAGAATGTCAAATAGCTTAGAAGAGAATTCATACGAAACGAATTTCTAAAAAAAACAAATACGTACAAGAATTTTCTATAAAGAAATGTATTCTGAGACCGGGACGATCAGTTAATGCATTTCAATAACAGATCAAATAGAATCTATAGTAAAATAATGCATAGTGTTAGAGATTAAATTAAAGCATAAAAATAACATATCAATGCAACCAAAGTTCGTTCGTAATGCAGTATCTTTCCATGAGTAGAATAAAATTCACTCTCGAATTTCGCAACCAATTCGAATCATAACTTTCGCTGATATCAATTGTTTTTGTCACATATTACGGCGTGTTCGTAAATTTCATCGTAATAATCTTTATAAAGAAAAATCATAGAACTATTTTGCATTATTTATCTTAAATGACAAAGAGGCATTATAAACGAGCGAATAATGTAAAATAGAAAACCATCCCTCAACTATGCAAACATTTATTTCAAAAGGTGTGTTTCTAATGACATCCAAGGCCGTCCCTATCCGAGCTGTTATCTCAGTTAAGATCGCCCCGAGTCATTCATTTGTTCTCACAGCCATCGATAGTGGAGAAACCTTCGGAGCGCAATCCGATTTTCATTTGTTTTTCTCTTTTCAATCTCCTCTTTATAAATCCATCCCGATTCGTTTCATCGAAGCCGACCTTTTATCCACTGTTTATGCCGTCAAATGGAAATGCGATTCCCACGTAATTAGTCAAACCAAATTATTATTTCTAGAGAGAACATTCCATGCAACTTTCCATCGAAAGAAGACATTCATTCAAATTGTTCGATTGATCCTAAGACTGGGAAATGTTGTGATAAGCAATCATAAAATGATGAAGTTATCACAAAAATTGCTCTGAATAAAAACAACCTGTTTCGGAACATCATACTTGTTCACGAAATGAATTCCGATTGTTTTTATTAAAAACAATTGTTGCGGAAAAAGTATCAAACTTGTTTATTTGTTTAATGAACATCGAAGGACCGATATCTTCATTTATGTTCACATTATTCAAACACCTAATTTCTCGTTATAGAAGAAGTACATTACGTAAAATAGCAGAAGGTATATCACGTCTGATCCATCACGTGATCCCCTATTTGTAGATTATCTTCCAATCTATTATTATCGGATCGTGACAACTAAATCCTCACTACTTTTATTACTATGGCAAGCCACGCCTTCTCATATTGATTTAACTAAATCCTTATTTAAAAAAGAATGTCAATCACCGAATTGTCTAATTATTGATTTCAGCAATTTAAATGGGAATATGAATGACTGACATTAAATGATAAAATATCCTTTATCGATCGTATTTATTGAACTTCTAAAAGTACTTTGATGTTTGAATGAAAAGAATTTCTAAGGTAAGGTCATTTCTAGTTTGTAAGAAATGATATTGAGTGAAATATATATTGAGAACAACGAATACTTTTATTCCAAGCAGCACTTACATATTCACAATCCCTTGGAAAAGAGGTTTTAAAGAAATGGTCGACGAATAGAGAAAGAGAAGCCATATTTGCCATTAATCTATAATTATCATTAAACTATAGAATATCAGCTGAATTTCTTACAATCATCTTCTATGAATAATTTTCTTCAACAAACTTCCGATATTTCCAACTCTATCGGCTTTTGATTCTTATTCTCTAATTATTATTTTATCTTATTGATATTTTATATCGGATTTACTTATTTTTGTATCATTTTTAACATTCCTCTATCATTATCATCATTGTCATTCGTACATAGAGAAGTTTCTTTCGCTTTTCATAATAAACCATTGACATCAAAGAAGATTCCTTTAAAACTAAGTATTTAGTTGAATGTAGAATATCATTTCGTTGAGATGACTTTAAGTATCATTTCAACGGTTGTTATTATTGATGGTAGATAATTTCTATTAGATGGTAGATAAACTAATCTACTGCGTCCAAAACAATAGATCAGCTGCCTAAAAACTTCCAGAAGATTCAGCTAACGGTAAATTCATGAATGAAAACAGTTTATTGATTCTGAATTTGTAAATCCAATAACAGGAGTCTTTCTTTCCAAGGATTTGTTTCCAAATACTTCTTCAGATCTTTTTATTAGCCCATCAAACGTGCCCGCCTTGGCGCCACACTGCCTCTAATAAAGAACGTGTTTTCGGTGTAAAATCGGCGATAAATTTGTACCAATCGAATGAGTCCTTGAAAACGCAACTTATTCCGGTAGTTTTATATGTTCCGCGAACGTCGTTAAGATAGATTCTCGATAAGGAGAGAGTATTAACGAGGCGGTTTTTTACATCTGTCACCGAGGATCACAAATGAAGCGGAAGAACTATAAAAGACTGCTGGAATTCTTCGGCAGAGTTTACGTCAAACCTTCGCTTTTGTAAGAGTTTTCCTGATTCCGGTACCTGAAGATCTCAGAAATGATCTCTTGATCAATAAAAGTCCGCATTCCATTGACAGTTGATATCCTAAATTTCCATCGGAAAGGTCAAAGTAAACTGAAAGTCGATAGGGCATCCTTACTGATTTTTTTCTCATTAGTTCAGACTTATTTTGAGCGAACCCTAAATCGGTCCTTATTTGTTCCATAGTACTTCAATCGAAATCCCGACTAAGAACAGTATATCTAATCACAGTATTCTACTTTCGTGTCATCACGAGGCTACTTTTTAACTATGGAGCGACAACTGCTTTATTTTAGAGTGAAATCATGTGATGAAGAATTACACGAGTGATATGAGAAATGATTCTTTCTTGTGCTTCTTCATCGTTTCCTCATTTCGAATCAAACGAACTTCTAATATTCTGTCGGTAATTCGTCCCTTCGAAAGGGTTTAGAAATATTCATTTTGATTCATATAACAATATTCACTATCTACATAAACCTTTCAGGCTTATTCATGATATTAATTTGTATCATTTATGGAATATGTATCTCATGAAGTTGGAAAAAAAACTAAATCATAATTGATAACTTAATAAAATATTTATGGAGGTAATTTGCATATCTCGTTCTCACAGATCTATACACTGAGAATCCACGTACGAATGCTCGAAATATGCACTTCAAGAGGATGTATGTACATTTCGAATACGATATAAATTGGTTTAAAACTCAAATGATCTCATTTCTTCGAAAGTTGAAAACATCATCGGACAAAAGTGTTTTATAAAAGTGATATACTATGTAGAATTACTTTGTACTGTACGAACTGAGGCGTTCAGTTCTTACGTATGCTAAAATGGTAAATTATGAATGAGAATCGCTCACAGATTGCGGTTTCTCTGGAATGTGCGTGTTATGGGTGCGGAAGGACACTCCTTTTGGGATTCATCGCTTTAAGTCTATGAAAGCATATAAGATTGTTAAATCCACAATATCGCACATAAACAACTTCAAAATGGAATGGTATAAGTACAAAAAAATATTTAAATGTATCCAAGCAGATTACAATCGTCGTTCAAATTAAATGAGAAAAGTTATCTTTTGATTTTTAAGAAAACTTTTATTTTCGCTTCGAAATTTGCTTAAGAAGTAAAAATTGCTATTTTTCAGACTGAGCTCATAATATCCAAACGCTTCTGGTAAAAACGCGCCTTTTTGATAAGAAATATTTCGGTGCACCTACTGTATGAATCCTTGTTTTGTTGTATAGTGATTTCGGACCGATGCTCACTCTGAAAATGCGTTGTATAGGGACTTTGGTGCTCGCCTTCGATGGTCGAAGCCACCGGAGACTCGTGGAGTCGTCAGCTTTCTATGAAGTCTAGACAGTCTCGTTTTGGGGAACCGAATGATTCCAGCGTATCTGAGGGCGATAAACCAATCAGAGCCAACCGATTGACAACAATCCGGGGGTCAAAGATTAAGAAGACTGAAAAAGTGAGTGCACTTTATGTCCACGTGAAAATAGATCCGTTTGCTGTGTCTTACGTCCGTCGTTAGAAGCTGCAAACCCACGGTTTCGCTAACATCTCATGGTAATATTCTTTAAACTATTCGCTCATGGGCCTCTGACAAAGTGACTGCTACGGAATTCCGTGACACAGTAACTGAAGTACTGTGTTCATTAAATTATATTTCACAGAATGTAACGCAGTGATAAGAAACATGGGCACAGCGAAGTTTCAACAAACTCTGATTCGTTCTCAAAGGAATGCTTCCTTCGAATGACGATCTTTCTGAAAAATGTCCGCAAATCAAAGATGAAAAAAATACCACCGCCGATAGTTATTTCCAGAATTCAAACGTTAATCGAATTCAAATTCGCAGCAAAAATGAAATTAGGAAAATGGAAGAGAGCGATGTACCCGTAAAAGAATCCGATTTCACTCCGAATCACGGAGAACGAAGGTCACTTTGCGAAAGTGTTAAATATGACGCCGTGTCTCGGGTAGTGCATTCGGGTAGGGCAGCGGGGGCCCGAGGCAGCGGGGGGCCCGACATACAGGCACCGTCCTCTCTTCAAAGGCCGCCGTCCTCGCCCATCTGAGGCCTCAATCTTTACCACTTTTATTATTTCTTTGAATGCGTAGTCGATTTTAGGCTATTGAATGTGCGATCAAATGACGCGTATTTCAAGGTTCAAAACCCGTGTTTAATCACGGAAGTCAACGAATGGGAAACTAGAAATTGAGCACATATTAGGAAAAGATTCCTGTTATCTCTTATCAGGTACACCTCTCTCTGTCATACCCGAGTCTTTTCCAAGAATTGCAATCCATTGATTACGTGTGCTTCTCTTTTGAGCTGTTGAGGTCATTTCTTCCGCAGAATGACCATAACTCAATTCGACGAACTCAATGTTTCCATCGTTCATTCGATTTAAAGAACTGCTGCATCTGTTGAAATGTAAACTATTCATTTGATTTTTACGAATGCATTACCAAATCACCTTTAGATGTTGTTTCTGTTGCTAGTTTCATCTTCTCCCAATGGTCAAAATCATTTTTTTACCTACGGTTGCATTGCTTAAACTTCTTGATGTTCTGTTTTTCCTTAAATCTTCATGTACCACTTTCTTTGCCTGGAATGTGTGCATTCATCTTTTATTCGAAGAATCACTTCGACACTTTACAACAGCCGCTAAATTCTTTTTCATTTATTGATCTGAGAACCAATTCCTCAATTTCAGCTGAAATTTTCTCTAATTTTATATTTCCTTTCCACTAAATTCTTATTGACTAATCAATTTTTTCGGTTCCTTTTCATGTTTACTATTTGGGTTCTTCTTGAAAACCATGCAGCGAATGTAAACATTGGCATTTCATGCAAAACCATTTCTAAGTCCATATTTTCACAATTTCAATCCATTCTCACGCTCAAATCACTCGTCTCTTCGATATTCGGTCATTTTAGTATATTCTGCAGAAAACTATGTAATCCAACAGCAGTAAATATATATTCACAGGTGGACAGCGGTATAAATGTGAACGCATTTGAACAAAAAAGACGGCTAAATCACGCATCAATTGGGAGCACAGGAAGCACTTTTCGGTGTTTGCACGGAACAAGAGGAAGTTTTCAATTGTAGCACTTCCGCTGTGGCAAATTATAAGAAGCGGTGTTTCCTTAGGAATCACGCAAAGGAACAGAAGGACGATAAAGAAAGAGTTGACCTGAGATCTTTCAAAACATTCTTTTACTGCTGAATTAAACCAAGCTTACGAGAATATCATAATAACAAATATTGAAAATGACGTTAATCAGAACTATTCGTCAGTCTATTTATGTATACAGGGTACGTCAAAAAAGTGTATACACGCTTTGAACTGCCATAGATAATTTATTTCCCCTACTACAATGCTAAATTTCTGGACATGGAAAGCTTAACCACTTCTCTGACGCCGACGAGTATACTCGTCCAGATAGGTGGCTCGTTTTCCCGTCACCAACGAGTATACTCGTCCTACCCGAAAATTTCGTCTTCGCGTGAAGGCCGAGTATACTCGTCGGCTCAAACTATTTTAATGTTGGATGCCGTTTGTGGACGCAAACTCAGGGTATCTAGCGGATATTTTTGACATTATTTTAACTCGAATGAGCAACTTAATCTCAGTGGACGCTTTGGTAACGGAATCGGTGTTGACTCGAAAATTTCCGAAATCCATGGAAAATTATGAAAAAATTGAACATCCATTCGAGGAAACATCAAAATTCGTCTACCATTAGTCCCTTTATTAGAATTTAGAGATTTATTCGGATGGACAAAAATATCAAACAGATATGTTGATACATAGTATTCGTCATACATGCATTCTAAATATTTCTTCCAGTAAAATTAACTCAACACATTAAATTTAACGATGAGAATATATTTTACTTTTATTCTCTGCCTAAAGATATTTTCGCAGAATATTTTAACGAAAGTTGATTGATGTGGGTTGTATTAGAATACAATTTCTTCTTAAAAAATAAATTGCGTAAACGTTGAGCTATTTTCCTGTGTATCAGTCTATCATTCTACGGAAGCAATTATTTTTAATTAAATATAATATAATAAAGATTCAATTTTATCATAAACGGATTCTTAAAAAACGATATTTAAACATCGTCAAAATATGTGCGCAATATCAAGAAGTCGGACAAAAGAGATTTCTTGATATCGATGATGAATAACTGAACGAGAAAGAATTCTGATCCACGGACTTCAATGTGATGATCAACTTTCAATGTCAGCGATTGTGGGAGAGCTTTTTCTTTTCGATGAAAGAAATGAGCAAATATCTGGATAACATCGATACAAGAACTATATTTAGGGCAAATCTTCTCTAGGCGTCGGAAATGAAAACGTTCAAATTTGCTCCAAAATTAGAAATAATTTAGAAAAGAAAAAAAATCCCTAAAAAAGGAGAAAGGCCTTTGCGCGAAAATAAATTCCGAATGATATGTAATAAATATTTCAATTAGAGTACTTATTCTTTCAACTGGATGAATAACGTTCATTTCCCACTGAGGTGATCGATTTTGAAAGATAACAAATATTCGCTGATTTGAAACAAAAATTGCAGCACTAATTAAAGCTAGAACGAAAGGTTTATTTCAAATCTAAATTTCATTTGTTTTATTCATTCAATGATTTTTGAAAATGAAAACCAAGAGCTCAATATTATATCCAATTACATAACGTATTTATCTTAGATTAAACATTAGAGGATGATTTTTAAGATTGAAATTACTCTTCTTGTCGAACACTTCAAAGACATAAAATTAGATCCACTGCCATTCTACAGTTGAACTATCAATAAATATCTATTTTATCTATCGAATATGATTGAATATGGCTATCATTCGCAATAAATTATTTTAATATATCGATCAATCGATTGTATGATACGCCTTCGATATGCGATGGAGGAGTTCAATAGAACTGAACTAATTCGGTTCAATTTGGAGTTTGAATAATTCAAAATGGAATACTTTTCAGGAGCAGATGACGCCCACCGATAGAGGGTAGCACATATGCTCTTGCGTAACAGTTGCAGCTTTCGTGATCTATAAAATTAGGGAATTATTGCCGTATTTAAGTTGGAACAACTGCGGAAGTTACATCCGGAAGAGAGAAATCGGTTCTTTTACTGAGACACGGACATATATAGATAATTCTGAAATTCAATCTTTTGTCGTCATATGCATACGATTTGAACAAGAGAATATACATTTTATCTGAAAGTATTGAAATTACACCAAATAATGGTGGACTTGTCGTAAAACACCTCAACGTCCAAAATAAAAGCGAATCCGATGATTCTCATGAAATTTCCTTCCCAACGAAGTATTTTTCACTGCGCAATTCAAAGTAACATTCAATCATTTTCACTGATTAGAAAATTTTCCTCGAATTTCGTGGGTTCGTCAAAGGTTTTGTTTATTAAGGACGTTTAACTGAGCACCAAATCTTTGGGCGATATTATCAAAATTAAAAATACCATTTGGAGGAGCTTATCTTCTTTGAGAAATAATAATCGGTAATAAATAATTATTTCGTGTTGCTAAAGCAGCGCTGTCTACCCGCTTTTTACTACATCGCCTTCGCTAAATAGTAATCCTCCGAACCTTAATCCTCGTGTTTACTCATCCGAAAGAGGATCGAACAGCGGCTCACGAACTCCATGACCACCGCAGAAGGACAAAAGGCGGTCCCTTTGAGGGCCATTTGTAGGGGACGAAGGTATTTCCCGACAGAAATATCTCTTAATCGGTATTCGAAGCACCTGCCATACATCCCAATTAATAAGAGAAAAATCGCTTTGGCCTAAATTGAGTCGTAGTTCGATCTTCGGATTTTCTATCTAAATGAGGAGAAAACGATGTGAAATATTGGCACAAATTATTCAAAATGTCAGAAAATCTCTTGGTTGAGAGTAATATTTTCCACTAAAAAATATATTGTTTCAGAGCTGACTTCCCTAAAATTTATCACAGATTTAACACTATGGCATTTATTTTTTGTTTTTGAAAAGGGCTGATAAACCAATCTCAATCTTTATTGGAAAATAATACTACCTCGCTTTATATTCATTTTTATTCCGATTGACTTTGAATTTCTATTACTTTAATCTTGGAACAAAAATAAACACATTTTATAAATAATTGGTGTATCTATTATGAGAGTATATCGCTATCGGCTTTTCATGCACACGTTAATAAAAGAGTAATAATAGAAACGTGTAAAATAGGATAACAAAGGAAGAATGCCTGTTCTTTTTAGCTCAACAATTTACTTTATTCCACTCAAATCCGTTGATTTAGTAGTGAATGTGAGTCTTGCAGAAATTTAATCTAAAAGACCTCATTAGTATGAATGTATAACTTTTCCGAAAGCAGTCGCTTTGGTGAACCGAAAGACAAAAAGAAACGGTTGTGTGAGATCCAAGCGGACGCATGACCGCACATGGTTTTGATCGATTGACGCAGAGATGAAAAAACGAAGATTTGTTCTAGACGTTTTGTCCTCTCACCTCCCCACCGAGCTGTCCGATGCGAACACCCTACCTGTCCATCAGCCACCCCTTCATCCGCAGGAGTGCCACAGTGTGAAGATGTATCCGACCGAGTGCCAGAGATACAAAATCTCACATTTTGTCTTCGACCGCAAACGCTGCGCCCTAAGATAACGAATCGAGGCTCCTGTAATGTCATTTTACGCTATCGAATCCCTGCTTTGGACAGCCTCAATATGCGAAAATCGCATTCGAGTGTCATTCGAGAATTTCAAAACATAAGTGAATCACGTTGAAACCTCTTTTCATTTTGCTTCAGCCATTGAAATATTTGAGATGGTTTCTGTAGAGGACTTCACTGGTGACGAAGAATCGGCAGACTAGAAGCATCTGCTATCGAATGAAGGGGAAAATAATGAACGATCATTTGAAAATGGTTTTTGTTCCCACGGTTCAATGAATCCTAAGATCAATGCCATTTGAAAAATTACCAAATATAAATTCTGGCAATTTGGCTTACAACCATTTGGTATCATCATAAAATTAAATATATATATACACGAGTAAAGGTGTGCTTGCTTACAGCAAGCAATTCGATATCCGAAAACATTCGAAAAAATAATATTTTTTTGAATTTTTTTATCGCAGGGTATATTAAATTGAACACGATTTCTGACGCATTTTTTATGGCAACATTTTCCCGTCGAACTAAGGACATTCCTTCTAATAATTTTTCATCATTCGCATGAGTATTATTATCTTCATAAACACTCCAAATTTCAAAAGGTAATTCATTCAGGAAATGCCTCAATAGAAGTTCTTATTTCACTTGGCATTCCTTATGGAGATATAATAAATGCTCCCTAGAATCGAACCAACGAACATTCACAATATTATGACGGTAGCTTTATATAAATATGTGGCCTAGCTATGCATCTGTGGAATTTAAATTTTTTACACTATCGGAAAGTGTCTTAAAAAGAAGTTCGAAAATCAACGCCATGTACTATTATGAGAAAAATCGAGATTAAGGCTCCCTCTGGAATCGAGACAGTTAACTATATAGATATCTATAAGGAATCGAAGTTTGATTGATCTATATATCATATTAATCTAGATATGATTTTTTAATGCTTGAAAATATTTCACCTCCTGGCATCGAACCCACGAAAATTTGTAAATAAAGAAATAGTATTTTCATATATAGATATATATATGGTACAGCCACAAATAATTTTATTGCTCTGACTCCATGGAAAGTAATTTTTATCTTTGAAAAACGACCCTATACATTTTTATGAGGGAAAGTCCGACTTTGGGGCCTCCTAGAATCGAACCCATGATAGGTAGGGTCAGTTTTCGATTTTTTCCTGATATTTAGTGGGCTATGATTGAAAATACATTGCACTTGAAAGTATCAATGTCTGCTCAAGAGTATCTATTTGGAGCACTGTTTGGGTTGTTAAGGGCTAGAATTAATGAGACCGGCACACAAAGAACCCTAGGAGGTCTCACACACACACGTGCTAGGGCAGCTGCGGTGTCAACACGCGAACGGGTCATCGTCACTTGAATGCACTTCCCACGCCGAGTGTCCATCGGATATCGTGTTCCCAAGTATCGATCCCCCATAAAATTCGAGAGGATCATTTATCCAGCGGTTGCCCTTTGCACTCACTCGGATTGGTTCCTCCCAATTGACAACTACATTCAGTCTTCTTTGAAATACGCTTTCAGAGGGACAAACACGGTTTTTTCTGTGCGATTAAAGTATCTATTTATAACTTTAGTGATTTTTGACTTAAAAGTATACTTTAGGTATAGATAGAATACAAAGTAGGTACAACGTGCTTTACCCAAAGATTTCTTAGGAGAAATGATAATATAAATCTGTTCCATAAATTTCATCGGATTGCACAGAATGCTTTCAAATCGAAAGAGTAAAGAGATGAGACTTTCTATGACAACCGATGATCAATGGATCGCATTAGATTTCAAACATTTAATTATTGATACCTCTTTAAAATTTTTTCTAGCGAATTAGAGATAATAATTTGAATGCAAACAATATTTCTCTGGCCCACTTATTTTTTAAAATGGCCACAGTTGTGTCGAATCTGCTACTTGTTAATGTCCTCCCAACCAATGGTTCATTTGCTTGATTCACGGCAAATGGTATGAGCAAATTTATAGGAAATAAAAGCTTTTTCTGGTAAAAGTCTTTATAATCTTTCAATTTAATACGAAAGAATAGTTGAACCCATAAAAACGAAAATGCGATCACTTTTACTGCAATTCAAATATTACGATGGACTTTCATCCTATTCAGCATTTTTATAAAAAGGAAACAGTAAATTCGAGAGAAATTTTTAAATTCATTTTATCCAACTAATTGATTCTTCGGCTGAGATACAGCGAATTCCTTTTATTGAGAGTCTCAACTATTTCTCGTCCATTGGAAATGGCAGTGAGGGTAAAATGGGAGCCTTGATGACCACTTCGAATGGGACAAATCGGGGGAAGAGATTAAAGGAGAATTTATGGAGCTCTTTGACACTCGAGCCTTTGAGCGTCCACTGAAAATGCATTTGCTGCATTCGAAATCCGGGATTCCACCTCTTTTTCATCGAGCGAATGAATCGTTAGGAGGTCAATTAGATGTTCAAAGTTATTCTTTAAAACCATCGAATCCACAAAGTCATTGGGGATTAAGATTGAATTACTCTTCGTTGTACCGAAGGTGAGTTTCGATACCGATTTGTATTTAGTGTCATAATGCATTCTAAAACATCAGCCCTCTACCATAAACATTGAGAGGGATGACCTTATGGTCGCTAAGAGGTATTCTCTGCGATTGTTGGACCGAAAACGTAGGGTCAGAGCGTGGTCATGGTACGATTGCCCCGAATCGGAAGCACCGTGTGCAGCTGTGACCCTTAACAAAGACGAGAAGATTTATCGATTGTTTATCCCGCAACCCCTGAGCGATTAAAATTCCATTTTCTGAATGGAATGTTTTGCCAACAGAGTCGAACAAAGTATCGAATGCAACATCGAGTAATCGAGCCTTCGATTGCTGTTTCCCGCAATCGAATTCAATTCGAATGCCAACGCGAAATTCACTACTAACGAAGGCTGGATAACCGAATGACGATTTCCATTAAACCGTCATTATTTTGTTTCATTAAGATTTACCGAAAGAGGAGTAGAAAAGCGATAAAATTCCATCCTCAAGCGATTAGATACAAGACTAAAGAACAGAGTATTTTGTGTGAAAATTGAAAGTCGATTTTGCTTGCAAAGTAATTAAAATCTATTTATTTGATAATTTCATTCGAGTAATTTCGGCTTCGCCAACCAATGCCGAAATTTGTTTTATGAAATTCCTTTGCACGTTGTAAATATTTCATTGAATAAAATTATGTTCGCAATATTGTTTTTAATCTCATAAATAAATTAAAGTTGAATTCCTTAATTTTGAAAGATGGAGAATAATTTTAGAAAGTAAAATGTGACGCAAATATTCTACGTACCGAGGAACGCCGATTTAAAGTAACGCGTTTTCCTGAAAGACTTTGTTCGCAATTCGGTTCGAATGTATTCAAAAGGCGTTGTACCGAAAGCTCCTTCGAGGAAGGGTTTGTGGAATCTGACGAAGAAATCAGCATCAGCATCTGATCTCGGTCACGTGTTTTTGTTCCCACGGACAGATAACACGTCTTACCCCTTCGCAGTGACCTTAATTCGTGCTCGAAAGAGAACTTTCTTCAACTACACTTCATACGTATTTCGTTATCAATTGTTTTTTTGGGATCGTCTTCATCATTCTCGGAAAATAAAAGTTTTAATTTATTAAAATTCTGAAAATAATTTAAAGCAGAATATTTTACGTTAAACATCGAAATCGTGGATTTAGACGTAATGGGTAAAAGGTGCACTTTTGCTTATACTCTTGATAGTCGAATTCATGAGCGACGATTCGACGAATTTAAAAATTCTTTAGATGTGGTAAACTCGGCGGATGGTCATCGACAAATGAAATTCCGCAAAATCTGAAAACACAAGATTAAGAAACTATATCCATGTCACCCAAATGCGGAGATTCCTTTCTTATTTAGAGGAAACTTGCGGCACAAAAGCTTATTACAAACACTCTCGAATGAAAATAACCACACATGGGAATTTCCGGAGAAGTGCGTTGATATGTTTCATCCAGTGCACGCCCGGAGACGTGACTTCTGACGAACGCCCGTCTAAAGTTTCCGAGGAAACAAACAAAAGACATGCGAAAGAGGCTGTTTCCATATGTCTCCCAGATTTTCAGCAACTTCGTGAATATTAAAAAGAACCCTCTTTAGAGAAAAAAATGCTTCCTTTTCGTACGTGATTTTTGCTATGAAAATTCTTGGTTATAAATTATATATATAAGTATTTCTTAGTTCATAGCGAAATAGCCAAAGGAACTAACCGAAAATTATTTCAAGTCCGATTCGTAAACTGATTTAGATGACATTAGTAAGGAAAATTATGATACATTTATGACGCCATGAGACGTATCTCAGAATGACCACCTCTTACGGTGGATGAAATAGATTATCACAAGCCCGCAAACGTTTCTGAAATCATTCCAAAAGATTCTAATAATATGACTTCCTTACAAACCTTTCATTCCTTAGGTAGTATGGCTTACCGTAAGTGGCTGTCACATATTTTATTATTTATTTTAGGTAAACAGAAAATTAGATTCGGAAAAGTTTTCGAAATAAGAAAATCGCTTGGAAGTGTGTTTCACACGACAGTTTGTCACGGATTCTGCTCGAGTCTTTCAAATGAGGGATACGCGTTGATGGAACAAATGACCCTCAAATTGGATACGGTTTAAATTAGAGCGCTATAACTAATCGATTCTCTTAATTGGTTAAATCGATAAAAATAGAATATCCTTCTCGGGAAAATCAACAATTGGGCTGGTCTACTTTATATAGCCAATGACAAAACAATCCCATATATTGGCTTTTCAGGAAGATAACCGAATCTCAAGTATAATTATGAATACAAAAGAATTGACGTGGAAATGAACGGCTTTATATTCCAACAATGATATAAACAGAAGATATAAATATATGTAATTATAATTGATATATAAATAAAAAGATGAATAATGCGATTCCTTATACAAAAGAGGGCGACTCTTTAAGCGATCCATTTGGAAAATCGACTTAGAAATTGATTCGTACGATCACTACAAAAGAAACCTTCAAAGCTTTATCGAAAATTGTTTATTTTATGAATAGTAAGTAAAAATGCAGATTTGAATGTATTTATACAATATATAAATGCAGATTTGAATGTATTTATACAATATATTTGAATTAATGTATCGCGACAATAGTAAGAACTTCTCTACGAACTGTCTTTCGGTGTCTCTTCAGATATCGAATATAAATAAATTGTTTCGTGCTTTCGATGCTGGACCAGTGACGTCATCAATAAATGTGCAAACAAAGTGATCCCAAAAATCCGCTCAGGAAATGCCATTGGAGGTATTCAGTTGGGCAAATTGTCGTTAAATAGAAAACCCTTTTCTTCGGTAAATAAGAAAGCGATAGCAGATCTTTGATTATTAAATATTACTAATACAGTCATTTGAAAAATGAAGGCGATTAGAAGAGATTATGCGCAATTATCGCAGAGTGAATCTAAATCGAGATCATTGGATGTCACCGAAAGCGCGTGAACGTGGAACTAATGAGGAAGGAAGAAACATTTGTTCCGCTAATTAAAAGAAAACACGGATTCGAGGCTGAGTTGGGAAATTTTACGGAACTAATTCGTTTAGAAAGATGTCTGTATATATTTTTGTCAAAGTGAGGTGGGATATGTAAATATTAGAGTTTGAAAAATTTTACTATAAGACTAATATTACGTCGAAACTAAGCGAAAAAGATGCATCAAAAGTATCTTATTTCTTCTCTTAATTTAATAAACATCGGAATTTGTCAAGTAATTGGATGGAATATCTCTTTGATAAATTTGATATGATCGACTAAATTCCCTTGTTTCTTTACATAATAGCAAAAATAAAGGAATAGATAAAAGACGAACGTAGTATATTTAAATAGCGAGATATTTATACTTCCGTTAAATATCTCTGCTTCCACACGAACTATCTTTTTATTTAAACGATTCAATCGCATTGTCAAATCAGCTATCGAACTCTTCAAGCATTTCTTCATACGATTTTTGCTATTAATAAGATAAAAGTATATTTTATGCGCTACCTAATGTCCTTTTAACAAGAAGTATATATGCATCTAATATGAGGCGAAAATCCTATTCCCCAGAGTATATACGGAATAATCTCTTTTTGCAGTATTTTTCTAATATTTGTTCGAAATAATTATTTGCACGCTTCGAACTTACCATTGCGATGCAAAATTTTAGAGCGGTAATTGGCGTGATGAATTTTTACACCTATTCAACAATTCCAATTATTATACAAAAATGCAAACCTTTTACTATTTTCGACGTTCTGAACTATTATTCTTAATGAATCATTGTGAAGCTATTTGTTTCTTTTCCCTTCAAACATGATTTTGGCGGTTTAGGCATTTGATTATATGATAGTGGTAAAATAAATGATTGAAAATAATATTCATTATTTCATTTCCGATAAAAATGTACTGAAACGTCCTCAAGAATATATCTTCACACCTCGAAATTCTGTTGAAATGGATCGATTGAGGTGAGAGCAACTTTAAGTAAAAAAGAAACACTCTTTGGAGAGTAGAAATTTAAAGTTGTGCCGCTAATGTATTTCGGCTTAATCCAAATAGTTATATATACTTCATACTGAAATTTCTTTATTTTCAAAAGAAAACATATCGCTAGTTGTGTAGACTCGAAATATGCATGGACATACATATGAGGGTCGACCCATGTATACAAAACGCGGGATTTGAATGAAACATGCTTATAGGCGGTTAAACTATTATTTGGCATAATAAGAAAATCGAGGCAAACATGGGCCATTTTAGCGGATATTTCTTCTCTTTTCTCAAAGAACGAAATTTTGATTCACTTGGTAAACTTCATATGAAATAGTGAAATTTTTTATCTACTTTGATCAATATGCTATTAGAGTTTAAAAATAAAATTTCAACATTGTGAATGAAAGACATGGAAGTAACTTTCGGTATTATTTTTTAATATCATAAGCTAATCTTTCAAATATTTTATTAGTTTCTATGAAAATAGTAGAGGAATTTATATCCTTGTATATCACACAGAATTTAATAAATACTAAAGTTTTTATGGTTTTCTTAATTGTTATCAGAAATATTTTTTTTCCTACTTCTCCTTCTTCCCTTATTAAACACTCTATAGCAATGAGTTCCTGAAAACAATATGAATGATGGAACTTGATGGTAGATATATAGCTGTGATGGATTTTGTCCGTAATAATCGTACTTTATGTGCAGTTCACGTTTGAAGTTTCAAAACAAGGTTCCCTGTTACAGATGAAATGTAACTAGATTCGTCGCGACATTTGGGATCATATTTTAATCCATTGCACTTTATCGGCAGAAAAACGTGACATCCTTCTGTTTTGAGAACTAAGTTGTGAATCCTTGCGAACGAAAAGGAACATTCTAGCAACAGACGTCCGAATGTTGTTTTAGAGGCCGTTGGTGGCAGCACCAGACAAACTGCCATTTCCGAAGGGGGATTTGGATGCATGGGATGTTGTAGGAGGACATTCGTTAATGGGAGAATAGCTTTAAAACACTTCAAAGTATTGCACGTAAATTAATGAGGGAAAAATTTAAGACAAACGCCTGATAAATAATATTTTCAAATGATGAACACATTTACATAAATACTCTACATACCACCTTTTTGGACTATCTTTTATTTCAGCCTAATGCTATCGCATAACAAAATGACTCCATTTGATGTAAAGTGACATCTTTGAATGATTGCTAAAATACACGTATCAAAGTAAAGGTATATATTTTCAATAATAAAGTCTTGACTTTTTTCGTCGGATATGTAATCGTCACTCTGAGTCGCGAAATATTTAATTTCGAGGGAAATCGAATTTTTTGCCTTTAATTTTCTATCTAAATCAGAATTCTTTTCGATAATCTCTGAATATAGGACTAGAGCCTAATCTTCAGTTATCTTTATTCGGGTATCTTAAAACATAATTGAAATACTATTAAGATGAATTACAAATGTAAGGTATTCCATCAATATGTCCACTGCATTACACTTTCGAATATTCGCAACAAATATTTTCACGTGAAAACAAATTCTTTATCTACAACTTTTTGCTTGTAAATCACGGATTTATGTTTTACAATGCGTTAACGAGAATAAAGTATCTCAGCGTTAGAAATTATTCACGTAAAAAATAAATATCAAAGGCTCCGTATTGGGGAGCTCTTTTTTTTGTAGGCGCCACGGAGACCGCATTCCAACGCCGATGAGGGGTGCAACGGGAAAAGACATCTTGTGGACCTAAAAAAAATCGAGAGTATCCTCCAAATAAGAAGAATGACGGTGCGAATACACAGCCCTTTATCAACCGGACTCACGACTATTTTAAACATAGACAAAGAATTTAGCGTAAAAGTGTTAGCTCTCTTGAGGCGTTTTGAAACAAAGAGATGCTGCCTCCACAGAGGGAACTGACGAAAACGATGATCCAGTTTAATAATGTATTTTTAGCGAAAAATGGTAAAGAATTGAAGGGTTCTTATTCGACGGGTGTTGATCTTCGAATTCGGAATATGTTTCTCAGTGAAGATATCGATTTCACGAAAATATCGATGGAAATGGCTTCCATGTTCGATGAGAAGTACCGGATTTTAGGCTGAAACTTCGCTGTGCCCATGTTTCTTATCACATTCTGTGAAATATAATTTAATGAACACAGTACTTCAGTTACTGTGTCACGGAATTCCGTAGCAGTCACTTTGTCAGAGGCCCATGAGCGAATAGTTTAAAGAATATTACCATGAGATGTTAGCGAAACCGCGGGTTTGCAGCTTCTAACGACGGACGTAAGACACAGCAAACGGATCTATTTTCACGTGGACATAAAGTGCACTCACTTTTTCAGTCTTCTTAATCTTTGACCCCCGGATTGTTGTCAATCGGTTGGCTCTGATTGGTTTATCGCCCTCAGATACGCTGGAATCATTCGGTTCCCCAAAACCAGACTGTCTAGACTTCATAGAAAGCTGACGACTCCACGAGTCTCCGGTGGCTTCGACCATCGAAGGCGAGCACCAAAGTCCCTATAATTTTTTGGCTTTCACTACATTACTCAGAAAATTAGAAATGATTATAAAGAGTACTGTTCGTTTTCGGCATCGGTTTTATGCGGACCAAGATATGTTTCACCCGAAAGAAATTGTCTCGGGTTAAAATCATATAAATAGACACCCTTCCATAAACGACTTTTCGTCGTTGACTTTCCAAAATGTTGTTATGAACGAATAATTGGACTTTCGGTTAAATATGTATCACCAACTTATCATAGCGACAGGATGATTTGTCATGTATCTTTTACGAATAAAATATGAAATTACATTAAGTAAGAGAGAATTTTATCATACACAATTAAATATTATTAACTCACGCCTTACATATTACGAGTTGAATTATTATATGCAACGAAAACTATAATTCAGTAATCACCAAATGAAATTCGGTCGATTAAGGATTTGAATATGAGAAACATATTTGCGTTACCAAGAATCGGTGGAAATTCTTTCTGAAAATATGAAGAACGCATACAAAAAGGGTATATCATACACTTAATGCATAAGAACGTCCCTGAATCCTCAAATGCCTCTGAAGACCATCACAAAAATAAAAAGAATAAAAGAGGCTATTCGTTAAAAGACAACCGATTCCTTCACATGCGAACGCGTTTCCCTTTAATACTTAGGAAAGATGGGGTGGATAGCCAATATTCAAACTTGAGAGGGTCTTTTTCCATTAGAATACAGCGACAATAAACATTGTCAAAATCTACGAAAACATCCATTTTCATAGATTTCAAAATTAATGTATTTCCTTCAATTATCCGATGTATTTCATCAAAACCGGAAAAGGGATTAATATAAGATACGTATTGACTATAAAATAAACAAATCTAGAAGAATAAGTGTTTTCACAATAAACGAATGATAAAATATAATCTAATTGTGGATATAAAATACATAAATGCTTGTGTACAAGACATTTAAGGTCCCTCTGAGAACTATGTACATTTTGATAATTGCGAAGTTTTACATATTTGGATCCAAATTATAATTTGATTGTAAACGGAAAATGAAGGAATTTTATTTCTGAGACTTCTACATTTCATCTTGGTCGATTAAGTAAAGAAATAATGCTAATCATTCAGTTGGAATATTTTTAATGTGTATAATATGTGGTTGTTTAACCAATTGAAAATTGAAGGAAAATTGTGCTCATTCAAAATGTGATAATTTCTTATTTTGGTTTTCATGTCAAAATTCAAATAGGGTGATGTTTGTTTATGTTTGTGCGATTTGATCATGGTGGGATGAAACGAACTTCTGCTACATAAATTCAGTTGCAGATCCTCTCCAATAGCGACTAATCCTCATATTTCATCAAAATTTCCACAACATTTCAATTGTTTTTGTTCCTACGTCATTCTCTTTGGGCTCCTTCACGACCACGCAAATCCATTCAAAAAAGTTTTGTTTCATTTTAAACGGCTTACATTCATTTTAAAATACATTTTTATTTCACTCCGTCGTTTGTTTTGACAGAGTTTAGTGATTTATAAAATATTTTGCATAGGGTTAGTCAAATTAGACTCTAAAAACCTTAAGTACCCAATAAATATTGCAAAAGATAAAATATGATAACTTATTCTCTTAATGATTCTGCTGGCGGCTCGCTAAATTTTTGCTTCTTTTTCATCTTCACGTTTCAATGCTTCGGAATGAAAGTTAATCTCATTTTATTATGTTTTGTCACAGAATGTGAAAGTTAAGAAAATACAGAAGTTTCCGATGATTAGCTATGAAGAACAAATTCCGAGTGGCGCATTCTAAGATGCAAATCAGTTCAGTATTGTGTAATATTAAGCTATAAGTTTTATAAACAAATGAAATTGAAAAATAATGAAAAATCGACATTGTATTTAGTATTCAAGAACAGTGTGATATCCGGAATAACTTATTACCTTAAAAGAAAAATGATTGAGTTGTTAAAAGGAATCAAACGTCATTTAATATAGAAATAGATGTATCGAATGATGAAGCCGTTTGAATAAATGTGCCCTTTTCGTGCGTATGCGGCTTATCGACGGAGAAATGGGACGATAACGTATGGGAACCACAGCCAAAGAGACATTCGAATGGGAACACAAATGGTTAACTAAGTACATCCAAGAATAACTTTCATATTTCCGATCAAAAGAGACATTTGGAGCGAAAACGATGACTTTATCAAACGATGAAAGTTCTTATGTGTTCTGACGATTCATTCGAATGAAACCAAGACGATTAATCCAATGAAAAATAACTAAAAAAGAATTTCTGGAAATGATAGGTTTTCATGCCATCTTCAGCTGAATATTGTATATATGTTCTAAACAGAAGTTTTTTTAAAAGCGAAGGCGAATACTTTCAGTGGTTGAATTTACGAAGAAGATTTTGTCATTAAGAAGAGTAATTTATCATTAGAATGAATACAATTCTGGGTTTGATGAAGAAGCTGGCAAATAATATTTGCTACCGAACTCACATATATATAAGAGGAAAATTAGAAAACGAAAAATAATCTTCAGGATTCAGTTGACTTTGTGAATAACGGATATTTGAAATTCGGTATTTTATATTCTTCGTTTGAGTTGAACGAATGAAATGTCTTATAAATTATCGAATCCATAGAATCAAAGTTCAACTCTTAAATATTCGATATCTGAAGCGACATTATTTTCGAATTTCGAGTAATGGATATGATACAGAAATGGGAATTTCTTTATTTTCAGAGAATAACTTTCTGGAATAAAGATGCATTACATATATTAATGCAATTTGAAGTTAAACTTCGCTCAAATTAAACTTGAATATTAGTCAACCGATTCAGTTCAGGATCGTTTGACTGAAATTTATTCTTTACGATATTTAAAAGACTATCCAACTCAACGAATCGTAAATTTTACAAAATTTCGATTTTTGATCTGAGGAATGAAGAACTCTGAGGTTATCCTCTATGATCTTTAGCCGAAGGGGATCCCACAAACAGATTGCATGGAAATCCTGCCAGAATGGACCCCTGGGGACATTCCAAAGTCAAGTGTCTATATTTAATAGAATCGGATCATAAGACCAGAGCGAATCCCCAAAAGCCACAATCGGCCCCTCTGCAGCATCCCCCTCAGGATGTGGTGAGTCACGCCATCTGATAACGGACCTCACAACTACCCCTGGGACCCCACCGATCTGCAGATTAAGTCTTAAAAATACATCCGATTAAAAGCTTCGGAAGAACACGGGCTAATGTATGTTTAATTTGCGACAATTGCGTACAAAAATAAATAAACTAAATCTCCAGAAGAAGAATTGTGCGCTTTTGTAAAATAAAACATTTACGACCATAAAATTGACATAATGAAATATACGGATCCTTCGAAATCCCTCGTTTGAATTTTTCACTTTTCAGTGTGCACTGCGCATCGATTGTCTTTTGATTTAAATAACATTATTTAAAGTGAATTATGTTACTGATTTTGTAATCAAGCGTTTTCTATCTCAAGTAATTCAAACTTATAGTTTCTTCTTCAAAAGGTCTTGAAAAACTACTCTTTGAAGTTTTAAGAGCCTTCATTTTGGTTTAAAAGATAAAATCCTAATTAATTTAGAAGATAAAATTCGGTTTTATTCTTGGTTTTATGATTCACAACATTTAACCGAAAATAATCACCATCTGACGCTCCCTCATTAAGTAAGCGCTTTGGCGTAATTTAACACTTCTAGTTTATACTAAATGGTATGTCTCTTGTTACTCAATTCATACTTCTGAGGGTATTTTTAAAAACAAATAGTTTTAAGCACTGATACCAATACCTTCACATATAAGACGCGATTAATTTTTTTGAGACCTAATTTAGGTAAGAAGTCAAATGCGGTATATCTGTATAAATACAAACTGCCGGAGTTCGCGCCGTATATCGTTGAAAGAAAGAATTTTACGACCGAATTCTTACCTTCATTCGGTTGAGGTGTACATATAACATAAATCGAATCTTCAACAAAGATCTTTCCTTATTAAGTAAATAACAAAATAGTATCTAATCTATTAGAAATTTCCAAACAGCGTCTAAGAGTATTTTCTCAAAGCTTTATTCCTTCATAAAAATTCCCAACTAAACGCCGTACACTTTCTCAAGAGCGTGTTTCGTCCGCCAAATCCCAAATCCGTGACGCGTACTCCAGAGTGAAATTCTCTTGACAAGAATCATATCTTTATAGTTGTTTAAGGTTATGTGTTTATGTTTTTGATGAGATATTCACCTGATGTAACTACTTCTACTTCCATAAGTGCAGGATTAATTACTCTGACACAGGTACTCAGGTGGAGTTGTCCACTCCTGAATACGTAAGATCGAAGGTTTCTGCGGCGAACAGTTGTATACATTGCGTCTGTTTTCGGGAAACAGCCACAATGGATACTCCTGAATACGATGATAATCCTTTGGTCCAACTGATCAATTCACTTTTCTATCTTTGGTGACTTTTATTCCGATTGATATGTTGCAGAGAATATCTTTGATCCACTCAATTGCTTTCTTATTAATCCAACTTCAACTTGCAAGTGAATTTGTATTCTGAAAATCTTCTTAAAGTCGATTGCATCCACGCTGTCGAATGGGTCGACGAGGTCAGTATCTGTAAAGTAAAAAACTGTTATATAATAACTTTTATAATCTTGAACTTTGGTACATATTATAAATTACATTTTATTATTAACCCGAGTTACATTTTATTACTCTAGCAAATATGATATGACCACGTGGATAAAAATATTATTAAAATGAAATATTTTTTACCCAAATAAAAAATTTAAAAAAGAAACTGAAGTAGTATATAAATGTTACCATTTACATGATAATTTATAAGAACATTTCCTTAAAAAACTCTTCTGTGTATTATTGAAATTAATCTTCCTTTAAGATATCGCTCAATACTCACAAGTATGAGTTTTTCTATTTTCTTTCCTTAATTAAGACGTATTTACAGCAATTATATGTTTTTTGCTGTTTTAAATATCGGATTAGAAAGAGATAGATGGTTGTAATGCGAGTACAGAATATTACGCAATAAAAAACGTTAGTGATGACTTTATAAAAATAAGAAAGTAGTTCTAAGTAGATCGCATTCTATGATAACTCTAAGCAATTGACAGCTCCGGTTGAAGTTTACTTCAAAGTGGAATTCACTGTTACACGAGTATAAACATTGTTTCGTTTTCTTTTCAACGGAAACTGATCTCCGCCGAAATAGGCGTCGAAATGCGTTTATCCGAAATAAAAGGATTGAAAAGATGAGTCTGGTTTTGAACTTCCGCTGGGACAGGTGGCGACAAGATGACATCTGCGGATAAGGCGTACACAACTCGTTATTAGAAGACGTTTTAATGGTGCGGAACTTTTCCGATTACTAGATAAGGAAAGACTAAAGCGCGACAAGAATTCCTTTGGCGTGAAGATGTTCGATAGCATATCTACATTGAGATTTTCTTCTTCTTGCGTCTGAAAATATACCTCACGAAATATCGTCTTAAAAATAAATGGTGTTTTTTTACCTAATAACTTAATAAATATGCAGAGAGATTATTTATTTGATTCTAGAAGTTTCAGAATGAACTATTGTAAAATATTACAAAAAATACGAGCAATTAAATACCAGTATTTTAACGCGTAAAAGTTAAATTTATTATTTAAATTACAATGTAATCGAAAAAACGTTTATTATAGATTTTATACGGAAATAAAAAGAACGCTACATACTGTACTGGACTGTTGTTCAAGAAAGAAGTTAATAAGAGTTTATTACAAAAGAACATTTTTGTAGTTTAAAATATCATTTAAAAAGTTGAAAATGCCAATAGTATAGTTAACAGACAATTACAGGGAACAAAATTCCTTGTCAATGGAAATTCATTAAGAGATACGCTGAGAAAGACGAATTGAATTTTTAAAACATTAATATTGTGGAGTTTAAAATATTCTTAAATAAAATGCAATGAATACGCACATTTGACGAACAAGCTTCATTTTTACTATACCCTTTCGTTTAGATATTAGTTACAGTTTCAATTTTGCCAAGAAAATAAGATGTCAAGGAAAAGAAGAGATATTCATAGGGTAAACTCAAAAAAACGTGTTTCGGAGGATTTATATATATATATAAATTGGCTCCTTACTCCTTGGAATACAGACATTTTAGTCAATTCATTGTCTTTCGCTAATTTACTTAAATTTCAATTACCTTTTATTGCTATCAAACATATAGTAACATATATATATATATATATATATATATATATATATATATATATATATATATATATATATATATATATATATATATATATATATATCAATATTATATATAACATATATATATAATATTGATATGTTTTTCAAACTCATAATTGTTATTTCAGAAAGAGCTATTAATCATTTGGAAATCATTATCTCGAATGGATATTTTTTTAAAGGAGCGCTTGATAATGAAAGGGAAGTGTAATTATAAAAGTGGAAAAGATAAGAATATCTTGCGATATTAGATGAATTGCAATATTCCGTGACTATGGAATCGTATTGCCTACAAAATACAAAACTAAGAATTGACACCCAAATTATCTTAGAAATTTCCAATTGGTTGAGGGTTCTCAAACATAGATTAAAAAGATATTACATGGAAAACATCGTTTTTTTTATTTCTCTGAAGAACAGTTATTTAAAAATACTTTTATTTGATCATCTTTAATATTTTTATCAAATCCGCTTGTAAATGTAAAACTCTTCCTTTAACATACTTTAACTACGACTTCATCGCAATTTTATTTGTAATCGAAATTATTAATATTTTGGTTGAAATTTGTACAAATGTGAAGTCCTGAAATTGAGTTTTTATAGATGCGAATCAGTCGTATTGACATAAAGGATCGTATAATTTTTTCTACTTTACAGAATAAAATATCTCGACTTTCATCTTCGCTTAAGATACACAATTTCTTTTACTACATTAATTTCCATGAAACTCCTTGAGTCAATTTCAGTGAGGACTTAATCGGTGCAATCGAACATTAGTTGTTTCAGGAAGTGATGTATTCTAAATCGAATTCATATGTAATAGAAATGAAAGAATAGAACATTATTCTCTCATATTACTTATAAGAAGTGTTTGTTGGGATTAATTCTTTTGCTCGTTTTCCGATTATAGTTATTATTTTAAGGAAATCAGTACTGAAATTAGAATAAATCGATCGACCGAATTAAAACTCTTCTGCTCTTTGTTTTCTCATTTTTTCCTCCGAAAAGTTTATATTTCTTTGATGGGAATCCATTCACCCGATGTGAATTAAAACAACTTCTTTTGGCATAAATCCACTTAAAATGCCCACTGAGAAGGAAAGCCGATATCAGCCGTAATTCTAATCTGCGACGGAGGTTTCAAAAGGTTTTGACTGAATTCCGACTTAATTTCACTTTGCAAAATTTTTCCGAAATTCATGTCAAATAATCGACGCCTTTAAGGAAAGATGGTCTTTCGACAAACGCATAAAGAAGCCGAAAACCCAGAAAAGGGAAGATGGCAAAAAGTGGAGTGGATTCCGAAGCAGTTTCCTCTAATAATTTCATTGCATTCGTTTATTCTTAAACAAAAAAATTATTTGAAGTCTCATTCATTTTAAATAACTAAATACTTCGCTTTCGTTACTTTTAATATTTTCACACGGATTCTCAGTAAAATAATTTATAGTTTTAAAAGTGATTTTTGGATGAATTGTTATTTTTCTATATTTCACTAATTCTTTTATTTGCAGGAGTTCGTACTTCTTTTTGCGAAATTCACTGCCATTTCCATTCAAATACTGAAAATCCAAATGTATCGCATTAATCTCTAATTAATTAATTGATAAAAGCGAGTATAAAATCTCTTATTGCTCAACTGACTTTCACAATCTAAGTCTTTAACCATTGATAAAGGAGATTAATCAGTGAATTTGCGTTAATGTACTAAGAATTTGAGAATAAGAATTGTCAATAAGATGGTCTTTCTTAAAGAACTATTAACCATACCATATTAACCATAACCATATTTCCGGTGCATTTAAAAAATTAAATTGGATAAAACTCGAAACTCGCAGAAAGCTTCACATTCTAACGTTAACATACTCTGTTTTGCGAACGCAATCTCCTGAATACCTCTTTTCCGAATTTGTAAGATTTGAATCCGTCCATAATTGCAATACTAGAGGGAGATTGAATTTACTAATTCCGAATCACAGAACGGAGACGTATCACAAATCATTTATTATAGCTGCAACCACGCTCTGGAATACTCTTCCCTCCCACATAAAATCTTCCATCTCCACCCGATCATTCAGAAGAAAATGTCTTACTCATCTCAATCATATATCCAATTTATCCCCTGCATCAACAGTTATCACATCTCTACAGCACTGATCAACGCTCTCTCTACTGCTCCTTTCACTCTTAACCTCCAATTCATTTAACTATGCACTATATATATATAACTATAATTTATAATTATTTTTTTTGCAGCTATATGGTCCAATATCTTCTAATTTTACTATTTACACTTTGCCTTTCTTTTCAGCAATCTTCTTAAATATACCGTTCAAAGTTTAATTACCTCTTTAGTTATAAGGTATATTTTCAAATTTAACATGATCTGACTCTTTGATTGCTCTTGTAACATTGAAATTTTAGTATTCTGTTTTATCTTTTCTTATACACTTCTTGTAACTCTAATTGCATAATTGCCACATCTCGTTTTGGATTTTATTCTGTTATTGGATTTGTTACTTTCTCTTTTGTGACAGTTGTGAAACTTGATTATTGATATTTTGTACTTCGCTACCAGGATTTCTATTTCTTCATTCTTTTTAGTTAATTCTATCAGTAGGTTTGTGCAGGTTTTTCACACCCCCCTTCATCGTGGGTGTTTTCCTGCAGTGGATTTTTTTTCCTAAGATTTTTTCTTAGGTTTTTATATCCACTTAAATCTCTCTTATAATCATTATGTTTCTCTTTCAAATTCTCTTTGTATTTTAAACTTTTTTTTTTAAGAGGTTAGATGGAAGAAGAGACTTTTTAGTCTCAATCTCGCCTCCAAAATAAAGACCTAATAAAGACCTAATAAAGACCTAATAAATTATGTTTTTATGCCGAACAATACTTCCATGTTCACACGCGTTCAACTTGCGTCTTGAAACTGATTCCCCATTGCAGTTTTGAACCAGGATTTATTCCTCGAAGATTTACTTAATCCGTAAATCTAAGTGTACTATAAAAATGAAATTACTTTCTTCATTTTTATAATACCTCATTTGTGACTATCCCGAAAGATGAATTCCAGAAAAGTTTAGAAATAAAAAATCAAATTTATTCAAAATAAAACATAAGGAAAAAAGGTAAATATTTGAATGAGAATGTATTATCACATACTGTAATAACGTAATCGTAATTGTAAAATGAATACGATTCCGAGCAAATGTATGATTAAATATTTTGAGGATTATTACGCATTTATCGAAAATATCTAATTCATTCAAGAATTGAAAATGCGCAAAATGAAGATAGTTCACGAAATGAGATTCTTTCGATATATTTCAAGTATCTAAACAATAAAAGACTTTTGAAAAAATAATTTGTCTTTTTCCAAAGTGACATCGCAGAATGCCGCTGCCGAAGAGGGACTCGGTGCCAGGCAACTCGTGGTGACTAGCACCGCCACAATGATTATCACGGATTGCTTTGGAAGGAAAGTATTCTAATAAATCATGCTAATTTATTGAGCTGTAAAACACTCCTCAAAGATTTTATAACTCCGCTTCATTTAAACGAACTTCATCAGCCACTCAAATTCAACATTACATTTTAGATAAAATTATTGATCCACGAACATAAATAAGAAAAAGAGTTCCATTCCTTGTGTTTCAAAAAATAAAATTCGGTTAAAATGTTCAAAAAAAGTCAAATGAAAGTATTTATCAAAATAACTCCTAAACATCCATTTTCATATGAATACACATCGGAAGAAATAACTCATCGATGGAAAAAGAGAATAGTTAAAAATTCGTGAGTGATTTTAAATTTCGAAAGAACAAAACATCCTATAAATAGAAAACGGTTTGACCTATGGAAAAAGAAACATCCATTTTTAATATATCTAAGACTGATCAGTTCATAAATAGGAAGTGAAGTTTTAGTCTTATATTGAAATGCACAAATTTATAATTCCGTATACTGTAATTATCAATGTAATAATACGATTGTAATAATATTTTCAGTAACATTCAACAAAGAGCACCAGTTGAGGAATATGAACGCACATTGTATGTTCGGAAAATAATAATATCAAATTCTTCTCAAATTGACAGTCAAAGGATTGAAAGCAAAAGAAGAGTTTTTTTACTGAAGCATCTAAAAGAATCTAAAGTTATTTTCTAAGCCAACATCAAATTGTAATAGCAAAAAACATTTAGAACGAATCAGAGAGTTTAAAAAATACGCTCTAATATAGGCTGTAAAAGGAACTGATTTTGAAATTCAAACGCAATTTCAAATTCATCGAGTTTGAATGTTTTTTTAAAAGGACACGGTTGTCACACACATTTCATCAGCACTCAAACATTCATTCATGAGTACGTCGTGTCTTTAACGTTCGTGCGAAAACACACACCCTAATAGATAAAGACGAGTTTGTAAATTTCGAATGAGCGAATCAATTAATAACAGAGAAATGTTCCTGAACATTTGTGGAACACTTTTTGTAGGATAAAGCATTTTAATGAGAAATATTAGAAGAGCAAAGTTTGAAGGATAGGTGATTAATTAAATTACTACAGCTATTTGATATACACAGTTGTTTTAGTCACAGCTTATTTTAGATAATGAAATCACGTGAATGAACGATAAAGCATAAATTGTTCTCTTCATTTTTTCGGAAAATTGAAAAGAACAATGAAGATTATAAATTAATATAATCCAATTCCATTACAGGCCCATGTGTCCAGGTGAATATTCCAGATATACATTGCATGATATGTTTACAGCTCCTGCCACACGCCATCTTGATCTTCAAGGAAAAATATGTAAACTTGAGGCGTTTTCAAGGATATACAAAAACTGTACAAAGAATTAGGAATGAATTTTAGAATAGATTGTCTGATCTTTAGTACAACGGAATAAAAATAGATAAATTAATGAAGAAATCAAAAGCATACAATTTAAGGTGTATAAATAGAGAATTGATATTTTATTGTCAATACAATAAATGTCATAATTAAAAATACCTTAAAGATATCTAATAAAACCTTTTGTAAAATTAGAAAATTCAGGAGAATCAGTAGAAAAAATTGACTTTATTGCATTTCAGAAGAATCTAAGACGAAATGAATGATTCTGTCCGTCGTTAAAATATACATTTTGTAATGATGTTCCGTTTAGCAGGAGACTAGAAAATTCTTTATCCGTCAGTAACATATTTTTGGAATTAAATACTATTGAAATATTATTTGCTATAGTTTTTGGAAGACCAAAATCAAATTTCTCGAAGTTGGTAATTTCGTTAGTTTATTTAAATTTACTACCCAATATAATGATATGATCAATGTTTTAATCTTTTATTTATACCCGATTATTGCGCTCCAAAGTCCTTTTTAAGACTTTCAGACATCAGAAACAGACATTCAGAAATCAGACGATGAAAATTCTGTGTGAATTTACAGTATAATTCGTTTTTCTCACGTCTATTTGGTAATGCATGAGCCTCTATTGCAGGGATCATAAATTCACCTTCTAAATGGCATCTCTTCATCGATCCATAAAAACTCACAATTATACGAACCATAAAAGAGACAGCTTTGGACGCACCCACAAAAACAGATGCCGACGGAATTCCAATATTACGCTAGCGATGACATGCGCTCCCCTCCGCGGCAAAAAGGCGAACTACATACCCTAGGACAATTGAAACGCGTTTTATAAACCTCTCAACGCCTGGGGTACATGAAAGATTTCGAGTGTGCTTTGAGAATAAAAAATGACGGAGAAATGATGGTGGCCTTAAAGTCTGGAGTCGTAAAACACGGAGAACACGAGAGGGTCTCCAGCTCTGCAGGAGTCCAACGCCAAAGGGGGTCATCCAGGTCTTCTGAATTTCCTTCGATGCCACACATGGTTAGCATAGCGATTTTCATAGTCTCGAACTAAAATTTAACTTTCGAGAAACTAATACGAACACTTTCCATAGATTTAATGTATCGAAGGAAATGAAAATCGCAATCATAATTTATGTCATAAAAAGTGTTCTTTTTACTCTTCCGTTTACATCTTGAAAAAAATTATTTGCCACTTGCTTAAGATGCTGTAGTTCTTAAAGGGATAACAAGACTTCGAGGAATTCCGGAAATGGGAGCGCTAACAGATCAACAATACTTTTTAACAATTGTGATCCATTTACCATTAACTCATGAACCACAATCAAATAATAATAAATATAATTATCGGTTATACTCACAATGAACAAAGTAGTCATTTATATTCAATAACAGAAGGAATTTTCAGCATTGCATTTAGATTTAATCGACATTTAAAGCGAGAACCAAGTATGTCGACGCCAGAAATCAAAATTACTGTGTATAACTACAAATACTTGCATGATTTTGGATTTAAAGTTATTCAGTATCCGAGTAGAACATCAAAATAGATTGCGATAGGTAGAAATTAAAGAAAAATAAATTAATTATTAAATAATAGTCTTCGTGGTTGGTGATTACTTAGTTCATTTTGCTTACATTTACAGAGATAACCCGCGAACAGTCCTGTGGCGTATGGCAGGGAGTGTCGAGATACCGATGTCCCTAATTACTCTTTATTCGCCCGTCTTATAGGGAAAAGGAATTCTAATAATTTTTACGGCTTAAAATGGCCTTTGATGTGACCCTGATTCGAAAATATGTGGGTATAAAGATACTTGGACCAATGGAATATTCGAATATGTGAATAGCACACATGGAATACCCATTACTTGTTGAAATACGAGAAGAAATAGATCAAATGATTTCGCTTGAATTGACAAATGTGAACAGCGAGTCTAAAATTTTCAAAACCTTCTCTTTAGTCTCCTAAAGACACAAACTAAAATTTACAGTACGAAGAACCTTAAATGTAAATAAATTACAATTTATAGTTAATATACACGATTAGGCCATGAAAAACTCTTTAATAACTCCAAAAGTGGGGATTATCGAATTAACTATTTTATATTCGATCCGTGCCACACGCCGGAGTCTATTTGCTTGACGACGAATAGAATTTTCATTGAGGGATATATTATTTCTCTCGAAGACATTTCCATTCTCAGATGTTTCCCGCTCACCTTCGCCCATTCATAACTGGAGTCAGGCGAATTCTTAGGTCGTTTGACAAAAACCCCTTTTCTGCGGGGCGCCGAGCAGCGTGGGTTCGTGCGGGAAGTACCTTCGATGCAAAAGTGTTGTCTTAGAGAATTTGCTGACACTATTTTCGCCACAGAACTACTTAAAATTCACTCCATTCTAGCAGAGTGAATTCTGTTTTGAAACATTTTACATTTAATGCTCACCACACCTTTTCATGGTTAGTGAAATCATTTTACTTTCGAAACAAGAAAGGCTAAAATTTTTAGTGGATAACTAATTTACTTTAAAGACTTTTATATATAATCGTGGGTTTTGAAGTACAATAATTTTACAAACCTTGCTACAAGTAATCTTTCATCATAAGTGATAAAACTCGTATAATTACTAATTTATTGAGTATTCCGATAGTCAAAAAGATAATAGAAATGGGATTTGAAAATAACGATGAGCGTTAAATAGCTTTCAATCTTGAATTTACATTTCTTCGGATTTATATATCCAAAGACATTAACCAAACTCAAAATATATTTCACATTCTTAAATAGAAATGTATGGAATACATTTACCTGAGTTAACGAGCTTTTGAATATTTTCCCATCCTCCGTCACAACGTTTACACTTCACACCTCAAATTGTTCGAGAAATTGGTTGACTTTTTAAAATTTGAGAGAAAGATATCGTTTCGTTTGAATCTGAGACGATCCCCTTGATAATTTGAGATAACCTATTTATAATCGTGTTACAATGGTATTCCAAAAGAACCGTTTCAAATTTGTCGAGCGGAGGACAAAGAAGTTTCCTGCGGTTTGAATTAGCACTTCCTCAGCCATTAAAGAACAGAAGAAGAACGCGGCTCGTGTCAGCGATGCTTTCCTAACGGAACTACTACGGGAAGAGATATATTCCTTCCGACGGGAAGTTACGTATAAAATATTCCGGGGATGAAGTATCGCCTTTAACATGCACGTTATATTTCACTTGATGGCGTTGAAAAACAACCCAGGAGGTGTTTATTTCAAGCCTCTTTGTTCGATGGAAATGAGGATTTCACTTTAAAGTGTAATACGAGAAGTTCTTGAAGATATAATCGGATCTAGAAAAGTAAAATTATGCCATCTGAGAATTGGAAAATCATAACACCCCATTTAGGAACGGAATCACTATTAAAATACGTTATTCTCATTTACTATAGCAAATAATATATCAAGAGACATGTACGTAGAATAATGTAACGAGAAACGAGTTGTGGAACGTGAATTTTACGGATGTTTTCTACTTTTGCAACATTAGAATGAGCAAAGAAAGGAAGAGGATTCTAACGTCCACGTTATAAAACCTCACGGAGTAGACGATATGCATTTCCCAGTAATTACAAATACTGTCTTAAGAAATATATATTAGAAATAAAACGCTATTAACGCTAGCAGATTTAAATGTCATATAACTATAAATAGTCCGTATCTTTATTTTCAGCTGACATAATAATGTTGCATTGTACAAAGTGTGAATAACGCTGTTTCGATTTTAGGGGGCGTTTCTCGGAAAGAAATGCATAGGGAAATCAGAACTCACAGTCCGGTGACAACGTCAATACAAAATCGTCATAAACGTACAATGAATCACTCAACAACTGTTCTTCATGTGAATTTATTGATTTCTATATCGTTATTATATTTAATACATATATATTTTGTACGTATATATATTTTGTACGATTTACTTGTACTAATCATTTTATTTTGTATGATTTGTTTTTTGATTTATTATTTTCATTTTACAATTGTTGAACTATTTACGCTCGTTTGAAACCATATCCTTGTTAAGTCGACTAGCATTTTTATTTAGAGTAATTGTAACACAGGCATTAAAATCACCAGCATAAGAGATCTACGTCATGATTATTCCCTTTTCATAGGAATCACAATAGCAGGTGAAGAGAGGCAACTCTAGTGCATTTGCATGGAGATTTTGCTCAATAATTAGAGGTCATTTAGTGATCCCATACTCTTTGACTACATTTGTCGATTTTTTAAACGAATGAACTTAATTTGGTAATTGCGAAGGAGCAGTTTTCTTTTAATTATAATTTCAATTTCAATCAGAAAAGAACTTTATTTTAATTGACATTACTACATTGAGATATTAGAATGAATTGGAAAATGTGATTTTCTTTTATAAAATCTATATTATTCAATCGAGATTTGATGCAAGAACTTCGAGGTATACAAAAATTAATTCATATTAAAAATTACTAAATTAACATTTTCCGCTTCAAATTCCAATGATTCGAATTAAATTTGGAATTTATAAAATTCAATATATTATTAGCATGAATACTAAAATAAATTATTTATTTGTATTTGATATAATAATTATTATTAATATTAATTTAATTATTTAATTATTTGATAATAATTATATTAATAAATAATATGTAAATTTAATTAATTGTTATTATAACAATTGATACTTTATACGTTAACCATTAAGGTTTACTTCAAATATAATCAAACTTTTAAATACGATTATGAAGATGCTACGGACACATTTTATCAAATCTACCTTTATTTTGATTAAAATATTAATAGATGAAATTCTCATATCATCGAAATATGATCGTTCTCTCCACAGTTTTCTATAATTCTTTTTTTTTAAATAAGATTTCAGTTCCATTGGTTCGTCTTAAAACTATCAGTATCAAAAACTAAAGTAATCAACTATTAAAATTTGGAGTGAACTACAAAAAGTAACAGTCCTGGAAGTTGAAAACAACAATAGCTTTAGTTGTAGCGAAAATAGGCATTTGAATCGTCGGAATCCATTTACCTTTACGAAAAACAAAAAAGCCGAACGACTTTTTAACAATCGTAACCAATAAATATTGTTAGGATTGATTAGCCATTTAACTTAAATTTAGGCAAAATCTCTATTTTCAAAAAATATAAATTAAATTTAAATATAAATTTTCAAAGAAGTCTCAAAACTCCTCACAATGTAAAGCAAGCAAATAACGTGAATACGTAATTTTTAATTCCAAGAACCAAGTCTTTCTACGCCACTCATTGATAGACACTCTCCCGCTTGCGTTCGAAGAGAAAGTTGCTAACCTTTGGAGCTTATTTTTCGCAAATAGAGCCAAATTAAAGGAATTTTGGATATTTTGATGATTTAATTCACAACTTTTATTTAAAATATGTACGTTAGTGATAATAGGAGCGTGACATTATGGAAGACAATTTGAAAAGTATGCTACAGATTTTGCTGTTCAGATTACATCAGCTTAGCCTCCCAATAAATTTTATCCTTAGATAATGTAAGCATATCCTATTCTTCTACTTCTTTTGTATGAAATCATTGCTGAATTATAATCATAACGGAATTGGATCCAACCAATGGACCAGTAGAAGAAAACCGGCTGATTCACTTTTATGAAGCGTAAAAATGGACCGTTTCTCTATCAGCCGAAAGAGGCATTTTCTGAATCAAAAGACTTCTTGTGGTTGCCATGTTTGTTCAAAAGGCGGTGAATTATAGAAAGCAAGGGCGTTTAATGACGGAATGAGACTATTTTTCAAGCGTGTCTCTCCACAGAACATGTCCGCCGCTTCCATATTTTTTAATGGTACACGCTTTTGAGTGTCTCCCGTCTCTTCATGAAATATTGATCCGAAGAAATGCTACGTTATTATGGACGAAAAATCTCATTCCACACTGTGAGACTTCTTAATAAAATTTCCACAAAATTTTGACGTGAGTATAGGAATCTTCCACGTGAAAAGAAATGAAAATTCTTATTCTTTCATTCATTGGGGGAGCAGATGGATCGCTAATTCGGTGAATTTTAAAAGTACATGCACCTATGGGGATGTGATCGTCCATGACTGATCTGCTTCGTCATTTTTCTCTCTTACACCTCTTTACTGTCTGAGATTTGATTTTAAATTAGATCAAGATCATATCCATTCAAACGCAAAATGTGGTTGTAAATTTAGAATGTTTTCTATTCGATAAGGCACATTTTTTCACTTCGAAGCTTCACAAAATTTTCTTCCTTCCAACTCACAATTATCTGTTTGAATTTCAAACCATTCTGCGATAATTCTAACTCGAATGCTAATCCTTGGAGTATCATTATCCTAGATATTCGATAAACATCTTCGCCATTGAATTTTTTGTCTTTATTCCGTATAATATTTAAGCTAACATTAATGTTATACAACAGTATTCCACCGTCGACGTTATTTCCTTCTTCGGTCACCGTTAATTTCCCATGGCGTCGGGCAGAGCATGCAAAAACTCATTTATCCTTAGATCGTTGAGAGCACAGCCTCCCAAATGGACCCTTAATCAATCAATCTGTGGGAGCGTTTAAAGGCATCTTCTAAAATCCGGCCCACCCCGAATTCGCCTCCATCCATCTTCGATTCTTAAAACTACGAAAGAAACTCTTTAACTCGGCAATATCATAGGTAAAATATCTATATTAATACGAAAGAATTAAAGTAAATTCTTTGATTTACATTATTATTCGAGTACCGATGCCATTGTATTTTACAATTACATCTTTTTTTGATTCCAAAATAAACAACTAAATCAGTCGGAAATTATCTTAGATATTATTTACGAAGCATTTAATGAATTTGTATAAAATAGATGATGATTGATTTTAGCTTAGATTTGCTTTCATTTCCAACAAAAATTCAGATGAAATTGATTTTATCTACAAAATTTTATATTAATTGGAAAAATTCAGTCTTTTTAACATGTTAACCGATAGAACTACCAATTTACTCGATAATTTTTACTCGTCTTCTTACGCGCTTCAACCGACCTCTAAATAATGCGATTTTTCTAACGATGGATTGTCATTTGAACCAAATTAGAATATTGGGATTACAAAATTGAAAGCGATTAAATATTTAAACATTAAAACAAGTATTTAAAATGATAAATATGAAATATTCATATCCTTTTAACCCTGAGTTCTTTTATTTGCCCAAAATTGATTTCAATTTATTAGTTTTATAATCTCGGTTTACATTAAAGGAAGCTCACAATGAATTGGTAGTAAAGAGATTACTATTAGCTAACTTTTGAAACGTTTTAAAAAGTGATTTATAAATTAAAAGTTTGAAAATATGATAAAAAGTCCAAATGTTTGTGAATGATAGGTTAAAGAGTAAAGGATGAATTCCATTGAATTCTTATGAAATGGGCGAAGAGTAAAACATTGTAAATCTAAAGCAGAAATAGAAGAATATTTCATTGAATATCATTAATAAAATTGATATATATCATTCAACAGTAATTTTCAAAATATTTAAACATAAAACTGGGAAGGAATAAAGAGTTAACTATTAAAATTATTATCATATTCATTATTATTCGAGACATTTACATTCTGAAATCTTTAAAGAAGTATTGAAGCCATATTCAATCTGAGATTAGTCGAATAAAATACGGGGAATTCAAAGGAGATGATAATTACAGATAAAAATTTCGTATATTGAATGCGCGTAGGTTTTGCTAAGATCCTTTAATTTTAGTGCTAACGTTTAGAAAAAGAAATGTATATAACATACACACACATATATAAATATAATATGGTTGAAGTTAGATCAATTTAATGAAGGCCGTAAATATATTAAATTCTGCGGATATGTTTCATTAGATTACGATTGAAATGCTTTTTAATACAAAGTTTCATAAATATGGCATTAATGCAAATACATCTAATTGCGTTATCCATTCAAAATCTTTGGCATTTTCCATCATTACCTTCTTTTGAATTCCCTTAAACTTTTTATTTACGACATATGTTTTTATTTCTCAAGCTCAGTATACTCACTCAAGGTTTTTCTTCCTCTCAAAGTGCGTCGATCCATCTTTAGCGTGCCTTCATAATCACAAGCCCATCATCGTCAGACATAAAACCAACAAACCTGAGGCGGAGGCCGCACCCTGCAATTTTCACCCTCCGACCACTCACACCCGCCTAATTGCCCACAAACTCCTGAAAGCAATCTTACTCTCGTCACCTGCTTTAGCCCCTAAGCCTATATTTTTCCCGGAATTTTTTCAAAATGTCTCTCGAATGGAATTCCTGCATTAGAAACACTAGAAAAATATGAATTTTAGCTGAAAATAAGTGGTTAAACATACGATGGCGTCCAAAGGTTGCGTAAAATTAGCAGTTCATTACTTTTACAACATACGAAAAATTACATTCCATCATGGATGCAGTAAACATTTTAAAATGAATCCGATACGGATAAGTTCAATTTTGTGAACCGATGTCATATTTAAAGAAAAATAGGAACAATTTATATGTGATAAAATAAAGAGTTTTATTTTCTTTATCATACTGCAAACACCATACACTACAAATAGATAATAAATATTTATATTTCTAAAAGGATAACGTATATGTAAAGATAATCATAATAAATCATTGTAAATTAATTCGAGCGATTTATTGGTTACATAAACATTGGCTCGAAATACAGCTGTAGTCACTGAAAGTTTGCTGTTTAACAGTGACGCAACGGATAAGTGAACCGGATTTAAGTGGAAAATATGTAATTGATAATAGAATAAAATAATTTATCTCCTCTAGTTTAATATTTTACGCTCTTTATATATTTATTGGACATTTTTAGATCGAAATACCCATGTGACTTCAATTTAATAGTATTGTAACACACGAATACATCTTAAAAACGCTTAAATTTTCCGTTCATTTTCACGATAAAAATCGGTTTCTTTATGAGAAAAGTAATAAATTGTTTTAAAAATGAAATAGATTGGAAGTATTACTACGAGCAAGTAAAAAGCGATATAATGATCACACCTCCGTTGCTACGAAGGAAAGGTATTCTCCTTCCCCCGGGTTGTGAAGGTTTTCTGAATGAACCCCATCCTCCAATTGCCCCATGCAATCATCAGTTTCCGGTCGTGAACGCAAAAGTCGAGAATCGTGAGTTTTTCGAGATTCCCTCGTACGGACATCTCTATTCGTTCCTCAAATTATCAGGATGTGAAAATATGCGAACGAAATTCGAGATTTCAGCGCCAACTATTGGTGAACACGCATTGAAAATAACTCTTACATCGCATTAGCAAAATCATAAGATGTTTGGAAAATTAACTAATGGTTATCTGAAATTATAGCTATAGCATTCTTGTCTTAATACACATTGTACCATATAATGTCGATGACGTATCTATTTGTCAATGCTTACAATATCGACATTCGAGCATTCAAAATAAGAATATCACTCCCAATCGATTCCATCTTTTTAAAGTTCAACTGATCGATTCTTATGCCAAATGAAATGGCCCTTTTTCTGCCACAAATTCGCCAAACGCCTCCACTAGAACATTTTCAATTGGATTAACTCACAGCAAACAATAGGAGTGCCTCTTTCGAATGAGCAGACGTCAATAGGCGTTAGTATTTTAATTACAATCTATTTCTAGTAATTAATCGAACTCCGGCAGATCTCCCATCCATGGTAAAATGTTACTCTGCATTTCATGTTTCCACTGTATTTTTGATTTTTATATCTTTTTCGCTCTCGAGTAAGTACTGAAGTTCTCAAGAGAGTAAATCTAAGAACAGAATTTGCCCAAATAATTGGTATTTCGTTTTTGCATTCGCATGTCATTTGCTCAGTTCGCTCAAGATTCAAATCTTAAAAACATTTCTTTGGAAATAAGAATGTTGGAAGATATGTAAATAATATATAACTACCATCAGAAGTCGCAAAAAAGTATTATCTTTTTAGTACATATATAGTAATAAAAAATAATTTACTTTGATGAGCAAACAAAATGAGTTATAAAAAGACGAAGTGCTAAGAGGTATATAACATATGAAGACAAAGATAGCCGATTAATAACGACAAAGAAGTTCCATTATATTTATAAAATGCTCTCCGTAGAAATGATGCTTTCGTGTAAAATGTAAGAAAAATTGAGCAAATAAAGTTTTGCAGGCAATGCCCCAGAAACGGTGTCCGTAATTATCATGGTGGAAAAGTTAATATGCAGATTAGTATTTATTCTATACTATCCTGGTGAGAATCCTTTCGTAGTACTCATAATAAACATTTATTGTCGTGCTCTAAATGAAAATCACGAATAAAACTTTACGCTTAAATAAATATATATTAAATTCTTTTTGCATCTTCTCCGTCGATAACTTGAGATGACGATTCAAAGGCAAGAATATATTTAATAAGTGGACCAATAGGTTGATCTATCTTAAGGCTTCTCCAAATACATTTTAACGTACAGCAAAGCTTCGCCTTTTTTCTCGAGAAAATAATTGACAGTCAACAGCAAAATGAGCGTTGAAAACCATTTCGAAAGTGGTATATTAAGCCTAGTTATGAATTCGGATTCGATAAAGAAGTGATATCGCTCAGGAACGGGATTTTTTTTCGAAAATCGGCCTGGGGGGAGAATGTGTGTGGCCTTAGAGAAGTTTCCATGGGAACAATGGAATGATGGCAAACACGGATGTGTAAATACTCACGCTCTCTTGAAAAATTCAAATGAACTTATTCGTTGGCGAGATTTTCTTACCTACGATCGAGTCACATAATTGACGAAAAAATGTCGATTTAGATTCTTTCTGATTTTTAATTCGTTAGGATAACAGATCTCACGAACTATTGTTTCTGTACGAATATTTTCGAATTATCCTTATAATTGTTGTTTATAGCGGCTTTTGTCTGAATTGCATAATCTTAAAACACTCTTTCCGAAAAATTCCACCACTTAACAAGTAACAATCGTTGCAATGACAAAATGCTCGGATACGCACTAGTCTAGGATGTTAACGTGCTGTCCTTGGAGATATTTGGGGGAACATTAAAATTAATCTCCGCCCACGAAAGAGAAAATGAATGACGCAAAAAACGTGCCTAAGCAAATAGTAATAAAAGCCGAGGGGGAAAAAAGAAAAATGAATACGAAAGAACGCTAGTTTCATTCACGATCTCGCCACCTCTTTGGCGCCAAGTTCCTCTTCTTTTTTTGGGCTTAAATATGTGTCCGTCCCTCTGACCCTTGTAATCATGTTCCCCACCCACGGCCATATATTCTGAGCCTTCATTCAGCATCCTCTGAAGAAAGTAGGATATCGGGAGAGAACTACCTGCGATGAAATATTCAAAGCTTCCGGTGAAGATCATTCCTAAGGTAATTGCGGGTCTCCATTGAGATTATAAACGATTCGCTTTTGTTTTTGGACAAAAGAATGAATCGAATACGACAACGAACAAAATTGGACGGACCGTTTCACTCAAAGACTTTTCTTTTGTACCGAATATAATCTTTTGTTGAACAATTTAGTTTATGTGTTTTTATTATAAAGATAAATTAAGAGAGGATGGTATAATGATTGTTTACATTTACAAAACTTGAACCACGAAGTCAAAGAAGACATTGTTAGCTCTATTTTTTACCGAATAATTTTCGCTGAAAAAAAATGTGAAAAGAAATAAAATAAGTATATCTGGATTTTTTGTCTTATATTTTCACTATTAGATTGCCAAATTTCTCAATACTGATACCTTACATCCATTATTTGGAAACAGTTTATTAAAATTTAACCAAAGCGAATGTTTTCCTATTTGTATGTTTCGAGTCACATTAAAAATAGTGTTTCAACGCAATTTATAAAAGGTTTATAAGTTATGTTTAGCGCAGACGTGAATTTCCTTTTATTCGTATCATTGCTACGTATGATAGCATATTTAGGATGTATAATAGTGTTTTCATTAAAACAAAAGGATGCTGTACAAAAAATAATAATGTTATACTTTTCACGTTAGTTTTACTACTTTACTTCCTGCTTATCTCGTTATTTTAATTAAACATTTCCCAACTAAAGAAGCATTTGTGCAAAATTGTGTAAAATTCAAAGCCTAGTTTTTGATATTTTTGAAATGAATTACAAAGGAATTGAGAGAAATTATCCTATAACATCAGCTTCTGGATAGACTAGTGAATCTTCAATAACACATCATTGATTTCAGCATTATAGTGCTTTAATCCTATAAGAAGATAGAAGAACATCCATATTGAGTAGGAAGTCGATAATAAGAACTGAACTTCATTTAACCACGTCAATGATAAACTTAATTCATGCAGTAAATAATTTATTAACATCCATTTCCGTATTTAATATCTCCCAGAGGAAGAAAATATTTTCTCGAACCGCATCCCAATAAAGAAAATAAGTTTTACTTTATTTAGAGTGATTTCAGCAAATTTAAATTTGTACAATTTGTAGCAAAGGTAAATTTTTGAAAGAACCACTTTTGGACAGTAATTGAAAGATGAGATTCCTTAATATCATCGTTATCTGTGTTCCGGGAAGAATACAAAAAAACAATTACCCATCGCAAGGCGTTCCCAAGAGCGAACACGCGTCGTCACGACGGAACGCCTTCTCGCAACTTTTCACGACTTTCGATATCACGAAACATAGGTCAGATGAATGACCTTTCGAAAGATCAACTTATAGACATATATACAATTCAACATTAAGTTTATCTTACCCACCAAACTGAAGTTCTAGGATTCATTTCTAATATTGAACATGTGATATTAAAATCATTCTCTCATTCCACTAAAACATGAATAGAAATAAGCATAAATTCAATGTGATTTGTAAATACGTAATAATACTCCTAGAACAGACATTTGTATACAATGCCTATGAAATATTATTTCTTAGAACTATGCGTTTCCCAATAAAAATATCTAATACTGGTAAAATCCCATGAATTATTTTTGCATAAATACAATTAATAGTTTTGCTTGTAATTTTTTGGAAGAAAGTGGATTGTTTTAAAAATACCCTCGATTGACTTGATGGAAAGCCAAATTACTGGGCAATTAAATTTTGTTTTGCTAGTTTTATTCATCAAAATTTTTCATCATTATAATTATTAAAATTCATTCAATAGTAAAACAGAGTTATGAGAAAGTTATCAACATTTATTAATTAATAGTCCCAATTCCAAATCAAACCATTCTGTAATACTCGTCTCTCCATTCTGAGGTGAATATTATCTGCACATCTGAAATATGTTAAAGTAACATTTTGGCCCCAATAAATTTTGGATGAAAAGTATTTTACCTAAGAATCATTTCTCTGTAACACTCGTGCATCAGCCTATTCCAATATACTTTCCAAAAAGCATACGGTAGAATGATAGAAGAGCATCTGTCACCTATAAAGAGTGATTAATTGGAGAAAAACAAATAATATAATCACTTAGTGACGAGTTGGAAGACATTAACTTGAAAGACGATAAATGTCCAAATAAAGGTACGAACAATAAAGAGCAGAGAACATTTTTCGGTGTAAACAAATTAAAGTTCTTGAGCAATGCAAGAATTCCACCCGAACTCCTGCGATGGAATTTGGCCAAAATTAATTCTCTTACACTTTAAAGTCATCAAATGATATTTTGAACTATTTTATGTTAAAAATTGTTCAATTGAAGAAGATAAATATATATATATATATATACATGAAAATAAATACACGAATGTCAGATTTTAGACTTAAACTATAACTAAATTTATAAATATAATATCAAAGATAGATCTTTAACACAGAAAATTATAGATATTAAATTCAAAGTAAATTGATTATTACTACTATAATTCAATACATGCTCGCATAAGTTTTCCTATTTATCCACGCGCATTATCGTTCATTCTCATTCTGATCTTCACTTTTTACAATTCTCTTCTTTTAAAAACATTACAAAATGAATGATGAAATTAGAAGAATGACTTCGACCAAAATGAATAGGAATTCTGACAGATACAGCCATATAAATCTACAAAACGTTCTCATTTAAGGCAATTTGTTAACACTCAATCTAAACTTTTCCTCTAGATTCGATTTAAATTTTATCTTATTTCTGATTTTTCCAAATCAGAAAAAAATTCTTTCTTCGTCTATGCGAAGTTATGACATCTAAAACAGTGTTTCTTAATTAGAACTTTAATGACAAGGTATTGATAGTTATATGAAAAAATCTTTAAAGATAATTCCTAACAATTAAATATGTAAAAGAAGATTTATCGAAGGTTACAAATGTTCTATATTTCCTCGTATTTCCTCATGATTGTATTTAAGATAATAATAGTCGAAACACATTTATGGCCAATGAAAATGTCCAATCATTCCACAACGGCATAGATAGTAAATAAATTAACTGCTACTTTGAACGAAAAAATAATAGACTGCACTAAATAGCGGCAAAATTAATTGAATTTAATAAAAGATTGATTTGCATTTCATTGTCTGTGAAATGATTTGCATGAAAGTGGAACCTCTACGTAAATATAACGAAATCTATGACATAATAGGTTTCAGTCGGAATTTACGGTCAAGTTAAATTCTTTCCGTAAATTTTTACTCTCTTGTAAACATTCTATAACCCAAGTACTTATTGATCGCATTTATCTCAACCACCATTGTTATCCGCTGATGAATCAGAGGACGTGGGTGGTCTAGCCAACACCAATTTCCTCTTTGTGCTTCGTGGGAGGTCTCACTTTTGACAAACTGCCTTTTGGGAAAAACGAGGCAATGATCGGTAGTCCCTGAGATCGCGCCTTTTTGAGTATGTACGTCTTAATTGGATAGCGACAGATCGCTTAGTGAAGACAACATAACCGATTAACAACTGCTGGTCCAATTCGACAGTTGTTGGAAGCAAAAACCATTCGATGAAAGCAAGTCCAAGTGGCCGTTGCAATAACCATTATTATATTATGGAACGGAAATAATCGACTCGTCCAGATACCTCCGTTTGAAGTCTCACTGCTATCATGAACTAAATAAAAGCAAATCCGAAAAATACTGAAGCTACTATAATATAATATATATATAATATAATATAATACTATATACTATATACTAAGCTCTGTTTTATCGTCAGTAGATAAAAAGGCAGTGCGGGATCATTGGAATAAATATCAAGTATATGGAATGTATATATTACCAGGAAATTTAAACTTACTTTTTCCTCGTAAATTTTAAAATAACCTATTAAGTATCAATCACTAAATTTTTATTTGTAGAATAAAAGAAGTGAAAAATTCCCTTCTTTTTACCATTCTTCTTTCTAAATTATCAATGAACTCTTAATTGCTAAATAGCACTCAATACGAAAAAGAGTATTTTGCAAATGTTTTGAATCATATTAAAGACATACCGGCATTTCCCGAAGTCAATATAACTTTCAAGATGTTCACCGGTCGAAGTTATTTTTATGAAGTTTAAAGTTTTCGAAATCAATCAGAGATTAAATGGAAAAAAGACGATTTCCAATAATATTATATTTAGGTGTACAGGTGATGCATTGCAAAGGAAATGATTTTCATACTGTAATTTACGCAGTGAACGACGCTTAAGCGATCGGATATCTAAGTTCAAATGATTGCCTCATCCGTGCGAAGGAGGGGACGTCCGCTCCAGGGCTGTAATTATCCACGTGTGCGTCTCGGAAGGTGCTCTTGTGGGGTCCACATAAATAATACATACACCCCACCTCGTTTGCCCATCGCTCGTTTTTACCACCGATGATCGCACTTTTTTATGGATCCTTTCTCATACTCGTTATTTGACACTCTCCGAGTCTACGTCAAGTTAAGATTACTCGCTAATATAATGGTCTTTATCCCCTTACGTCATTACGGTCTTCTAACATGGAGGTGTGTTTGCAAGAATACTTATGAATGGCAGTGCCATTGAGCCATTGATCAGTTTGTTTAAAATCAACATCACCATTTTGAATTAAAATATTCATATTCCTTTTGATAATAACTCTCCAATTCCCCGATTTCAAATGTTAAATCCTAAAGGCATAATGAATTTACGAAATACTCGGTCAGTTGACAATCGCTCACCGCTCTGTTAAGAATTGATTGTTATTAATAAGGATTCGCCTTCTGAAGAACAATTTTCTTTCCTATTTTAGTGAAAATCAAATAAATCGTACATTTTCCTCCTTTAGACAATCTCACTTCATTAATTTCGAGATACGAGCAAACATTTCAACAAATTTAATTGCTGAAATATGCATACCCTCTCCGTAGATTAGAACGACCAAATAAATTATGAGCATATTATTTCTTCCTTTTTATAAATTTTGTCAAAACGTAAATACGATTGCAATTCAATCCAAAAATGGATGGCAAAAAGGAAATATTGGGAAAATATTTTCAAATACTTAATTAAATCATTATTTAAGTTTTTACTGTACACTCTCAAGTTCTAATACAATACCAATTGAATCAGTAATGTTAATCATCTCCGAAAGACATTTCTTAGGAATATTGAAATTGCAATATTATTGATGAATCATAGGAGAAAACTTCTTCAACCGATCATACATACAATTCTTAACTTCTGTAGAAGTTTCTCGAAAGCATCAAAAGGAAATCCTTGATTCTTTAAATCTAATAATAAGAGTTATACTTTTAAAATATTGAAAAATAGATAATTATTAAATTTGGAGACGAAAGCTGCCTCATTGGTACACCAGATGATACCATTAACTCCCAAAAGTCTTTCGGGCAACGCTTTCCCATTTTTCACCGATTGCAATGAATATTGGATTAGAACGAAAAACTCGTTAAAATTCCAGAATTCTTGCGATAGCTTTCCCGAAGGCTCTTCAACAGCCATCAATGTCCAACGGCAGCTGAGGGCGGATATCAACAAAAAACCTCCATCTCGTTGCTTCTGCGACTTCCATGTGTTCAAAATAATCTCTTAGACCTCTTCTTATTGAGTTCCAAGTTGAGAAGGACGATATTTTGCTGCGACAATTTGAGCTAATGCACACGGTAAATAATAATCCGCATAATTAATCGTAATTCTTCTTTTGCGGATAATGTTTATTAAGGAACGTTCATTTTAGAACTGCCTTTTTGACCCATTTGTTATAATAATTAGTATTGAATTAGAAATAATAATTACGATTAAAATACTCCTCATATTGCAGAAACAAGTTTGTTCGAATCAAATTAGTTTAGACTGAGCACACACATATTCAAAGTGATTTGGATTTAAGCGAAAAATTATCCTTTTAATGTTTTAGAAATTTGCTTCGAATACATTTCCATTTTGCAAAGTTTATGAATTGTGCACTCAAAAACTTGTGCTGAATTTATCCACTTTAGCGAAAGAGCAGATGCATTCATATTCATGCATAAAATTCTATAAAGGACATTAACTTACTGCCTCTTTACTCAAAGTATTTTAAGAAAATGAATCAGAACTCGCTCACCTCCGAGCATTTTTCAATTATAAATTTTCGTAAAATAATAAACGGACGTAAATCTGTGCGAAATCACAAGTCTTTGAATCCCAACCAATAGTTGTTATGTCTTAATGTAAAATTCGATGGTTTTCACAATGAGGCCTCTAGTGGATGTTTGCTTCTTCCTCGATGTAGATGTTAACGGATGCTAGAGGGTTAATTGGGAAGATGATCGCTCGGGACGATATTTACGAGCACCTTCAAGGTGGTCTCGCAGGCGGTCGATCACCTTTTACGGGCACAACGGCGCCACCTACGAGCGCATTTCATTGGCTAGCTTGAAACGTTGCAATTCGGGGGAAAACCGTATGTGACCGGGAAATCGAGCTTATGAATCGGATGTATTCAAATGAATTTATTTAATATGAAAACGTTCATTTCTTACGAAAAAATTAAATCACAGGATTAGACGAAAAAGAAAAATAATTCCGCATGACGTTCCAAAACATCAGGTTTACTAAATTCTCTAAATTTAGGAAATTATCCTTTCAACCAAGTAAATGAAGTTTCGAGAGCTAGAAAACGAAAAATCCATATTCGATATTACTTTAAGTCTATTTTTCCAACCACCCTTAATTTTCTCAATCCATGAATTTCGTATCCTCTCCATAGTTCATGTTCATAGTTCGACCTGTAACAACAATAAATTTCGCTTTGTTAATATGATCACTGTTACTGAAATTTTTAATTAATTTTTCGTTAAAATTATAACAAAAAGCCCTACTTGTCTGGAAAACTCTTTCTTTCTAGCATAATTTACCATTTATATCTCTTTATCGAAATGAATAAAAACATCTCAGAGCTCTACGAATGAAGGCTAAATCTCATCCGAATCTTGGAATTCGATGTTTTTAGCAATAGTTGGATCGCTGGTGGATATTTTCAATTGACATCGGACAGTAAAAGCTAGAGTAAACATAAGGAAAGTCTTACTGATTGAATAAGGTATTGGGAAAATAACATGATGGAGTTTCCACTTGATCTGTGAGAAATGCCGTATTGTTTCAAAAACTTTTTTTAAACACCGACAATTCGCCGGAAGAGGATAGAGAAATAAAAAACTTATGAGATTTTCTATAATTTGGCGAGAGTATTGATTTTATCATGAACACCAATGGACTGTAGCCTAGATAGACGTTTCCTAAAGAATTTTCAAGATTTTGTTTAAAAATTGCGCAACATCATATAGACAATATATGCAACTCTTAATAAACTGAGGAAGGCTGCTCCGTTCGTAAATGAAAATGAAGTTCAGCAATCATATATTGATTCATCACAGGAAAATGAAAGTCTTTATGAATTAAAATTATTTAATTAAATAGTATGGTAATAATTAAAAGGTGTAACCTAAAATTGAAATATAAATAAATATATCAAAAAGCAAAGAATGCGATGCATCAAAATTACTGATGGAATCATCCGTCCAATCGCTACAAATAAAACTGCCGCAAAAAAACATAATCTATACATAAATTTAGAATATGTAAACGGATAGACATCGCTTAAACCCAAGTGTTTATAGAACATAAGCCATTAAATCATTCAGCGAAGGAAGTTTATATAGTCAATAGCAGATCTGAGATTGGAGAATTCGAAGAAATAAATACATTCTGATAATCATCAAAATCGGTCAATTTCAAAAACTTTTCAGCCCTTAAAGTATTACAACCTCAAATCAGCAAACTGCAGAATATTTACATTAATTTCACATTTGCTTTTATGAACTCTTGCACGATTTTCTTTCCTGAATTCTCAATCCGACACCTGAATTAATCTAACACGAGCGGAAGACATTGTTTTGGGAGCACTGAAATCGTAATAGCCCCTCTTTTAGAGGTATTCAGAGCAGGCGCATAGAAAATTGCGGTGAGCTCATTCGGGTAGATATTATATCTTTAGAAATCAAATGAAGCATATTTTGTATAAAGATGTAAATTGAATGGAAGATTGGTAAACGAGTAAATGGAATTTAAGTTTAAAATGATCTACGTATTTAATTCGTCGGATTAACAACTTTTGATTACAAAGACGCAACAGATGTTCCATATCCAAGCACAGGAGGGTAAATAAAATGAATGAGGATGTAACCGAAGGATTCTTAAATAGCAATTTGATGGATTCACACGATTCTGCTCTCACTTTCGGGAACCGCACAATTCTCAGAAACAAAGAATTTCGCAAAAAAACAGAATTTGAGTTACTACAAAATAAGTATTATTAACCGATCATTAAATTTTTCACGCTATAATTCGAGTTTTTCATTTAATCTATGAATTCAAAGGAATGCAATAGAAAACAGCGTTTAAGTTATCGTCGCTATTACATGATTTCAAAGAACTCTTATCCATATTTAATTTTGAGGGATGATTTCTATTTTACACTTCTATCTAAATTGAATGTAGTAAATATAACAAATACAGCATTTCACGGATTAGTCCACACATTTGGGATTTTGCTAAAAAAGGAATATCCGCCTTTTCAAAATATTTAAACATATATTTTAAAGTTTTTATGGATGTGCCAAGAAAATATAAATTCTTAATTTTTTACATTTAATAACTCCACATTAGTAGACAAAATGTACTGAAAACAGAAGTAAAATTTCACCAAATTCACTCTTCATTGGTGCAATCAAAATGGTTAGGTTCACTTAACAAACAATTTAGAGGATAACTAATGGATGTTAATTAAATGTCTATGATAATTAGCACTCCATGCCATTGGTTATAAATCGCTTTTAGAAAGAATTCGATGGGTTAAACGCAATACAAAGAGCACCAGATTGAGGCTTCATTCATCGGTGATTCTTTTTATTAAAAAAGGAAGGGTGTCCTTCAACTGCCTCACAACACCTCATTTCGACTATAATTTACAGACCTTCCCAACAAACGCCTCCGGACAATATCGCAGCCCTAGGCTTCACTAAATTCCTTCCTTCCCCATATCAAAGTATCATAGTTTCCGTTACTGCTTTGCAATTCAAATAGTCGCAAAAGTGTATGTCGCGTCCCTCGAGAATTGCTAAAGAAAGCAGAGTCGAATGATTCTATGAATATTTTGGAATCTAAAATGAGTATCTGGTATTTGATTTGTGATAACTAAGCTCCGATGTCCGACCCAACTATGATTTTGTGGGAAAACATATACATACAGCTCAAACTATTTTTCTTCTAACTGAACACCTATATCTCAGAATGATATTTTCACCCATTAAAATTCTGTTCTATTACTGTATGATATGTTCAAAAATGATCAAAAGTGCGTAGATTTACAAGAAGATTGTTTTTTTTTTAAGGACACAACTCTAAGTCGTGTGATTGCTTTTAAATATCTTTGCTGTAAACAAGTAGAGCAAAAATTCTCAACAGACAAAATATAATCTACCAAATCGAGTTCACCCTGTGGAGGATTGCTATCTAGAATATCGATTCATTATGGATTTAATAGAAATGCCACTAAGGGTTAAGTTAAAAAAATTGCAGTACCTCACTGATTCTGTAACAGAAAAAGAGTGACCCAGAAATATTGGAGAAAATGAAACTGTTTTAGACGAAGTGGGACATTACTGGTGTTTAAGACATGAAAATGCTTTTCCATTTCAAAAATAAATTAAGTCAGAAAATATTCAAGTGGGTATTGCCCTGTTTTTACAATACTATTGTGTATAATATATAATAAATAATAATAATCTGCCTTTACTGAATCAGGGCGAAATTTAGTCTATGTAGACCACTCTTACATTTAACCCCTACGGACGAACACAAATACATCCCATCCCAGATCAGAAATGTTTCCGCTCCGCCAGGACTCGAACCTGGGACCTAAGAGCACTAAGAGACCGGCAAATAGAATATTGGCAATAAACAGAGCACCTGTACCATGAAGTGACTCAATAAGCATAATTCTACTTAGTATTGTAGCATGTATTTAGGATTATCTTAGGCTAATTATTTTCCTACAAAAGCTTAACTGTATTTTATGCTCCCATTACTTTAAAATGTTTGGATGACAATTCATGATTCTCTGAAAATATTGTCTTCAGAGTGAGAAATTTTGTTTTTTATTTCTGAATAAATTCTTTATCCATAATTTTCTCCAAAAGGTTTCTCTTCCATCATAATTCCTTTGATTGTCCTTAAATCTATCTTACAATAGAGATAAATTCATAGCATGGTAAATGGATAGAACTGGTTAGTGCAAGAAACACTCCATTACTTTAAATCTGAAAAAAACTCAAGAATTATAAAATTATATAACTAACAAATGAGACCACCAGCTTGGTTTACATACAAATATTCCAAGAGTTCTTAACTATTAGGAATTATTGAGTATGAAAGTTTCATCAAAAAATTCAAAAAATTTACCTACTTTCAATCTATTTTGCCTCTAAATAGAAGATATGTGGAGGAGAGATCATGTTGAAAGATCTCAAATGCTGTAAACCCTAAGCTAGCCATTTTCAATTCCTTACAAAAAAACAGCCACCATCAAACACAGCGGTCAGAGTGCTCTACAAAAACGAATATCCTCAGTGGCATGAGTTGTCATTTCAAAGCTGTAATAGAGTCAAAAGCTAGAATTAAATATATAAATAAGTGATCAAGCACTCTGAACATTCATATTATCCACCAGTAAAGATTGTATTTTCTTTTTCAAATTTCTTTAAACAGGTCCACAATGAAGGAGTATATTATTAACCACTGGTTACACCTATGTACCTCTAGTTGCTGCAAATGGCCAATGGTTTAAAAAAATAATGCTTCTCCATTCTACATAACTTATTAATCGCCTGTAATACTGTGCGTTTTATGATTTCAATCAATTATTCACCAGTAAATAAAACCAGAGATATAATCTGTGGAAGTTACAAAGAATTTAATTTCTTCAACTTACGGCTTCTTTCTACGAATTTGAACTTGACCATATCAGAGATACACCTTATGGGCATCTACACAATCATCTTAATTGAAAAAATACCTCAATTTCACATTCAAAAATTACTATTAATTATAATACAAAAATCTAAAAATAAAATCTTTTTCAGATACAACTATTGGTTCAACTAGTCTCTTAGGATGAGTAAATGATGAAAATTCTGTGAGTAACTTTGTTTCAATAGATATATTGGTTGGTGAAAGTTTTAAAACTCTTAGATAGTCAATTGTGATGACAAACATAAATTGACATCTGTCAATCAAACACTCGATTCTAAAAAAAACTGCTTGTAAAGAAAGATTTCAAACAACTTTATCACTAAAACAATATTTTCCATTTCTTCTGTGATCTTATAAAAACCTTTGAAGCTGCATATCTATCAAGATAAATCCATTTCTTTCACATCTATTTAATTCCCAATATAAAAGCAATAATTAGATTTAATGAAAACAACAAACGATCCCAACAGTTCCTTGAATTAGAATTTTAATATATCTAGGAATGAAAAACAGAACATTGTCTAGAAAATACTTTGAAATTTTGAAAATTAAGGCTGAATTTGCTGAAGAATTGATAAAAGTATTAAAAAAGCATAAAAGTAGAGAATATTTGATCCTCACAACCCAATTAAAAATCTATAAAGAAAACCCAGAGTTGTAGTGTTTACTCTCATAACAAAAACTGGCAAATTTTAAGAGAAATGCTTGTTTGAGAAAAAATTTGAGATAGAAATAAGAATATTAATTCAAACACTAAGTAGATAAAAGTCGTGGCAATGAAATCCTCAACAGAGGAAAGACAAAATATTTATTAAGAGTATTGCAAAAGCTGCCAAATGAAAGAAAATTCTTGATTGAAAGAATTAAAGCTAACAACATTCATCAACATGGTTAAAAGGTGTTTAGATACAAAAAATGAGAGCAAAACACCAAGAAATGAAAAAGGCCTTGAATACACTGATAGGCCTAAACAATTGTACAAAATATATAGAAAGTAACAAAATAAAAATGTCACTAGAAAATGAGGGTCTAAGATTCAAGGAAATATCAATTTATTAATTACTGCAACACTGATAATGAATAATCAATGAAATATCTGTTAAAATGTAAGTTTTCAACTTAATGAGTCAAAATACATAAAATGACCTAAAATAAAATTATAGAGAAAGAAATATGTAAGTAACGATAATATGATAAAAAATGATCACTTTAGAGTTTTACAATTTAAGAAAAAGTATAATACTGGAACAGACAAATAGAATCTTTAATTCAGAGATGAGTATTAAAGTAATTATTAGTCTCTATTTAGAGACACGTAAGGTGCTCTGGCATGATACTCTAGAAAGCAATTGATTTGAAACTCTTAATCTCTCATAATTTATTTAGATGTAATAAGAGAACATGAATAAAATAGTTTAAGTGAGAATAGGTATCATATGTTTTGAATTAGCAGAAATGGTTTAAGAGATGAAGAATGCAAGAGAAGGAATTCATCTATTACCATTAGTTTCCAATGGAATCCATCCTCACTTTAGTTTCTTCAGAATAAAATAAAATAAGTAAGAGGCTAACTACACTATAGATGTTCATGACTAGGAGTTGATTGGTTGACAAAGTAGTACATGTACTGAAAATAATATATTTTTGTTCTTTCTACAGATGCAAATATGAAGTCTACTGATCGGATTTTTTTAATGAGTATATTACTTACAATAGCATAGAGTACAAACTGAATGAGGAAAAATAAGTCAAAGAAAAGTAAAATGATAGAAAATAGTCCTAATGATGTTAAATTAAAGTATTCTATGAGTAATAGAATATATTAAGCTACTGATATTGATCCTAATAAGCATGTGCAGCTTTTACATTAAACATTGCACGATTATGTAATCTTATAAAACTAGAATCTCATAAACCACTGATCTCAACTAAACATTATTTTCTCATTCACTATCTTCAGATAAATTTGTAAGAGCTTCCATTTCATCATAAACATCAAAACTGATATAACGACTTTTCTTGAAATATATAATGCGCTGAGGAGTCAATGCGTAGCTTTAAATATTCATCCTGTATCTCACATGGAATGTCGGAAACATCGAAGGATACAGAAAAGAGAGTTTTAACTAAAATAGCTCCTTGTTCCGATAATTTCGGGAAACGAAGTTGAAATGCAATCAAATAGTATTGACAGCTTTACATTGACAATTTTCAGAAAGAGTTAAGTACTTATTGTATAAACTTTGGAAGAAAGGACAAATTGGTGAATAAAGTAGTGAATTCCCTTTTCTTCATAACTTTCGTCTAAAAGTACTACTATGATTCAAGCATGATTGGTGCTCCATGGATACACACTTCTCACAAATTTTTCCATTTCTAATAATTTCTTTTAAGGAACGGTCTTTTCATCTTCATGAAGTCCATACCTTTCGCAGTTGTTTTTAGTTCTCTAAAATTTTTAAGTGTACATTTCTCACCAGCCAAATTCACAGGGAAAAGCATTCCACCTCGGCGGTAGCGACCCCACCCACTTGAAAAGATTTTCTGATTTCCACTAAATAGGTCTTAACTTTCATTGCGAATGTCCTTTCCTATTAATTTCCGTTTACTCCATTAATTTTTTTGAAACCTTCCAACCCTTTTACACCTACAATAAGCAATATTATAAAAAATCTTCTTCAAAAAACGAATAATTGATTTTACGCAATTTTTACTGTATCTTTTTCAGAACAAATCTCATTTATCCTTAGAATTCTGTCCCAAAGAAAACTTTTATCTGAATCAAGGTCTGATTAAAGCCCAAAAGTTGCGTTTTATATAAGAATTACTTCCTTAATCCGTGTTGATAAATTTATGTTGATTGCCCACATGCCAAACGTTACTAAGATAACCCGCTATAATCTTTCCAATAAATTTGCGAAAAACTGGAGTTGACTTATAACTATTTCGCTTTTTCCTATCGTTATCTTTGAGAACAGATAAATAAATATGGCTTTTATCCAATCCGTTGGTGAGCAGTGCGAATATATTTATTGTCAAAAGACATAAAAAAAATTCATGCAACGGAGTCGTTAAGAAGTTTGTAATATAGGTAAAAATATACTGGACCCTGAAAACGTAAAAGATTTGGGTGGAAGAACCCCAGAGGACTATACCGAACTTAGGAATAGAGAAGCACACAGAAGACCATTTAAGTAAAGAAGGCTTAAGCACTGATGCAGTAAAAAAAGGTTTTTTCATATTGACAATGGATATGTTGTCCACTTCAGCTGAGGATCAAGATAAATACTTAAAAACTTAATTTCATATGTAGTTGGATCCAGATTTCCACTGGGATAAAGCCATGGCTATTTCTTGTTAATTAGAAATATATACTTCCGAACGAGGATCCATTATTCATATTGAAAATGTATTAGTTTATCCATGGGAATGAAACACAGAAATCTTAAAGGTTAAATAATAAATGTAGTATCTGAAGATTGAATTTTAATATTTCTGCCAATTAATAAGATCACTACTAGACTGATGATACCTTCTCATACACATTTTAAGAAGGCAATCTTTTACAAACCTTCTCCATATTTCACCACCTAAATTTTGACTGCTTGATAAATTTATTCACAAGCAAATTCCTAAAAAGCACAATTGTTGAATGAAATCACACATCCAATATTAGTGGAAAACACACACTTGAGACACATGGATGCATTCCAAAAAAACAATTAGAAATGCCTCCACTGATAACATCCAAATCATAAACACACACAACTATCTACTTTGACATCATTAGTTAATATTAGTGTCCCAAAAGTTGGGTTTATGTACTTTCACGGTACTTGGCCTTTTCCAAGATAACTGCACAGGGTAAATAAGTTTGAAAAACAGTCATAAGGCCAGAAAAATATTACCAATGGTAATCGTACACTCATAAAATAAACTTCTCTTTTTCACAACTAATATTTATATACATACATTTTCAAAGAATTCAATGGTACAGTTAGCTGATATTTCTTTTATGCTATATATTTATACAAATTCCTAAATTAACTTACTTTGGATCATAAAACCCTAAAATGAGGAGAGAATTGACAATATTTTCTTCTGCAGAGGATTGAATAAATACATCATTAAATGCAACTTACACAACATGGATAAACATAAGCAAAATATGAACAAACAGATACCCTGACATCATTAGTTTGAAGAAATGAAATTCACAAGCGAATTTCCAACTTTAAAGGGAAATGTAATCAAGTTTTTCTAGATAGGAAAATAAATTCCAAAAGTTATTATTTTACAACAATTACTTGAGAATAAAAATAATTTAAACTTAGATCAGGAAAGAATCAGCTTAAGCAAATTCCTTATCTTCTTAAAAACTCAAAATTTTCAAGTAAATCTTTTAATAATCCTAGAAGCATTCCCCAATGAAAATAAAACCTTTTCAAGTTAAGTAATCCTGGCATACTCATTATTAGACACTACTAGCTTGCTTCTGCAACAGGAAAATTTCACTTTTACAGTGTTTATAATTTCTTATAAAACCAATGACAAACGGATTAATTAAGAATTACCCACTCATTTTCATTTTGAGTTTCATATTTATGAATGATGATTCATCATTTACTATTGGATGAACCTCTATCCATTATACAATTTAATAAAACAGCAACAAACACCTTACATAAAATACATTAAAACAGTAAAATGCAACTATTTAGCAAATAAAACTGTCTCATTTTTGACTAATCCATTCCTCAACTCCTATTTTGCCACTCCCTCAATTAACATACCAAAATAAAGTTAATAATAATAATTATTATTATTAGCATTATAACGACCTATTTACAAGTATTTTAAGGTTAATCTATGTTTATATAAAGGACCCTGAGTTGCAATCTGCCATCAGTGCTTAGTGAACTTACAGGATGGCCAAATATTGAACATTTTATTTTAACTTGATCAGGAGAATAAATCAGCAAAATACTGTGTATATCTGTACAATGAATTTCTCAGTTTCCCTCTACTTCTTTTAAATAGACTTTTAAATGTCTCTATGTTTTATTCTTAACCAGGTACTTAGTTACATTTTTTACTCCCCCCTATATTCACACACCCAATCTATGGATTTCCTAGAAGATAAACTTAAAATAACCATCAGTCTTAGGAGTGGAACAATAAAGCCGTTTGAAGTAAAATAGCAGTTTAGTTATAAGGCATGTTCATAATTTATATTGCTTACACAAAAATCAGTAGTTAAATAGTATGAAGTAATAGGCTTATTGTAATGAGGTTTAGTAGTACAATGATGACTAAGATTCCCCAAAATAAAGTAAATATAAGCTAGAAACCACAATAATAAAAATAACAGCAATTTGAGCCACTCCTTTGGAAAACATGAAGGAGAAAAAGTTAGTGGAGTCATGAAATTGTCAAAGTAAGATTTCTTCAATTTTTAAGTTAAATGGAAAAATTTGCCAAAGTTAATGGGAAAAAGTGTCTCATCCACAACTTCGGTGAAAGCATATCTAGACAGGAATCTTGTTTTCTATAAGAGGAACTACTATCCTTATAACATTATTTCTAAATTGAGGTAAAAGTCAATTAAATAAATTGAAACGTTAATTATCTTCACTATTATCACCATGTAAAATTCAATTTTTTCATTATAAATAATCCAATCTGATAGGGAGTACATACAAGAAAAAATAAGATATTGATGTAATGATCATTAAGGAGCCTTTTTTCCATCATAATTACACGCTTAAAAAATCATTTTTGGATGAACTACAAACTCCTAACTTGGCATAAGGCCTTCTTAGTAAAGAAGTAAAACTCACAAAAATAGTTCACAATTGAGAAATATATCCAGAGATATTCCAAATAAGAAATGATCATAAATATAGAACAGAGAGAGATGAATTACTTGACACATTTAGTCAGAATCCAAAAGAATGTTGAACATGGTTGTTCCGTATTAGAGGTACTCATAATGTTACAATGAGCAAGGACAATTATTATTAAGAAAATATTTTCAAAAATAGCATGTTTGGAAAGCCAATGCATCAAATTCTTTTAGCATCCTCCTAAAGCTGATAGTTACTTGTTTTATGTTTCTAAATAGCCAACATTATCTTCTATGTTCTTCTGATATATCACATCATATTCAGAGACTGTAAATTTAAGAGAATTCTAATTTGCTTGAAGGAAGAATATTTAATTATGATGAAATCATACTCAAAATTTATATTATCCCTTAATCTGAGCTTAAAATTTAATTTTTTAATCATGCATTTCATTTGGAATTTTATAAATTTTCCACTTTATGAGAATTGAATACATGAAATGATACAGTTATCTGAGAGTTATCAACTTCAATTGTGAATTATGGAAATACTTATATTATAAACAGAAAAATCCAACGTCTCTTTTTTGATAGATAATTGCATACTTATGAGAATGTAATTATGAATGAATGAATTTGCTCGGTTAACCTAACAACCTTTAGCCAAGTTAGGACTCATGTGTAACCTCTGTTAGGAGTGTGTTTATTGTAACTATTTCTTTTTTGGGATACATTGATAAGACTCATCTAATTCCATATTCATAGGCAATAAGTTTCAAATTACATGGCTTCAAATATTTCCCATTTTATGTATTATGAGTTTCAAGAAATACTCAAGGTGAAATATGAGAACATGATTTTTAGTAAATTCAAGCTGATATTTCTTGGTATAGGAATAGAATGTAACATTGCTTTTTTAGTTTTAAGAACAAACAGCTAGACAGGTAAATCATTAAGTTAATGAGAAAGGCTGAGATGGATGAACATGCAGAGATTGCCTAATAAGCTGGCAGATGTAAATTATTTCATAACATGTACAAAGCTGATAGTTACTTCTACATAATCAGTATAAAAATAGATTCAAAATAATAGAGTAGAATACATTAAGGAGAAAGAATAAAAATTATTTATCATCAAAATCATGTTCTTATTTATTAAAATCTTACTCATTATCTTATTGTACTCTGATTGGGGAGTTTAGTACGATATTATTAAGGATTTCCTGAGTCGAGAGAAGTTCAACCACAAAGTCATCATAACAAAAAATATTGAAGGCAATATATGTAAATAAAATAAATAATTTGCATATTCTAAAAAATTACAACTAAAAACTGGTAAATCAAATGCATAAAATATGGAGGAGTAGAGGTATTTACACATGGATAGAGATAATCTCAGTTCTACCAGCATTAAAAAGAGAGCAACAAGTGGAATGCAATGCGGAAACAGAATACAAAACCTCTATGTACTGGCATGAATGTTACCTATTCTCATCATACGTTTAATGTAGATTAAGTTTTTTGAAAAGATAATGTGATTTTGGCTTTAATGGCTTCCAACAGACTTATAGGATCAGGAGTCAAAGTTTAGGAACTTGGAAATTAAATTGGAATTGTGTTCCTGTCACAATTCTATCAGCAGCCATCAGAATAAAATATATACTGGAAAATTCCAGTATACATTACAAAAATTTCTTTCCATAGAAAATATCTATATAAGTAATGCAATAAATAAAATCCTGCAATTGAGGATTTGGAATGCATGCCCTCCTTGCAAAATGAAGAATAATTGATAAAAGATGATGTTGTGGTGAAAAAGGAAATCACCAACAGAATAGAATACCTTTAGTTTCTTATTCTTATGGAGATGGCTTAAAAATTTTGCATCTGGAAGAGATAAAAGGAGTGAACATCACATAATGCAAATAAGAGTTCACTATTAAAACTCTTTCATAATTTCCCCAATCCCCAATATGGAGATCCCAAGACAAAAATAAATACCCGTCTTTTGTGCAAAATATTAAAAGACTTGGAGGAAATCTTAAATATATATATATATATACACACATTTTTCCAGGGCTTTGCAATCCAAGAAACATTCCCAATTGTGTGAGATAAGGATTAAAATATACAATTAAAAAGTGAGGTAAAAAAATTATAAAGGAAATATTTTGCAAAAATCTCCACATAGGATCATTAAAACTAAGTATTATAGTTCTATAGAGCTAACAGCTGAAGTAGGCATACGTTATAATGTGTCATACAAGATTTATATAATTTTGTGCACCATATGATAGGGAACTTAATTCTAGACAATCAACTAATATACAAGCTATGTTTAGCTGAATGCTCAAGATTTTCGAGAGATATACCCAAAATATATGACCACAGAAAAACTACTCAGAGTTTACCATTCTCTCAATTCATATGGTATAATGTGAAGACATTATAATAAAAACTTATACATTCCTCATCTTAAGTTGTAATGAATGAAACCATGATCAATCAGATCATGGTTTTAGTTAAATTTAAGTTAATAAATATACAGAATATGGATAAAACACATTGTAAACAAGAAAATACTGACAGATATAATTATCTCTGAATTGTATAAGTTATAATTCATAAGTGACAAATGCTATATATATTTTTTACCCAATTACCCATTGTGCTGCTAATGACATAAATATAGAACAAAGTTATACTATAGAGTACAACTTGTAGCAAAAAATTCTAACTAGGGTGCAGTTTTACAGAAAGCAGCATTAAAAGAAAAATAGGTGGAAAATCATGTAAATAAATTACTGCTGAAACTATGATGGAAAGATGACAACAGGCAAAGCACAGCTCACAAATATTTAATAAGGTTATCACATTCAATTAACTGGGGTAGAAAATAATCTTCATAGAATACTGGTCATACTGATAAGGACCCATAAAAATTAATTAAGTTTATAAAAAAATTCAATTTGAAACTAAGGATCAATATTTAGAAGAGATAAATCTGAGGCTAAAATATAGAACATTAAAACTGGCAAGTAGAATATAAAAAAGAAAGCTTCAGTTCTTCTCACTTCCTTTCATATCAAAAATACTAAAAGAGTTTTCTGTATTAAACTGGCAGGTAGAACAATAATAAATAGAATTTATACACTCCCAGGTTTTAACTCAGAGCATTATCCTCAAAAAATATCCAATAAAGTTACAACTCTATCTAAAATACATGTAGCTATATGAAGAATATATAAACACACACATACACACACACATACATACTTACAATTAGATACATAAGATGTGTTCCAATAAAAGAAAGGTCCCTTTCAATTATGACATAAAGAAACGCTATGAATGCAATTACTCAGTGAAATGTATTCTAATTCATTTCCTTGACAAGAATAATGTTTCTATCTTTCCAAGCATGAGTTGATTCTAGGTGATGAATTACAGCATTCACAATTTATTGATAAATGCATAAAAATAAGATGCTAATATGCACATCAGTTTCTGGATTAATTATATTTAACAGTATTTAGCAATTTTATGATCCTTTACTAAAAAGGAAAAGGTATAATATAAAATAGCTAATCATTTCCAGACAGGATGGAAATTTTAAAATATTACCAGAGATGAGGTCGAGTTTTTTATGCAATAAGTTGAATTATCTATAAAAGGAAACATATATCAAGACAACTATTAACAAAGAAATATCTAACATACTTTAAAATGTAGTTTTGAGTGTAATTAGGATGTAGAAGTTTTATAAATTCTAAAATTACAATTTCTAAATGATAGGCCTTTATAAGATAACTGTTAAATCATAATTTGTTTTGCTATTTATAAATTTACTGGACTAAATATAAAATTAGGAGAGTGAAAAAGGAAATATTTACATGTATCTAGAGAAGAAAGAGAAGGCATTCCAAAGTGACCCATTAAGTTAACAATAATATATTATTCATGAGTTAGTTATATTATAAATAAATAGCGAGAGAGCAGGAACTTAGCAAAAACTTTTTTAGAGAAATTCTAACATATAAAATACAAAAAACCTGTTGGAGCCTCAGAATTGCTTCATAGAATCTCAAATGCTAAGAATATTCATATAGGATGACTTCTTATCTCCAAATTTAACCACACACATAAATCCACTCTAATTTGCACAGCGGATATGGAAAACTTGATAACCAACCATCTAAAAGAGTAGTAGTGAGTAGGGTACTATAACAGTGACTACAATAACTTGACTCTAAAAATAACAACTAAATGCCTCAATGTGCCAAAAATAAAAAAAAACCTAAGTACAAGTAAAAAGTACTGATGGAATGAATGATGAGCATCTAATTTGATATGAGAGTAGCAAAAAACAGTAGCCATTTCCCAAAAAACAAAGAAGAAAATTGATCTTAATAGCATCTCCATATCTCTGCCAAAAAATACCAAAAAGTAGGAAATTTGAGGAACCAATTTGTAAAATACCAAATATATTGTACTCTACAAGAAAAATCATCCCTAAAGAACCAAATGATTTTAACTTTATGATTTATGCAGTGATCTTTCAAAGAAATGTAGACTCAAATGAATGATAAATACCATTTAAATACAGTAAACCAAAAAATTATTAATATTAAGCAAGAAAAATATTTCAGAACCTTTGCTGCAAAGCATAATAAAATGCAATTTTATAAGTCTGGCATAACAAAAACTGGCTATCAAAAAAAATCCATTCACCGGAATGTTATCAAAATCAACTGAAAGTTGAGAGAATCATTTTTGTTTGAAATCAAAAAAGAGTTGGTGAAATAAACATGATTATTATGGAATTTCAGTGTTCAATGGAGATTAAGGATATATAGTCAACCATGGATAACATACAAAGATCTCACAAGAGTTAATAAATGATGCTCCATACGATGGATTGTATGAATACATATACATTTAGCTGACAAGAGATGCCAATAGAGGGGAAGGGATGTCAGCTACGAAAGATGATTGTTATCATCAATGACAAAATGAAGGATTACCTCCCTTGAACAACACCATTTCTATATACATGTGACTTATTTAGAATTATTGAAAATATTATGCATTATGGTTATATAATGCACATACACGCAAAATCTCTCCGAATTGAATATGAAGAAGGCATCTTCAAAGAGAGAACTTTGAATGCAGAATCTCAAGTGGCTATTGTTGCCTGAGAATTAGTTGTTGAACATCCACTGTGAGGAGATAGATTATAGCCTTCAGTAGCACAACCAGCTGCCACTCCAACCATTGGCCCAGAACTGCCTCCTTCACACAAAATGCTGTTGTTTCCACTGGGTACACCCATCACCTGGACCAAGTGTTTGTTGTTACGCCTTCTATTGCGAAAAGGATCTGGAATTAAGAATAATTTTTCTGTCTGTTCTAAAAGAAACTTTTTGGCCTTAATTTATCACATCTTTTGATATAAAAGGATGATAACAATGAAAATTAAAATTTATGGAGATTTTAGCTCTGATCTTTTCAGCTGCATAGTCTTTCTACCATCAACCTTGACAGAAAATATCAAAACTTGAATGTGGATGGAAAAAATTTAAATAAACCAACTCAGACTTATTTCTGATTGCGTGAGGTTATAGATGATATCTCAAGAGTAAACTGATTTTGGAAAACCATTACACATTCCTAGAAAAGAAAAGGTCAGTCCTGCATAAAGTTGATGTGGATAAGAGAAGCAGCACTTTTAAGATTGACATTATTTGGTAATTTATACAATAATTCAGCTATGAGAAAATCTAAGCACACTGTGATTTGCTCACAACACAAGAAGGATGTAAACGACAAAATCAATGGCTACCTTTAATATATTCACTGATACTTTTGTGCAATCTTTAAAACAAAAAAACAGAATGAAACTAATTAATAGAGAAAAAAGATAGGCTGAAAATTGTTTCAAAATATAAGTTAATCATTTATAAAAGAAATAGATATTAGAAGAGGATGATCTAAAAATCATATTACCCAGGATAAGAGATAAGGCAGTTTAAGATTTACAGGAAATTCTTTTGAGAAACCAATCGGGTCGTCTGGCGGTTTTGCTCCAACATTTCAGCAGCAGTCTTCCCAATCATCCACAGGGATGTTGAGTTTGTGAGATGTATAGGTCTATTTATATAACTATATATATGCGAGTAATGGTGCGCTTGCTGTCAGCAAGCAATGGAAAAATGTATCTTTTAATAAAACGTAACATTTTACGAAAGATTATTCGGATAACTCATGCTAAGTAAAGGACATTTTCGCAGCGGACAAAGCACTGAATTCGATTTCCCATGCATTTCTTACGGCAGCATTATTCCCGCCCCGGCGTCGAACCAAGGCCATCTTAGGAAAACACTGTCATTTATCGCTTATGTATGATTACCTTTCTAAACACTCCAAATTTGAAAAGGAAAATCATTCAGGAAGTACCTCAAAATGAGTCCTTAATTCCCTATGCATTTCTTTCGAAGGTATAGTTAACGCCCCCTAGAATCGAACCAACGACCATTAACGACAATCTTAGGGATGCTTTTATTTGAGAATGGTCCCTTTTATGGCTGTGTGAAATTTTGAACCTGCGCGGTTGGGAAGTGTTATAAAAATCTTTCGGAAATATGGGCAATGTATTTTAAACGGGAAAAATCGAGTTTACGGGATGCTCTGGAATCGAACTCGTGACTCATACGTAACTGTTGATTTTTTCCGAAGTACATTATGTAAGTATCTATACGTGTAGAAAGTTTAAATGACCAATGTATCATATTAAGAGAGATACGATTTTTCAAAATTTGAAAATATTTTACCTCCTGGCATCGAACCCATGATCTTTTGTGAATAATTGATAACATTATTTTGTAGAAACATATATTATCTATAGCCAAAAGAAATTTCGTTGTACTACGTTACCGGAAAGTATTTTTTAAAAATTGTCAAAAATCGACTCCATGCATTCTTATGGAGAAAAATCTGACTTTGGGGCCTCCCAGAATCGAACCCATTATAGGTAGAGTGGGTCTTAGATTTTTTTCTGGGTTAATTTTAGATGGCCATTACGCAAAAAAAATCGGCGAGCCCGTGGCCCCAGTTTGGGCCAGACATTTGTATCCTCAATTTTTTTTTACCCCCTAGTTATCTATATATAATAGATATATATATATATATATAGGTCGCCCAAAGTTGCCTTTCACTTCGTCAGGGTCTTGCTGCACCCTTATTAGTCGTTGATGTATGTTCTGTGATTCTTCATATTGTTCCATTACAAGCTTTGAGAATAAAACCCTCATCACAGTTGAAATTATTTGGGTTAATACTACCTAATCCGGGCAGCCATCATTATCCAAGGCAGATTAAAGGCGTCCAAAATATGTTGGCTCACTGAGCTCATACCATTTTGGATGCTGAAAATCTCAAGGAGAAGAATCACGTAAGAAGAATGCTTATGAGTTTCTATGTAAGAGACAGCCCTTAAAAGAGACACCACCACCAGAGAGAGAAAAAAAACCTCTTGCATCGGCGGTCCTTCCTCAAGTTGTGGGTACCTCAGAGAAAATCAGCAGAATATTGGCAAGACACATCAGAAGCGTACACAAACTGCTTAAAAAGATTGGATTTCTAAACCAAAAGACTCCTTGGCAATAAGGACCACTGGAATTTACAGCATTCCATTCAACTGAAGCAAGAGGGATGGGTTTCTGGGGCAGGTTAACTAAGGAGGGAATTGAAATTAAATTAAACCCAAATAATTTCAATTGAGATGAGAGTTTCATTCTCAGCAAAGTTTGGAATGGAACAATATGAAGAACTGCGGAACAGACACCAACTACCAATCAGGGTGCAGCAAGGCCGTGAGGAAGTGAAAGGCAACTTTGTGCAACCTATAAATAGGCGCTCATTTCACCAACTAAAACATCCCTGAAGATGGCAGCAAAAACTGTGGCTGAAACGTTGGAGCAAATTCACCAGACGATCCAGTTGGTTTCCCAAAGGAATATCCTGCACAGCAAGTGCTGGGAAAGAACCAGATCTTCCCCATTTAAAGTTTATTTTTTAAATTTCCCATAAAATAGACTCATGAATTACAAATAAGAAGTAAACATATCCACTTCAATTACTGAAAGATTTAGCTAAGAAATATTTGAATACTTCACAGTAAATGAATATTTATAGTATACCTCATAATTAACATCATTCATGACATTGTTTGATTCGTTCAAATTAATAAGTATAAAGTAATTTCAAAATACAATCTTAATTAAAAAGTATGAAAATAACAGGACTTTAATGGATTACTATCTTTAAGAAAGATGTCACCTGTATGCAGATGGATACACCAAAGCGATGTAGTGAGGCCAACACCAATCGCAAATGATGCTAAGGCAATACCAACAGCAACTTCAGTGCTGATACCAACAACGAGTACTTGCTGAGGTATTCTCTGATTGGGTGAAAGGGCTTCTCCTGCAGAAAAATCACCAAATTAGCTATATAAATTCATACAAATTTTAGCATATATTAAATCAAAAAGGATTCACTTTAGATCAAACAATAATTCATTAACATTCTTGAGATAGACACAATGTACATTTCAAAATTAAAAGGGATAAAGTAATAACATGATTTAAGTTTTGAAGATAAGCCAAATATACACTTATTATTAATACTTATCATTATGTATATAAAATAAAAAGAAACAAATTTATTGATTGATTTTGATAAACAATCTCATTATATAACTCTACCATTAGTAATAAAAAATAGAGAGAATCACTAGTAATTAGATAATATTTAAATTCAGTAAAGACTTCAAATATCTCACTGTAATAAATTATAACTTTATGGCATTTGGGAGTTTTTTATTTGGAGCTAGATTGTATAAACAATCATTAAATTTTCAAAATTTTGACTTTTCAATATGTGGAAAATCAATCAAAATTTTGACTTTATTATCACCAGACAAATAACCAAAATCAAACTAAAAAAATTTGGTTTGAAAACATAAAACTATACCTATTATAATAGATCTTATATGCACTCACTGAATTATCAGAAAGCTAATACTTAAAAATTGCAATTTTAGATACAATGCATGAAAATAAATTCTAGAGGATATCTCATTGCCACATAAAGAAGAGAAATTAATTATCCCTTTTATCTTTAGTAATGTAGGAAGATGAATCGGGTAAGTTTTCTGCAAGTCACATCTAACAGATATGAAGATAAAGAAATCTCTGATTCCAAACTGAAGCACAAGTGTCTCTCTGTCAGCTGCAGGATTACTATTTATGACCTCCATAAGTACTAAGAATGCTTAGTACCATTTCAAATCTGTATTAACTTGATTCAAATAATGCAATTGGAACTCTAATTGATGCAAACATTCCTGTCTTCATATCCAATCTCAAACAAAGTATTACTAGCTAATTTATCAACAGTTCTCTATATTCCTTAAAAAGTACTTTGAAACCTGGAGGAAACAAAGTAATAGCTTAGTTTTTCTGCTTTACCCTTTTCACTCTTCTTTTTATTGTCAAATAACTTGATTAACTTTCATTCAGACTAGCTACAATTAAGTGTTACTCTTGGTCGAAAATATTTTATAGATGATTTAGATATTCGTAATATGTATAACCTGCATGTAGACAAATGTTAGGAAAATAACCTATCCTTAATTAAGGAATAGATCTACAGAAAAATATTTAATACTGAAAATAACTTCCATGCTCCTAAAAAAGACAAAAAGTGATTTACTGATGGAGAAAATTGAAGGATGTAATAATGTGGAAGAGAAATTACATCTTAAAGAAAATCATTATGTACAATTACAAAATGCCGAAAAAATTAGGAACTGTCTTGCAGAGGACCAGAGAAAAGCAAAAGAAAATTCCAGGGAGCATTATGGATTCTACTTCGATTTGCAAAAACCATATTTTTATCCTAAACTGTCTGTTTTGTTAGCCTATTGTAAGCAAAATATGTATGTATACAACTTGGGTTTCCATAATGACAATGTCAAGATATATGTATGGGATGTAAAATAACACGTCATAGCTTACAGTGACGCTTGTTCAGGATAAAATCATCACATAAAAGTACCAATGACATGGATGAAAATTTCTCAGTCATCAAATAATAATACTGAAAATGGTAGACCACAAATTTTTGGTATTGGGTCATTACTTTCCACCAAATGACCATGATTTTGGTTTGATAAAAATCAAAAGAAAAAAAGAAATTATTAATACAACCCTGAGCGTTATAATGAATTGATAGAAAAGTGTAGAAGAAGAAATACGTTTTCGATAAAACAAATGTCTCAGCCAGATCTTATTTCAACGAAATCACTAGAAGAATCAATAACAAAAAGAGTAAAAAATTCCATAGGAAAATCTGCTTCTTGGCTACAAATTCAATGGATGAGATTTCTTGAAAAATGACTCTAATAAAATGTTCTATAAAACTTCTTTAGATCATTCTAAATTCCATGTATTGGATCTTTCACCTAAAAGAGGAAGACCAAAAAAATACGAATAAATTACTTTACTTCCATAATACACCACTATTAGACCAGTAATATAAGTAAAGCATAAAGATATTATGTGTTTATTACCATAAATTCCTCCAGTTTTTAGGGAACATTTTAAGAATCTTAAAAGCTCTAAAAGATAAAAATGGATTACTTTTTTCAAATGTTGAAATAAATTTTTATGTAAATTTTCATAAATTATTTCATTAAATTTATTGTTTATATTGAAACTCATTTGTAATTACGGTTTTCAGTCAATTTCTAGGACCTTCAGTTAATTTTGAAAATGGTATAAGTCAATTCAAGCTTTAAAACCAACATTTTTGTATGAAATTCACACAAAATTTCAAATTCATAATAAATATTGATTTATCAATATGTTTTATAATAATGAAATATTTTTTAATTTGTTCAAATGCAATTCACTAAATATCTCAACACAGGAAATATATGATTTAGACCATTTTCATAATTATGAGCGCAAACGTTTCTTCAATCAGCACTAAAAATTTCTTTGAAAATTGACTTTTTGTCACCAGTGTAACATCATGAATGCATAAATATAATATAATAAAATAATTATAAATTATGCAATGAAATAGCGTAATAACTAAAAAAAGATAGGGCCTGAGATAACTACTATCACCATAATCATAACCAAACAACCAATTTTATACAACATTTCTTCAATTAATCTTTCTTTTTTTCAAGACCATTAAGTTATGACAAAACCATAATGGGGATCTATCTCTGGATTAAAAGGATTAGTAGAATTTCATATAATGACATAAGTCCTCATGCAAATATAAAATAAATAAGAGTTCACTTACCAGCTATAGCTGACACATCATCTAATCCAGTTCCATCTGGATTGAATAAAGGAGTGCCAGATAGCACAGGATTTCCTTTATCAGTTGATCCATCAGTTTTTCCACTGTTTATCTTTCCAGCCCTGGCCTTTGGCACGGGACGCAATGGTCCACGAGTTGTCAGTTGCTGCGCTGTAGAAACTGGCTTATCAAGTAATGCATGCAGTATCTGACCAGAACAATACTCGTGAGGCTGAACACACTACATACACAACAAAACAAAATGAAAGTTATCAATGATATACTTTTTTCTTAAGAGAAATTCATCCCTAATGCAATATTATCACAGTTACTACTCATACGGATCTGAGAGTGATTTTTTAAATATTTGAACCGTATACTATATATGAATGTAAAAGAGTATGTATACACCAGATTGTCCAGAAGTACCACATCTCTATCCATATAAGCATCCTTACATCTCTTGGCATTTTACCCTTCCTTCTTAGATCAGAGAAAATTTTATGAAAGATCTAGTATATAATGCAGCAATTGTTTTTTTTTCATTTAACACAAATCCCATTTGTAGATTGATCTTAAATTTGTATGCCAATAAACAAGAATATATAAGATTTTAAAATACTCATAATGCGTAACAGGTCAAGATACAACTGTCTAAAATAATATTACTATTACAGCACTATTTCCTTGCAACTGACTTTTATGTAGTGCAAATATATCAAACTTAGAAAAAGTGCCAATTTCTTTGGGTACTTGGGTTTATATTTTAAGCTTACAGGTTACTTAACCCTTTTACTGCGGACCGAATTTTCGAGGTGTATGCCAAAACTGCGGAGGTATTTCCCGCAAAAATGCAGGTTCTTGTTTAATAAATTGCAATAATTATAAATACCATTATTAATCCTTATATTTTTCACCATTTATGTATCATATCATAAGGTTCAAAATGAAAAAAAAATTGCGCGCTTACTACTTTTATTTAATATTATAAAAATTTATATATATAGAAACTAATAAATAGTATTACAAAATATGCATTTTAACGATAGTTTACCCATAGGAAATCAAAGGAAATATTTGTTATTTCACATTTAGTCAATAGCTTGGTCTTTTAACTATTGAAATATAAAATTTTAATGAAAAAATTGCTATAGATTTTTCAAAAGTTGCATTTTAAGAAATATCTACCCTCTGGCACTTGTGTTGCGGGAAGCATACACCATTAAGTCATTTCTTACATTTTGCATAAACGGTGCGTGCTCATCTCCTCTTTCCTCTTTTACTATCAACTAAGCACACTATACACGTCTTTCTCTTTTCTTTAGGGTACATTTTTAAACCTTTACTTCCCCAATAAGGGATTCTTTTGATGTCCGACGGGTGACCTTTTTATTTGAAGCCACTCCTAGGAAAGGTCTTACATAATACTAATTACAAACGATAACCGTGTCATTGGTTTCATGCCTGCGGGTAGATTTTCTTTATAAAGAACATAACTAGTCAAAAAACGTGGTAGAAAACGTTAAAACACCATATTTTCAAGTATTTGAGTGCAGGTATCATCGAGATACGTATATATCATCATGTCAGATGAATAATAAAATTAATGATGCCTAATTCAGCACAACTATCGGTTTGTTTTTAACGTATAAGCACAAGAGATAATAAAGAAGAAATCAGAAGTAACAGATACACTCTAATTGAGGAGTTCTGCTGAGTAGAAAAACAGGGCCGATAGATCGGCCCATCCGGAGTTTTCGCATAAGCACGCCGGGCCGATAGATCGGCCCATCCGCAGTAAGAGGGTTAATACAGAATGAGATAGATTATCTATTTATAAGAATGAGAACACACTCGGGAATTCTCAGGCAAGTGGCTCCAGTCACCAGAAGAGATTAATTTTATTTATAGGCACTTAAAGCTTGAATATTTTTCCTATCTCTTGTTGTATTACAGTGAAGTAGATTATCTATCTCATTCTATAAAAAACAAGATCAATCAAAAAAATGTTCAATATCTTGACTCTCTGCAAATCTTTTCACATATTGAGTCACTTTTTTATTTTTTGAACAATGAAAATTACATCAGACTCTAGAGACATTTTATCAGTTCCACCATATAACTTGTTTCACACCACATATTTAAAACAGTGCACAACTTGATGATCATATTCAAGATATGCTGATATAGCTAAGCTATGAAAGAAAAGTTGAGTGTAACATTGTACATTTCATTTTGTTAACAGCCGATGAAAGTTAAAAGTATGATATTTCCAGAAATTAATCTCTAATTAGGAATAGACAGTATAGTTTAATATGATCATATAAGATTGTTTAACAAAGCAATCCAAGTAGAGAAAATGAGATTCCCATTTTAGGATATTTTTCACATCTTACAGTTCTTGCTTTATTCCAAGCAACATATATTTAAAGAAATTTATCTTTTCCCCTTAACCTAATGCAGTAAAAAAATTATCAAGCTGTTTGATTTTATAAGTAACCAAAACATAAATTTTGATCAATACCATAAAGTTATTACTATTAAAAACAATGGACTCTACACTAAATTCTATAAGTAAACATGTCAGACTTTATGGAAGCCATAATGAGAATAGATGAAGACACTTTGAAGTATCCTAACTGTTTTGTTTTAAATATGACTGGTTTCTGCTTGTGCCGTAGTGATGAACACCAACAATAAGATAAGAATAGGAACAACGAATTGCTTTATTCAATTCCCAGACTGTGCACTTTTTTGTGAGCTGTGAAGACCGGCAACATTAATTAATGTATATTAATAAACTCTCATCATCAGCCACACAAAATATTGAATCATTAAATGATGGAAAATTGTAGCGGTTCTCTCTTTTTTATGCTTTATTATTTATTTAATATAAATTATACCTGAACCTTCATAAAGTACCAGTAAATGGTGCAAACTGAATTTTAATATTAGGGATAAGAAAAAAGTTAATGCAACCAAAAAATAAAATGGAACAAACAAATAAAATTGAAACAAGGATGTGAAAACTTACCAGAACAAGATTTCCTCTAGCTTGAGATATATCAGATGTACATACTCCCAAACGGCAGTGAACATATAAGTTTCCCAGATGTCCATACACATTATTCACCTGCAAAGAGTTGTAATAAACTATATAATCAAAAAACTTACAAGATCTCCATCAATTTCTTTAGTTATATAATATTATTTCACAAAAAATTTCCTTGTAATACTTGTCTATATCTACTGTATTTTCAGGCGTTTAATTTGTTTTTTTTAATGATAGGTAAAACTTGCTCATAAATTCCAAATAAAAATTAAGAAAGAATATTTGAAAATTTCTTCAAACATGGAAACTGCCATCAATAAGGAACCAATATCAGTAATAAAGTAGAAAATTAAAATGTATGATAAACAGATGTTAAATCTTGGAATTTGCAAGAATATTTTTCTTTTCACAAAAAAGTGTTACCATAGTATGTTTCTAAGGTATGGTGGTTATTCTATCACTTAACAAAACAGATAATTGGTTATTTTCTTCTGCCTATTCTTTGTTTGATCCTAGACAGAAGTATTTTAAGTTTAATTGCTAATGAAGTTTGAATTTAAATTATGAAGAAAACATGAACAAAATTGGGCTTCTAGCTCGAACATTGAAAATTAAGAAAAGGTTATTTGTAGAATCATAAAATTTGGTCAATATGATGAGAAATTTGCCAATCTATAGTGAAATGGGTCATCAAGGTATTGGCCAAGATTTTTGGAATGCTCCTTGGGAGATAACATAAACACTGTACCAAGTTGAAAATTTAGAACTAAAGAATACTTTCAACAACAAAATCAAGTAAAAGTATTATAAATTGAAAAATACAAGGGCAGTTCAATAAGTAAAGTAAAATCTTTTTTTCCCCAGCTTTTCCTTTTTTTCAAAAACACTGGAAATTTCTTGTGGAACATTTTCAAACATTCATGTAATTTCACTGACTTCTGACAGGTGACACCACTTTATGGAGCTGTTAAATGGCATTTGTAGTGTTTGATGTACGTTCTAAACAAAGGGCAGTGACAGTTTCTTTTGGCTAGGTAAAAACCAGGGCATCTCAGATATTCAAATACCCTTGCAAAATGATGTGGTAGTAGACAAAAGCATGATGAGATGTTGGACAAAGTGAGTGTCATCTTTGCAGTAAGATTGCAGTACTATCTTATCTCCCATGGCTGTGCAAAGCTGTGGCAACATATCAATAGTAGTAGTATTGGTCAAATAAACGTGTATAGTGCTACTCCTTGAAAATTGAACAAACAACTTTAGCATGTTCACAAAAACTAGAGCATTCTCCTACTTCATGACACTCCTCCCACAAATCCTAAGCTCACTAAACTTCAGTGTTCTTGCTATGGACAGCCCCGATCTCGCACCCTCAGATTTCCGTGTTTGGCACACTGAAGGAATCTTTGGGCAGCACTATGAGGTGGCATAAAGCCACCTTGAATAGAAATTATGTTGAAATATAGTACAGTGGTACCTTGAGATACGAATGTCCTAACATACGAATGTTTTGAGATACGACATGAAATATTCTAAAATTTATACCTCGACATACAACGAAAAATTTGAGATACGAATTTGCGATGTGCGATAATTGCATTGGTGAGGACTGTGGTTGACGCCGCATCGTTCACCCGTCGCTGTGTTATTCGCTTTGTTTGTCCCTGTTTTTGGTGTCATTTTGGATAGTAGGTATATATACTGTACTCTGCATATTTTGTTATTTTAACTATGGATCCCAAAGTTAAAGACAAAGCTGGTGAAAAGAAGAAGCCTAAGAAAATGATCTCAATGGAAGTGAAACATGCAATTATTGCAAAGCATGAGCGTGGCGTTCGTATCATCGACTTGGCAAATGAGTATGGCCGCAATCCTTCTACAATATCCACGATCATCAAGCAGAAGGAAGCGATAAAGAAGCTGCAACCTTCCAAAGGCGTCACCATTATTTCAAAGCTACGAACTAATATAACATGATGAGATGGAACAGCTACTTTTATTATGGATTAAGGAGAAGCAATTGGCAGGTGACTCTGTTTCTGAAGCGATTATTGACGGCCGATGGCCGCTACATGTGTTATTAATGTATTAATAAATAAATTAATAAACATTGTGTGTTATTTCTCGTTTATTTATATACAAATTGTGTATATTATATGTAATTTAACTGTGTTTTGGGTTAGTTTCATATCGCTAGAACGCATTAATATATATTAAATTATTTTAAATGGGAAAAATTGCTTTGAGATACGATTTTTTTGACATACGACGATGATCACAGAACGAATTAAATTCGTATCTCAAGGTACCACTGTATTGTGCAGCTAGAAGATTGGGGAATAAAATGGAGTGTTTGAATACTAAATAAAACAACCCGTGTCACAAAAATGCGTTGTATTACTAATTAACACTAGAACAGCGGATGGTGTCCTCAGGACACTTTGCCCATTAAAAAAATGTGCATTTTGGTAATTTTTTTTATAGAAATGAAATTTTTCAGGACTATTATCTATTTAACATTCTGCATATTTCCACCAAGTTTTATAATTATTGGAACATTTTTTACAGGAGATACTACCTCATTCCCCCTAGAAAAATGGAGGTGTCCTCAGGACGTCTACATATAATAATAATTATTCTTATTTTTTATGATAAAACCTTCACTGTATTAGATTAAAAGGTCTTACGAAAGTACTTCAAGATAATATTGCTTCTATAAAAATTTGAGGTAGCAATTCTAATGCTGATTTGAAGTGGAAACCTTTCACCTTCTATTTTCTAATATCTCCATATGTGAGATCCGTTTCTCATTTCCATTGTCGCAATTGAAAATTTTTTCCTCTTTCTTTCTTATGGACTAGACTCATTGAATATTGTTTATAAAATTAAACTGAGTAAAACCTAAGCTGTTCAAAGGGACCTCAAAAAGGATCTAAGTAATGCACTGGATGCACCAGACAACACAATGAAATGAAGCAACGATGTTTGCTCAAAAGAAAATCCAAGAGTAATAAAGCAACATACAAGTGTAAGAAGTGCAAAGTATGAGTTTATAGAAACAGAAGTATCAAGAAGATTAATCCATGAGCTTCATGGAAGTATTCTGTATAGCAATTATTTTGCCACAGTGTGATTGTGATAAAAAGAAAAAAGAATATAATGGCTTATACAAATACAATATAAGTTCTTATTTATGTTTTACGCCTTATATTTGGTATTTTTGCTATGAAATAAAATCAAAGGAAGGTACGTGAAGCTGTAAAGTTTTATCATGCAATATTATATTTTCTTGTACTCATGTAAATTATAAATTCAATCGCTTGGTTTTCATAAGTTGTTCAAGTAAATATTTTTCTCAAAAAGGCCTCGCATTAAATTTGTCCTATAATTAACTTCTGGCTTCACTGTTCTCTATATATTTATTTCGGAACATGAGTCTGATAGACCACTCTCCACTGTTCTAGAATATAGTGGACAAAATTGTGGAATCTGTAAATAAACTGTACCTAGATTTAGTTCTATAATACTTCTTTACATCTCACAGCTTGAAAAATAGTCAGTGAAAAAATGTTGGAGTCAAACAAGGAGAAAATTACTTAAGCAGATTTGATGATCAATTGAAATTCTACAACATGAAATATTAGAAAAGCAGAAAAAATACAAATCTCATGCACTTTTAGACAGTGAAATTGAATTACAAATTTATTAAATAAGAGATGTATGTGAACTGAACCTTATCTAAACAGGCATTCACCACAAGAGTAATTTGGGGGTAGTATATAATGACAGTAAATAGGTTCAACAGTTATATTAACCTGAAAGCTGAAACCACCATGAGGAGGGCTTCGATTTTTGGTCGACTTTGGTGGTTCCTCAATATTAACAGATAGATCTAAAGGACATGTGTTGCGAATGAGCAGTACACGAGAATTCCAATTTGGATCAGAAGAATTAGACACCCAGCAGTTTTCAGTCACCACTTGTATTGGAAATACTGAAATGAATAAAAGGAAACTTTTTCAATCATTTCAACACATATTAGAGTAAATTTTAAGAATCATATACTTATAAATTGGTTTTGAGTTAGATAATTTCTTTATCTTAAGTAATCAATTATTCATCAATATCTTCATAACAGATCAACCAAACCTTAAATAAATAATAATAATAATAAACTTAATTCATTCCAAGCTATTTAACATAATTTACCAGTTAAAAGCATAATCATAGATCATATCATGAACATTAATATTTGGGAATAGTTATTTCTAATATATAAATATATAAATAATAAATTTCTAATATATAATCAATTTGCAATAAAATGAAAAGTAGTGTCTTTTTTTGGTTGATGATAAACTTTAAGGGGGCATTTAAGAATTAATATGTTTATTTTCGATCTGTGATAAGATAATCTTATTACTACTACTCTCATGGACTAGGCTCAGCTTGCATTCTTAGCAAAAAAGGCCTCAAGGCAAAGGGTTAATAAATATAGACTAACCTCCATCTATCCAAGTCTTAACATGAAGAGTATCATCAAAAGCAACTTCTGCTGGAGTCTCCTTGTTAAAGTCAATTGGTATGGTATGCTCTCGGTCGCGATACACCTCCATATGATACAGTTTGTTATGTTGAGGTGACTTAGATCCTCCACTGCCTTCAGTTAGATCCTGAGGGAAATGAAACATGATCAGTATATGTGGATTTTTATTGTTGGTATTTTATTTACTCTGTGACTACTTCAGAATAAAGTTGGTCCTCAAGTACATAGGGAAGTTTACAGAGTCAAATAAAATCCAAGATATCAGTGTTTTATAATGCTTTTACATTCTTCATATATCAACTTCATAAAAATTGCATAGAAATTTGACTGTAGAACACTTATTCCTTAGACATTCAAATATAAAGGACTGTTAGCTCAAAATTAAAATTTCATTCATTCATACTCTTTTAACAAATTTGCTGGAGATGGTTTTTCCCTCTTTTGTCACTTAAATCATAATCCTTTTATACAATTTAAACATAATCCAAAATCTGTTACCTTTAGTCAACCAATTCTATCAAAAGTTAATCAAATAGATCTCTTGAATAATTCTTAGATACAAATGGGATATTTTTTATCTTGAGTGCATGTTTAAAAACAGGACTGCCAAAGTGAAGGGATTTATTTTTATATAAAAATTATATAGAGGACTTTCATAACAGTGTACAATGATGGATGAATTTCACTTCATTTTCTTGAGGATGACAGTTCCTACTTAAAGTGAAACCACCATCCTTGTTTATGTATGCGTCGTTAATTCAGATTTCTATTGCCTCAATTATTTAGGCAATCACAATACCAACAAGCAGAGACATTTCAACCCTGAAGATGATTGCAGCACAGTATTCACTGTTATAATGTTTATTCACCAGCCGGACTCTTAGCCAAGAGACTGTTAGCCATATGGTAAAACAGGTTCATATTTCACCTAAAGAGGTTTCTGGTGATGGAGGAGGTCAAATATAACAAAATAATCACCAATGATGAGGAATCATCAAAGTTTAAAGGTCCAAATCCTGCACCAGGAAAAATTGGAGGATGTCTGCAAACAACAGGTAAGCGGTTTGGACTTGCTTCAAAAAGATCACTCTCACTACTATAAGCTCCAGACCCAAACTCATCACTTTCTCCATCATCCAATGGGCCAGCAAAGTCTTCATCATCACTTACAGCTGGGCCAAACTTGAGAAATACCTATTTAGGAGAAAAATACTGGCTGCTTTCAATTTTTTCCAAGCTATTTTTCAAGAGGTAAAACACCTTAAAATTAAGGAAACTATTTTTCTTTGCTCTAAGGTTTATAGTCTTACGTTTAATCTTTTGATAAACAGATATTGAATAGAGTTATGAGAACTTATAGATTAGCATATTAAGAAATAATTGGGTACCCTATTCCCCTTTTTTCGTGATTGGTTCTAACGACAATAATAAAATGTGATAGGTTAACACTAGAAATTCCTAGTAACATTAAAATCTATATCATTAAGAGGATTAAAGAAATAGTAGCATAAATTAAGAGAAAGTAATAATTAAGTAAATTTTGAGCACTTAATAGAGACTTTTCTTTCAGAGGGGTGAAAAAATAGTGCTCCATAATGACATAAGTAAAATTCAAGGATGAGGATTATTTAAAACATTTCTGGTAGCCTAACCTGAAATAAAAACTAACCAAGCAAGAGTCTAAATGAGCATCAGAAGTAATTGGATATTAGGTAAGATGACATTAAGACACTTACACTGTTTGTAAAAGAAGTACTTTTCCCATCTGATGAACTGGTGCTTCCACATGAGGTGATTAAAGTAGAGAGCCAATAATGAGTGGAATTTTGTTGGCTAGTACAAGATGAATCTATAAAAGACATCCATATCACTCCAAGAGAATCTGCTAAATCTCGTGGAAAACTGACAATTATTTTCTTCCTCTCACAGTCCACAACCATTGCATTCTGAAGGAGGACTACAGGGGATGATTTTCCTATTTTCATATGGCTATTCTTTCTTAATTTATCACCACTTGGCTCTATACCTGTAGAAAGGAATATTTTAAACCCAGTGAGACTTTTTACATAAAATTCCTTTCTTAGTTGGAAATCCTATTTTAAAAAATGATTTTTTATTATCATTAGGAGTTGTTTTTGTATTTGAAAAGGATAACTACTGTTTCCAGAGTACAAATCACAAAAGAACTATATTAGTGGATCTGGAAATATTTAACACATAAATTATTTCATCATAGTATTTCATTTTAGAGTACTTAATTTTGTACCATATAGCATTCCAAAAATATTAAATGGTAGAGAGGCTGAGTACAGAACAATATAAGCACATACTTTACAGTCTGTTAAGTAACAATGCCACCTTTGCAACCATGTGCAGATTGAGCAACTTGGGACCCATCCTAAACACAACAGTACTTAAAATTTTGCTTATCACTTTCAGCTTACATACAGATTTCCATTAAGTTATACTGTAGTGCTGAACTTAATGGAAACCTGAGGTCTGCCATCAAGTCAACCATGATCAAGAGGCCAATTTTAGAAACTAGTTGCACCTCAATTAACCCTTTATTGGGTGCAACTGATCTACAAGATTCATGGTACGCATATTTTGAAATATTTACAGCTAAACATATATCTTGTGACTCATTGCTTCTGTATCTTAATTTTTTATCATAAGCTTCCCCCAGTTGTGTTTGTGGCGTGGTACAGTAAATATTTAGTTTGGGGGAGGACCTATAATCTCACAGACTCATTGCGCCTATTCAAGTTACATATTATATATTTTTTATATTGTACCATCTTTTGAGATATGCCAAAAAAATGTAAGTATAGCTCAATATTCTGTAGTAATATTACGTTTTATTTCATAATTAATCTAAAAATAATTATCTCCTAAAATGGCACAACCTCAAAGAACTTATGAATGTTGAAATTGTTTGATAAATCATGAAATATTGGACATGCTGGTTCTTCATATAAATAAGTATTTCATAAATAATGAAAATATTCTGTCACAGTATTCTCGCACAAGAGATGGAATTTATACCAACATTGTGAAAATGAAGGCATTTATAGGTTTACTATATCTGGCAGGTTTATGCACAGTAATAGGCAAATTTTAAAAGAATTGTGGAAAGATGACGGAGTTGAAATGCTTCATCTTATAATAAATTTAAAACAATTGAATTTTATTCTTCGTTCCATCCATTTATATGAAGTAGTCACTTGAAAGGAGAGAATAATAACTGACGAGCTTGCTGCTATTTGAGAAATATTTAACATATATAATATATAATATTTAACATATTTCATTGCACCTAATGGAGAGTTAACTTCTGCACAATCATTTATGAGTTTGCAGGAATGGAATCATGCAAGGATTGATCTCTCCAGAAGAGAGAGTTGGAGAAGTACTGCCAAATCAGCCTTAAACTTGTTCTCTTAAAAACTCTTGTGCAATAACTCTGAAGGAATTCTTCTTCTCTGCTTAGTCCATCCTAGAGCCTTATAGTGCAGAACTTTTTCCAGGATATTAGCAAGAAATTCAGAGGTAATTCTTACAAAACATTGCAACTTGGAAAATAAATCTGAATAAATCTAATTTGTCACTGATTTATTTGTGTGTTTATTTTATCATGTTGAACTAATCAACCATAAAAATTATTCTACATTTACAGAAGAATGAATATTTCTTGAAATATTATAAAGCTGAATGAAATATTTCTGAAAGTAATAGTTAAATATATATATATATATAGCAGAATATAATGTTAAAAGCCTTCTGGTGTCTAACAAAAAAGCAAGAGAACTCAGCACAAAAATCAAGCTTTAGATGATGCTGCTTCCCAATGCAAAACAAACCTATTCTGATACTATTTAAGCTTTATGAAATAAAATGAAATATATAATAGAAATAATTAAAACAAGTTGCATAAAGCACAGAACATACACTTTTGAAAATATAAACATATATACCGTATAAATGAATGCAATTAGTTATAGCACACTGAAGTGCCATTTAAAAGTCAATATATTATTCAAGAGGTCTCAATCATAAAAAGGAGTTGTCTTACGTCAAAGCTTGAAAATCAGGTATTATCTGAAGTACTAAGTCATGGCTGAACAAGGATATTTACTCAAACAAGGTTTTTCTATCGGATTTTAAAGTTTTTAGAAGGAATTGTATGTTGGAGAGCAAGCCGCCTTTCGGCGAATGGCAGGCGGTGTAAACACCTATTAATGTTATTGTGTACAGTATTGTGGCCTATTATTATCCCATATTGTGCGCAGGAAGAAGGAATTCTTAAATCATTTTGTCCTAGCATCTATTTTGGGTACTTTAAACCCATTATCAGATCGGCCTAGGTAGCATGGTGATCACAATTTCAATCACATCTTCTGAAAATGTACTTTCCTTGTTATTATCTAATAAATGCAATCTAACAGCGAATCTTCTATCTGCTAATGTTTCCCAACCTGCATCTGATAATAATCTGGTTACAATCACCTATTTAACAAAACAATTCTTTACAAATCATATTGCTTTACGTTGTACCTTTTCGAGTGGGTGCTGATTTAATTTCCATTAGCTCAACGGGATGCTTGAATGGGTTTGAGATGATTGCAAAACACTACTTAGTTACATATTTGCTGAGCAAGAGAGTACTCATAATAGTGTATAAAAACCAAACAACCAGGTTTTAGTAATCCTAAATTATCTCAGTGCTGGTATTAGTTAACCTCATTTATTGCAAGTGACCTCAACCTTCCAATGGTTAGTTAGGAAGAGAATTTAAAAAAGACGACAAAAAACATTATTAGATAGCTATAGGTCAATTACTCTCATTTGATGCTTGTAAAATAATTGAAAATTATAGCAGATCATATTCATTAGGCAATGCTATTGCTATTTTACATGAATGACCTCCCGGATAATGCTACATTCAATATAAGACTGTATGCAGATTACTAGATTATATTTAAGCTTTTTATTCATCATAATAACATAAATCAAAAAGTGCAGAGGACCAAAATAAGAGTGTTCTTAATCTTGTCTTGTTTGCTAAACCGAGTAAAGATATTAACATCACCTATAATATATTTTTTTATTTTTATCAGTAAATTATGCTTACTAATGCATTTATAGGTCTGGTCTATCATTTAATTTTAGGTAATACAATTTAAAAGTATACATTGTAAAATAGACTTTAGGTGTTACTTATATTATTGATGCAAAGGCTTGATAAAAGTATTTTAGGTCTCAAAAGGAATACTTCCACAAGGCTGTGAACACATCTCCGTCAATCTTCCAACTTAAAATTAATAATAGTTTGAAGTGTTGGTGGACAAAATGGAATGGAGAAAATGGGACTTAACTCAGGTAAGACAATATTTCATTTTAAGAGGACAGCAGGAAGCTATTCAACGCATGTGGAGGGCCAAGAAAAGATATAGCAAAGAGAAACAAGCAGCTGAATAACATTAGCTAGCATATCCTTCTAAAAGCAACAGAATCTACCAGAATGCAAATAACAGCAATATTTCCACCATTTAGAGAAACTATCATATTTCATGAAATAATACAAAAACATAAAATTAGAGTTCAAAAGAAAATGTTGAATATTTCCTATAATAAAAATTCTCCCAAAAATACATTATAGACATGGTAATTAAAGGCCACAATATTCCAATATTTCAAATGATATAAAACATGCAGAGATTGTGGAATATCATATTCCATTAAAAATTAAATTATGAAGTGAGGCACATCAAGATAGTGTATTTGTTGCTCCATAGTATGAGAAGTATTTGTCCAAAGCAGTCACTACATTATTCTTATACTTCACGTTGTGGAACTCCGTTCTAATTTGGATAGGCAAAAATTCCACTTATATTACACAATTTACTGGTTTCGCATTAAATATGCATCATCAGGCACAAGAAGTGACCAAATTAAAATTGGAAATAAGTCATACAGAGAGGAGTCAAATCTTTTTGTTTATAAGATATTTTAGTATTACAACAACAGCCTTTGTCAGTTAAATACTACGTAATATTTTGGACTCCCCTTCTGTTGGTACCATTGGAAGATACAAAGAGCAATCTAAGAAAAAACTGGAATGTGATGTTGGATAGGATGACAGTAATGGTAGTTTCAATAATGTTCTCAAGTGGAAAACACAGCCATTTATTACATTGTTACTTTAAAATTCACTTCTTTCTCAGTAAAGACTTAAAATCTTCAGCACTGTATGAAACACATCATCTTCCTCTGCAGTTCACCAAATTTTAAGTCAACCTAAGTAACCAATAAATCTCAATTTTATCAATTTATATCTGCATAAAAAAGACCCACAGGCATTCCAATTCTCCAATTAGATAATACTGCCTAAAATTACATTTTGGAATAAGCCATAGGTTCATTTAAACATACACATTTCTTTCATTACCTTTTATTTTATTCCACTCAATAAAATATACAGATAATATTTTAAGCAATACAAAAGCAAAGATAAAGGGACTACTTCATGAAGACACAATATCCACACAATACTTCTTAATATAAAAGTTCTCATTATCAATCTGAAAATTATACCAAAATTAAGGAGACTCACCGAGCAATGAGAGGGCTGCTCCAGAAGAATGATTAGGAAAAGGAACTTGATGACTGGAATGCTCATCCACGGCAGAAGATGGTGATTTATTATTTTGGCCATTCCCTACCATAAGCCTCAATGTGGATGCTGATGAAGTAGTTTTTGCATATAACACAGGAGGACCAAATTGTGTAGCAACTTGCACTAATAAAGCATCCATGTTATCAGGTAGAGTCTGGGATCTGACTTCCAGGCCAGAAGATTTTTTCCATCCCAAATTTCCAAAGCCAACACTACCACCAATTGCAGAAGCAGGCATACCCAGATTTTCTACCTCTTGGTTGCTCTAAAATATTAACATTAAAGTAAACACCAATTTAACTGAATGATACAAGAACTACAACATAAAGACAAACAAAATTAAACTTATCCATATTAAAAAATTGACTATCAATTAAATATAAATATATATAATATTGGATTTCACAGGGAAATTATGAACTGTAAGAATTTTTTTGAGTTATGAGGGAATTGGGATATGAGGATGCAAGCATGTTGCATACATATAAGGTAAGGTTGAAATTATGAGACATTTTTTCCTCTTCCATCTCATTCATATGACAATTTATTCTGTATTATAACTATCCCTTTATTCATTTATACTTTTAGTTTAAAGTTTACTTTTATAGTTAGTATTAAAACTTAATGTAATGTATGCGTTAAATAGAGTAGTTGGAGTCTAGTGAGATGGTTGCATGCATGCTGGAGGACATAAATAGTATCAGGGTACACATTAAAACAATATTATTATTACATATTATTGTAGACTAACCACAACAACAATGCTGCCTTCAACTCCACTGGATCCAAATTTCCATCGAATGGGAGCTCTTGACTTGAGGACCAAGGTGACATTACGAGGAACTGGAAGAGGTCCTTCTCCCTCGAGAAGAACTGCTACTGGAGAGGCAACCAAGCCTCTGCCATCAGAATTAAATTCACCATCTCCTTCAGTCCTTATTTTGGTAATGGGACTTAACTCTACCACATACACATCCCTGATGAAAATTAGAAATTTATAGGAGTGCTTAAGTTTATAAAAAGTAAAATAATAGATAGGAAGATAAAAGGTAAAACTGGAATGATTCATTATTTTTACCAAAATTGAAAATTTATTGCATGTAAGTAATTTAATCTTTTCAAAACACCATAAACATTCTAACAATCAGCTTTTCTTTTTCAAAAAGTTGATGAGTTTTACAAAGATAGCTTTTCCCTTTAAACTAAACATTATAAATATGCATAATGTTGAAATCAATGTGAGAAGGCGTGACTTCGTGGAATGCCATAGTAATAAAAACAACTTTGTAAATTTCCACAAAAAATTGTTATATTTGCAAATATATCAATTTTCTGTGGAAATTTACAAAGTTGTTTTTATTATTATGCATAATGTTCATCACCTCTTTCATAACGCTAAAAATTGAGGATTACTCAAGGATATCAAAGTATAGGTTACATATAATATGTAAGAGAGAATAAATTTATGTTTAATTAGACAGCATCATCACCAGAATTACTAACATAGATTGATAAGGTAAATAATCAAGCAAAATAAAATAACTAATCTCCATACCATGAATTGTATCCTATGTAATTTTCATGGAAACAACCTTCTGTTTTCTGTTTAACAGCAAATGAGGCTGATACAACAGAGCTCTTTTCAGTAGAATTTGTGTCACAACCTTTAAAATGTGCTGAAGCTGTAAAAAGATTATAACAAATAAGAATAGTAATAATAATAAGAATCCCAAATGAAATGTCATGGAAAGAACATAAAATTAAGAAATCCAGTTTATTACCATAGCCAACTTTGATGTCCACATGATTAGCACCATCCACTTCTGTGTACGAAGTAATAGCACCATATTTATTTTCCACGAGCTGCAGAATATCAGCTTTGCTAGACCAGTTGGTTTCAATGGTCTTTACAGGAAAGTTGCCTTCCACTAATGAATGATCATTTACCTAACAAGCATTAATATAAATATTATAGACAAAAATGTATTTTAAATTTTTAATCTTGCCAATTTAATATGAATTGGCAAGATTAATGTACATACATTATGTATGGTTCCATAATACTCAAGAAAAATATTAAAGCATTGAAAACATTCAGGGTCTTCATGTAAATTTGCAAAATGCAAAAACTTTGCTAAATATTTATATCCAAACATAAACAGCAAATTCATTACCAGAACTATAACTTCAGATATCTCAGAAAGGGCAGCTAAATGCAGTCCCCACTTCATAGGATGATCAGAAAAAAGAACAAGCACCATGAGAGAAAGTGACATAGGAGGAGGAACAGTGGCTGAGGTTCCATTATCTATATCTCCCCAGTCCCACAGGAAACCATTCATTGTCACATTCACTTGAGGTAGATGCGAGTTTGAGGCAGGATAAGGCCACTGAAATATACACACAATGAGAATTATCTAAGTACAGATTAAACCATATTTTGGCAAGAAATTCAGTTCTAAAAATAAGAACAATAATAATGAACTGCCACAACTTTATTAATAGAATTTGATAAGAAGAAATAAAACAGTAATGAATATAACAAACTTATTTAATGCAATCAAAATAAGATTTGTATATAATAATAATATAATAATAATAATAGACTGCCATTATTGAATCAGGGCAAAATTTAGTCTATATAGACCACTCTTACATTTAACCCCTCAGGACGAACACAAATACATCCCATCCCAGAGCAGAAAATTTTTCGATCCACCAGGACTCGAACCTGGAACCACGAGACTTAGAGCACCAGCACTCAATGAGCTACGTACTCGGTCACCGAGGAGAATACGAGGAATAAATAGGGGTAATTTTTTCAGGTACGGTTTCAATTACATTTAATAAGAGATACATCAAAACATACTATAGATATGAGTTAAAAAGATCAAATTACATTTGAATGTCAATGAATAGTGATATGATTACACATGAGCACTAATGAAAAGAATGGACAAATAGATCTATCTATTTACAAACACATTTGGAGAGAACCAGGACCTAAATTCCAATTCCATGATGCAAAATTGATCACAAAATAGATTTTTTTTCTACTTTATATGAAAATATCAAAAACTCTCATACAGAGGTATAGATGACATGTGGAGGTGGAATTCTTGAGCCAGTAAGACACAGGAAGGACAAATTAAAAAGTGAATGTCAGCCACTGGACGGGTATAAAAGTAAGAAATAAACTACACTCCCTCCCTCCGGCTGAATTAATTTAAAACCAGCTTTTTAGGGCTAACACAGTTGTTTATAATACCTTATACTTTAATGAGCAAAGCAAGAAGGTCGATTTAGCAAACATTAAGCTGCTAGCAGAAAGTGCTAACAAAATGAATGTATCCCGTCTTGTACCATGGATTCATAGAATAGCAAAAGCCTACATTATAATGATAAATGGAAAATTTTGAAATGAAATTCACATAATGTTTTGCTTACTTGCTTATTTCTTCCACTGGTGGCCTCCTTTCCTAAGGGTCCTTTGTCTGCTGTTTGCTCTGAGACATGTACTATAGACGAATTCTGAGTATTAATTGAGGTTGAATCTCCATAACCTACAAGATGTAGCACATGAACCTCCAGATCAGCAGTATCCTCTGCTCCTTGGCGAGCAGGAGAAGAACAACCAGTTGCAGGGCGTGGAAGAGTTAGCCATGGGGTGAAATAAGGCGTTTCTAGAGGTGACTGCACCACACACTGCACTTTATCTGAAAAAGAAGAAAGTTTTATTCTTTCTAAATCAACACTTCCATTTTGAGCAAATACTACTCATGAAATGGTATATTGCTGAAAAGTAAGTGTGTGTATATATATATATAATAAAGAATGATAAATGGAAAATTATCCTCTATATATATATATAGAGGATATTAATGTCAGGCCCAAACCGCTTCGGTCACGGAGCCACAGAGTATATAATGTACTTTGAGAAAAATCAACAATTGCCTATGTGTCACGGGTTCGATACCAGAGCATCCCGTAATCTCCATTTTTGTCATAAGGAATGCATTGGCTGTATTTGCGAAAGCTTTTTATGACACTTCCCAACCGCGCAAAGGTTCGAAATTTCACACAGCCATAAAAGGGACCATTCTCATATAAGAGCATCCTAAGATTGTTGTAAAAGGTCGTTGGTTCGATGCTAGGGGGCATTAACTATATCTGCATATGAAATGCATAGGGAATATAGGACTCATTTTGAGGTACTTCCTTAATGTATTTCCATTTGAAATTTGGCATGTTTATAAATATTGTGTTACATAAGCGAAGGATGACAGTGATTTTCATAGGATGGCCTTGGTTCGACGCCAGGGTGGTAATAATGCTGTCAAGAGAAAAGCATAGGAAATCTTCCCAGAAAGGTCTTCCCAGTTTGAGCCGAATTACCATGGGTCTTCAGATAATGGCATGCCACACAGCGACAAAACTCCAAAAGATCCATTGGCTTTGGATCGCAAGTTTTATGCAGCAGCCAAGCATTTTGTAGAGCTAATTCGAAGCAGAACAAAGGGCTTGAGTATACCGCTTCTTGCCATGAATTGATGCTCTATATTCGTCAATATTTTCATCCTCTCTGACTACTCTTCCCATATATTTGTCATATACTTTTATCATATTTGGCTGCTGCACTTGGATCTCAAAGTCTCAGTAGTGGTTGTGCCTAGTGTTCCAAAAATGGAACACTCAACTTTTCTATACTCTAACTTGTATATGAATAAAATTTTCTGCATTTTCTGATTATAACATGGAAATAGTGAGTATTCAAGTATTAATAGAAAAAAATAAAAGCTATAGAAGGTAAATCACTTAAGTTGTAATTACAGTTTATCGAGTGGGTATTGAAAAATCGACTCAAAAAAATAAAGCTAAGTTTTACAACGTCCACTTAGCTCTGTGTTCGCCCAGTGACTAATTCCATGAATTCGGTGATGCTATACATACCCTCACAAAGAAGGCAGGAAGTTTTCACCCACTTCCCAGAATTCTTGTAAGCGATAGGATATAAAATAACTTTGCGTAACTGCCGTTCCAATAATGGAACGCTAGGCATAAATGGATTAATTAGTATAGTAAAAATCGTAAGTTTTATTAAAAGATATATTTTCCTATTGCTTGCTGATATATATATATAACTTTGTTTAATGACCTGAGAAGCAAGAACTGAAAGCAGTAAAAATTATCACAATTGCACAATTGGCTTCCCAAGAAGGAAAAATATAACTACAAAAATATTTTCATAAACTTTATGCTTATAAACTATAATGTTATCAGATATAAGGGCTTTGCAGTAATAAATATTACTTATGACTCACCAGAGGCCTTGACTGATGCGCAGGGGGCAATGCAGTACAATAGGAACCAAATAAAGGCCATGATACAAGGCATGGCACACCCATTGACCCTTGAGCTGAGCTGTTATTTTTTCACCAGCAATGTCCTCAATGGAGCATCCAGGACGGATCTGGAGTTAACTGAAGAACAAAAGTAATATTCACAGTATTTTCCTCTTTTCATGGTGTGACACAAATTCATCTTTAAGTACCATGACAAGAAAATCCTTAGATAGAGGGATTCAAAAACTTGCTTTAAGCATTACATACAATCTTCAAATTTAGTCTTAAATGATATTTTTGTAAAAATTATTCAGTTTCAAGTATTTTTATAAAATTGAGAATTTAAATTAGATTCAGAAAGTTGGATAAGTTTCAACAATGATAAATTATATTTTCTATTTTCAGCAACTAGAATTTTGAATCTTGCCAGACACTTTAAGATTGGCCATAGATAGAGGTATCTGAAACCATATAACTCATTAAATGCCAGAGCAAAGAAATTCAGTAAGGATTCAGTATTATATAAACTCAATTATTTGATATATTATATCATTAATTTGTCCAATTATCTCCATTTCCCATCCATTACATTTAAGGTTCATTTGAATAAATTAATATTTGATAAGAATTGTAAAATATTTTTATAAGAAAGAAAATGTGTAGTTAATTTTCATAGTACAGAATAATTTAACATTTAAGATACTATAGTATGATGAATAATTTAAGATTTTAATGTAAGCAATTAATACTGTAATAAATATATTGGTCTTAATTTGACTCAAAACTTTTATAACTCAAAATCATTAATAGAAATTATCAGAATATAATATTAAACACAAATTAAAGACAATTTTTATCATTAAAAGAATTGTAGAAGAGTAAAGAAGAAGAACACTGTGTAGTAAAGTAACAAAGAGAAGTATTTCCAATCTTAAGGAGTCAAGGAAATTTATCAGCTAAAATTTATCATTGGCTTGCAATTTTATTATTTTTCATTTTGAGTTGTGTATTTAAAGATTTCTGAGTAAACTAGTCTAAAAGACAACTATGATGGCAATATGAATAGTTTTATCTAAGTGTGAAAGATTTCATAGATATTTATATTCAACATTAATCCATCATTTTAAGGAAAAAGAGTTGCCATAAGAAGCAGCCAAAGTAAAGAAGGCAGAGGAATAAAAGAATTGAATATCACTCACTGATTTATTTGGACTATGATAATTGATAGATTTTGAAATTGATGCTATCAACTAAACAATTACAGCATAAGAGCAACCATTCTTAATGATATAACATCTAAAAATGTTTTTAAACCAGTATCAGTCAAAAATACAAGTAGATAGAAAAACTGTTTTTAAAAATTTCAAGAAGTTGTGATCTTCTTTCTAATTTAGCATTATAAGCTATAATATGATCTTCTATATATGTAATAATTCAATGAAGGAAATGTTTAATCTCTCAAATGGTTAGTACCTAAAATTGAAAAACAATCATCCCTTCTTTCATTTCTTTAATACTTTTCCACACAAAACAAAATTAGAGGATAAACCCAAAATTGAAAGCAACTCTCCAATTCTACAACAACTACAATTATAACTAATTATAAGTGATAGCTTTATATACTGCATAGAACTAACTGAAGAATGAAAGGAAAATGAAAGCTTAGAGCAACTTATTCATTATTATAGTTGGAAGGATGATCAGAGATGATACTTGAAGAAATCAAAAAATATTCAGAACAATAATGAGCAAAGAACTAGAATTTTACATCTTGTGATCAATGAGGGGTGAAAATAAATGAATGACTAATCATATTTATTTATAATCTTTTTCTTTTTTGACCAGCAAATATACATAAACAAGGGTCATTGAAATTATATGTATTGCATTAAATGAGTGGTGATATTGAAAAATTATGGAATCACAAAATTAAAAAATGTGAATTTAGCATACAGGAAGACTTTGAAACAGATAAGAAATAAGAGTCATTAGGCAAGAGTACCATGATAATACCAGGTATTGCATTCTTTTACTTTAAAACACAATCGTTAAATATGAGAATATAGTAGGATGCAATCAAAATAAGATACAAACAAATGTTCAAATTTCTGGAAACTTAAGCATAGGACGAATGTCTAAGAAAAAACCATTCCAAAGGCAAAAGATATTTACCCAATTCGAGTTTCCTTCTCCGGAAGTACCCGCTGTGAAATAGTTGATAGTATAAAATCTATAATAAAAGAATAGACATACATTTAGAGGAAAATCGTATAGAGGGGTTAAAGTATTGCCCTATTTGTACCAAAGAGTTTCACTAAAAACAAATTAGAGGTAATAAACAAATAATCAATTACATAAGCATACCTAATTAAAAGAAAATATGACACACATGATGTCTGAAGATAAATTTCCTGATATTAATAAATAATTCTTATTGCTCTGAAAACATATCTATTTTAAAATGTAATTCATATAAGTACATTTCAGAAACCCATTCAATACATTTGACATTTAAACTCGTACACATTCAAATTCATAAGAAATTTATAAAAGATAAGACTAACATTATAAATATTTGTTTTAAAAACACCCATTTGCCGCATGGTGTTTATTTGCACAAGGTGAGATAAGTTAAACAGATGCTTCAATTGAAAGTTGACATCATCATTTAATTACCGAATACTGGAAATGAGCAAATATCAAAAATCAGTGAGACAACATATAGTACGATACTAGGAACTATAAAATAACCTAAAAAAAGCACTACAGAATGACATTGATCTAAACACAAGAAGAATCATGGGAGTAAGATATCTTAACCATCACATTCAAAAGATACACAATTTGTACGATTTTAACATTCATAATTAGAATTTCAACGCAAAATCAACACAAACATCGCCAATGTCACAATATGACAGTGTGACACATTAATTTTTATCCTCACCATTTTCACAAATATTTGCAAGGATGAAATCGAGCTTTCAGGCCTAAATTAATTTCATTTCTCTAGGAAATCCTCAATGGCCACTACGCCTCATGAATTTGACTCTGGATTATGACGCAACTACTAGTTCATCTTGTCAACCATTGACCCCAGCTTCGCCGTTGAGAAATCTAGGACTTAGACTGAATGTACTACGTAAAAAGAAAATATATTCCGTTCAGCAGGTTCACATATTACTGGTTTAGGTTTCTCTCATTAGAGATGCCTTTACATTCCGAAATTTTGCACTAAAAAACAAAAATCTTCGGAAGCAACAACCATTGTCAATGAAGACATCGGCTTATTTTTACTGAACATTTATTACGCTGGTGCGCGTCTTTACATGTGCTTACACATATCGCTGACAGATGGAGCTGAGCTTAGTAATTATTCAGGCGTGGCTTCCTACTTGATAAGTAGTTATCATCATCGACAGTAGAGGGTGCTCTGTCTCCTTCGACGATAGTGAAATCAACCGCGGTTTTTTCGAACTGGTGTTGTCCGGAGAACTAACTCTCTGCTGCAAGATTACTAAAATTTAAATTCGATTTTCCTATTTAAATTCTCAAAGATTAATATTATAATCATAAAAATTTTAAAATATTTCATAAAAACAACTTATATGATTTTTGTAATTTTCATATTGAAATCCTTGAAATTTTCGGTGACAGAAATGAGAAACTATGTTCTTATAAGAAAGCACGTCCAAATTTGTTTCTAACACGGCGAAACAGTTCACATCTTTCAGGATTTTATTACTCTTGAATAATATGACTAATTTCTTCTCAGACCCTTGTCATATGCTTCAATTTCTACCTTCAAAACTCGTAAAAACACTCTCAAATGCTATGTTGGCATTTTCACACTTTTTTGAATGACAACAATGAGTGATATAGTTATTAAGGATTCACAACCTCTAATTTTAGAATATTTTTATTAAGTAATAGTAACTAAGGATGGCTATGTTTAAAGATCTTGAAATTATAGATTACAGACTATTTTAAAAGCTTTTAATGATCAGAAATGAATCCTACACCACCTTTTAATTGTACTATTCAAATAAAAATTTCTATCTCGATTTAAATTTAATTTGAGTCCTCTGCTAACATTCTTCAAGAAGTAAAACGATACTTGGAGGAGTTACAATTCCTGTGAGATGTTTTATGTTACTATGAGTCACATAACAATCCCATTAAGAATGAACTTGCTGATCAAAAATAGGAATAGATAACAGCACCAGAAAATTGACTTTGAATCAATTGTTTTACAATGATAATTATTCTGATCATATTACCTAAGGCAACATGAAATCTTCAAGAATAGTATTGATAAAATCTAAAAACTGCACATTAGCCCATTACTTTAATTGATTTTTTAAAGGATGGGATTTTATGGAAGTTGTACTGTGCTATGTTTGAATTCCTTGTTTGAGTCAACTTTAAATTAAATAAAAATCAAAGTTTGCAAAGATTGAAAATTAATGTTAATTTTTTTGGATGATTTATAGGACCAAAACAATATGTGTTTATAATATTCCAGTTTAAAATATCATGTACAAATCTCTACTAAATACTTACGCTTATTAACATTGAACTGTTTTTGATGATGCTCATATCATAAAAAGTGTAAGCATTCACCAAAACTTTCTGCTAAAATTCTATATAAGGAATATATAATTTCCTGAAGTATATTTTTAAGCAAAGAAGAACAAAATCTTTATCCTTAAAATCAAATCAATGAAACAAAATAATCAAAATCTTCAACCTCAGTTCAAGAGAAAATTATGAATTTATTTAGAAAATGTATTCTCTTTACAACTATATATGATTAAATATTGCTTCAATATTCATAATAATCCATTATTTTAGGTTCAATTGAACCTTTGATTGCTTTAACCAACTTCTGAAGGCATTTAAAAAACACAATGGTGTTTCCTAAGTCTAAAATTGGATGACTGCTTATATTAGTGAATAAGGATATACCTATAGTTTTATACTTCTCTGCTTATAAGTATCAACAAAAATTAATATATCATGAGTACATAGATTTCAATAAATATCAGAGAAACTACAAAGATTTATGTTGAATCAAAATTTCCTCAATCACAAATTTGCTTGTTTCAATATTTTTGATTAATATACATTATCATAATGGTCTGATATTCATGATTAATTAAAATTCAGTGCAAATAAATTCTTATTATCGCTATTATCATGTAAGTTCAATAGTAATATAGTGTATGTATATATATATATATATATATATATATTAGTGAATTAGTAAATACAGTATACTGAACATTTATTTCATGAATCTTAATCACATTTTCTCTTTATTGATAGCAATCCATTAAAGCCATTTTTATTTTTCTATATTGAATGAGTTTTCTCTATTAATTCCAGAATTTTATGATACTTCTTTATATGTGTACATTCATGTTGATTGTTTCCTGTTTTCTCTTTTATTACCCTGATTTTATTACCAGAATCTATTGGAATCAATAGACAGGATATTCACAAAAGCATTATGAAGGAAGGGAATTATAAATCAAAGGGAACATATAGGGGAAAGTATTAAAATTGCAGGCAACAGAGATATTTCTGTTCCAAATACAACTTTTCAATGCTTAATTGAGTTGCTTACCAACAGAATGGAAAAAAGGCCATAGGTGTACCTATTTTCAAAGGTGGATATTGGATACAGCCAAAAATTATAAACCCATTATTTTAACATCAGTTGTTTATAATTTAATGGAAAATATTATAGGAGATCACCCTAGGCAGTTTTCGAGTGAGAGCAAGTGGCTCAAAAATTGCTAACACAGATTTAGGAAAGAATTTTCATTTGAAATGTAGATTTTAGGTCAATTATTTGTTATCTAACCTTTTAATGCTTTACAAACTTCCTTGTGAGCCTTTAAGGACTCCATTTAGGCAACCCTTATGTTAACGTAACTACATAAACTTTGTATTACTTATACAGTGTAGAGGAATACAATATTTATTCTCAACATAACACAAAGATAAATGATCAGAGTAAAACAAAATTAATTTTTTAAACAAATGAACATAACATTTTTATGTGAATTTTGAGCCTGTTTATTCTATACTAGAGCAACTATATATGGTTTCAAAGGGGTACTTTTCATTTTTTTAAAATCCGAAAGAGAAATTAACCTCGATTGGTATATATTATAACTATTATACTCGAGACCCATACACCCGTAATACAGATTGATCCGAAACTCGCTCTCGGGTATAATTTTCAAGAACTAAAGTTCCATTCAAGACATTCACTCAGAATATCCTGTTATTGAAAATAATAAGCATAGTTTGACTTTTATGTATCCATAAATTATAAAGAATGCTCTAAGAAAAAAAATGCATTTTATGTCGCATAGGATGATGGCAACGGCAGTTTTAATAATGTTCTAAGCCGCTAAGGCAACTACTTTATCATTTCGTTGTAAAATTAATTTATTTCTTTATGGAGATGTAAAATACTCATCAATGAGTAGAGATATTATTCTTATCCTAATATCACCAGAATTTAAGAAGAAATCAACCAAACTAAGCTGAAAATTTTAATTCGATCCGTTGCAAACGAATAAAATTAAGAAAAGCGAACCAGCTATTTCCCCATAAAATAATACTGTCTAGAATTTTGGAACTGACTATAGATACCATTTACAACGTTCTTTTATTTTCCGTTTACGGGGCCGAATAGGTTTTGGGGGCCGTCTGTTTTAGGCCTAAATCAGGAGATTGTTTTGGATGAGACGATAGACGCAAAAGAAACGATTGCGATTTGCTAAAAACGCTCTCTTTCTTGGGATTATATTTTTAAATGAAGCACATGGTTGTGAAGTAAACGAATTGGTGGAGTGTCAATCGTATGATATTTTCAATTCTGTGATAACCATGAAAATACGCTTAAATAGGTGTTTACACCCCCTGCCACACGCCGTAGATGTAGAACCTTAGAATGATTTTTCAAATCGAGCATCGGAATGTCAACCATCTTCTAAATGTTTGTCACATGAGTTTTTTATCGTCGACGGCAGGTGTCAGACGAAAGCCTTAAAAATTCAAGAATCTGAGAAGAACTGATTTCGATGGAACATTTTCGCACATGATCAGCTGATTGGAAGTTAAAACAAAACTTTAGTTTTTGAATTTTAAGACCGAGAGAGTAATTGATTAAGCGCTCCGATTGCTAATCATTGTTACTTTTTGCTCGAGACTAATAGACCCGTAAGCGTAATTCGGATTGATCCGGACCCGCTCTCAGGTATAAAATTCAAAAACTAAAGTTCTATTCAAGATATCGACTCAGAATAACCTGTAAATGAAAATAACAACATTTATCTCAATTTCTCTCGCGACAAGTATTTCGTAACGTAAGAAACAAAAAAATTTTTAGGCGATTTATAAATTTGACTGCACTATCCAATTTTCCGGAGGTTGCGTTCCACTTAAATTATTTTTCACTAAATTATAATCACTCAAAATTTAATATAAGTTAACTTTTATGTATTCATAAGGTATAAAGAGTAATCTAAGAAAAAGCACTTAATGTTTGATAGGATGAGAGAAATGGCAGTTTTAGTAATGTTCACGAATGGTAAGGCGACCATTTTTTTCATTCCGCTATAAAATTTATTTCTTTTGTTGAAATGTTGAAAAAACTTCGTCGATATATAGAACCATCCTTCCTTATCCAAATTTCACCAAAAAATTGGAAAAAAATCCACCAAACTATGATGAAAATATTAATTTTGTCTGTACGAGTACATCAGAAATAATTAACTGACGGCTTGAGAGAGGCTAGGTTGCTCCCTTATGGGAATTTACGTGCATTTATTTCCCCATAAGCTTCCCGTACTGCCAGTTTTTGTGGAACGGACTATAGTTGAATTTCAAACTTATATTATTAACTTATTATATATTTTTAAAATCTATATTTTTTAAATCCAAAGTTCGAAGTGGGTTGGGTCTTCAATTTTTTCATAAATAATACATAGAAAAAGAATTCAATTCTGTAATATGGAATGGAGTTTTAAAATGAGGTATTTATGACCAGAATTAAATTGTTGATTTCACACTTTAATCACTTAAAATTATACATCCAAGTTATCGCACTAAGCAAGGTTTCTTCTTCTTAATTTTAAGTGATAACTATTAAGTAAAAACTGAAAAATAAAGAAAACAGAATGAACAGAAACATTCCATTGCAGACTTTGATCATATTCAACGTTATTCCGAGGAAAGTTAAGTAACAAAGCACCTGATTTCATTCAGACATGCTCAAAATCTGATCTTAATCTGCTATTTATTCTACTCAAGATGTCTGATTTTGTTAAAAGCCATCTAAAATAGATTAAAACAGAACTTCGTAAACCTTTAATAAACACTAAATGCTCCCTAAATTTATGTTTTGTTCATAATAGTTTGTCCCTCATTTATCTGCACTGCAGAGGCTACTTCGAGATAATAATTCCACTTTCAGAGTCTGATGCAGTTTTAATGAGTCTAAATGATATTTTAATTTTAAAACTGATAATTGATCGATGATATGTTTTTATTTCTACTTTTCTTCTAAAGAGGCAATGACTGAAAGAAATATTTTACGAGTGTTATTCGTCACTCTCAATAGTAATTTTCACCTTTCGTCGGATTTCCTCCAAATTTTCATACTTTCCTTCAATTGAGGTCGAAACTGATTTTTAAGATATTTTCAAAGAGACGAAAATTTACTTTTCGTGAGAGTATTTTGGATTCACTGGAAATAATAATCACAGATGAATTGATGGAATAAGGAGAAGGTGAAAAAAGAATCTTTTTAGATTCAACTGATTTAAATTGCTATCTATTTGAATTACTCGTTATGAAACAATATTGAGCACATTTATTAAAATGAAAATATCGAAAAGAGGTGAGTGGGAATAGTTTTCTAATCGATAATCTTCACCAATTCGACCAACAATAAGACAGGCATTTAAGACTGAAACCGTATTTGATTATAGGTGTAATTAAAAGAGATTTATGTATATTTATTTTTAACTGTCATATCCGTGCCATTTACAACTAAAAAATTCCATAGAAAATTGGTAAATTTCCGTTTTTAGACTCAGTAAATGACCAATGATTCTGCTCGATCCCCTCAGACAATTTTGGTCCACATCTGCGTTTTCATTCTAGGAATTTTGACTGAAATTTTTCACAAAAAATAATTATATATAATTATTATTATATAATATTACAGTTATCTACAGGGAAATAGCTAGCAGTGAGGATAGATTAGTGCTTAGGAATGATTTGGATAAAATAATGGCCTGGTGCGAAAATTGGGAATTAGAGTTAAATATTAACAAGTGTTCAGTTGTCAAATTCTTGGACCGGAAAACTATGAATAATGATTTCACAAAATTTTCAATAGCAGAATCTGATAATAAATCTGTAAATATTTTGGATTAACCTAAAGGAATAACTTATCATGGAATGTCCACATCCGTAATGTACGTGATAAAGGAACTCGGATTTGTTAAGCCGGAAAGAGCGATGTTACTTAGGCCTTGGATATGCATTTGAGCGATACAAGTGAATTAGAAAAGGTCCAAAGCGATACGTTTCGTGAAGAATCAATAAGAGTAACTAAAGGATGATACTGTGAATCAGATAGCATAAAAAACAAGAAACTTTTATTCAAAGTAATGGATAAGATACAGTAATACGTAAATGAAAATACTTTTACGATTACAGCAAAAAAAATACATCACAAGGACCTATATAAATGGTACGAAAATAACTTCCTCCATATACCGAAGAGACATTTTTCAACAAAAGTACCATGAAACAGCGGTTATTAAACGGGCAACAATTTGAAACGAAAGACTTTGCTGTCATTACTGACAGACATTATTACTTTACTCTCATACCCTATACAACACAGTTTGACGAATAATTTTCAAAAGAATTTATTTTTACATTGCCATACGATTTTTCAAAGGGGTAAGCGCAACATTCAAATAAAAACAAGATCACATCCATAGGATGAATGTAATTTTTAAACTGAATTAAAGAAGACTACTTTCATTATGTTAAATATATCATTATTGATAATTCGTATTAGATTAAAAGTAAAGGTCAACATGGAGAAGTGTACATTTTTGAGAAATTTCCTGACGATGATCAAAGATATCTCCTAGGGAAAAGGAAGTGAATTTCTATTTAAACAGATCTATTAGTCGACTATAAAATTATGATACATACTAATGTATATACAACTGTCATAAAGTTAGAATAAAGATTTCAATAAAGAAATAAGTATAGAGTGATTTACTGCATATCGCACGTCTCTGTAGTTGTCTTCCTACAGACACCATCTTTTTTTATCTCCTCACTTGTTTTTTCCTCTTGTCGCAACAATGATAGGTGAGTGTTAATTATCGCCGCCAGGGGGATGGAAAAACAAACTGATGCCTAAAAGAGGATCACTTTTGCAAGATCTTTGGCTCTGAGAATGCGGCAAAGGGAAGGAGGATACGGGAGACATAAAAAAGGGAAGGAATGAGGGGAAGGCAGTCGGTAGATGTGATATAAAGTCTACGGGTTCGTCCCGTGGCAAGAAAAACCTGTTGCTACCGTTGAAAAAGCCGCGCACAAGGAAGAGTGTGAAGGAGGATGGAGGATGTGGTAGCAAAGGGAATGCTGTCCCTTTAGACTCGAAAAAAAAAGAAATTAGCGATGTTTTATTCCTTTAGATGGGTATGGTTACGCAATGATTTGTTTCAAAAGAGGATAGAAATAATATTTAACCCTGGGTATGATACGCATGTTTAAATATCACGTAAACTGCTTATGCATTAAATTTTAAGAATCGGTTAAATTATTATCGATTTAGATTTTTTCAGAGTAATTCTGAAGAGTAGTCGTGCGATTGGACAATGAAAGTGAGCTATTACATTTTTATACCGCTATTTACAATTAATATAAATTTTCAAATAATAAATTGAGTGTCATTTTAAAGTTTGTGTATAGTAGAATTGCCTGATGAATGCGCTCTAATTTTTATATTTTGATACTCACTTTAGAAGGAAAGGTAATATTTGTGGTATTCTGACGAATTATTACGACGAATTACCGAATTTTTAACCTATAAATATGATGGTGTAAATATATTTTAAAATCATCTAGTAATACTTCGTAACTTAAAATGTTCACACCGAATTCAAGTTTTTATTTCTTGGGAAGTTATATTGTTCACTTTAAAGTGAAGGTGTGATTTCCCTATTTACGAACGATTGTAATTAAAACATCTCTTCATAGATGAAGGGAATATTGGAGGAGCGACTTTGAATTATATGAGCAAAGCAATTATTTGAGTAGTGTTTCCTCTGCTGGTAATAAACAATTGTGGATTCACACGAACGCAATAGGCATCGTATTAGTACAGCTCTTATTAGGAAGGCTAAGAGAATATTTTCACAAATAAATAATTTCATAATGCTTAATAAATAATGAAATAAATTGCCCCATTCTTGATTTTATCAATTACCAGCTATTTATTTCATTTTAATTCTTCAACTGAATATGAAAGAGTTGATGACAATAATTATAAATCAATATTGAAAGCGGAATATAAATACTTAAAATGGTGAATCAAAGAAAATAAAAAGATTTAAAAATTTCGAAATCCTCAAAACTCTTATTTTACTTGAGGTTGGTTCTCAACATTAAAACGATTTTTAAACTCCTTGAAATAGCCACAACACAATGATTTATGTGCCACGGATGCATATGCAGTTTGAACAATAGTGTGGCATTTCAGAGCTGCAATCTGCTATTTGAACTATATGAAATGTATTTGTGATGAAATATTTATTAAGTTAAGTTTAGTTCTTAAAATAAATTCTTACTTAAAAACTTAAAATAAGTTCTTAATAAAAAATAAACGCTCTATTCTCAATTTTGAGCAAAATACACTCATTTGAATTCAATCACCTTGAATCACTCTTATGAGAAATATAGACGGATAATTCTGTAATTTATCTTTATTTCCATATAAGGTTGAAGTTCACTAAATATTATGATGTCACTCAAAAATGTTCTGAGCATAATGTTACAAACAAACATTTTTAGGAACCTAATGAAAGGTCTGAAAGTAAGGATATTAAATTATTATTAATGGTTCTTTCAGCCATCTTCTGCCGTCGAATACTTGGATTACAGAAATTTTGAATTCTCTCACATGAAATAAAAGGATTATATCGACAATTAAGTAAAAATGAAATTATTTGCAAAAGAATTTGAAAGGTAGATACACCAGGATTTAAAAATGATTTCTTATTAACCTTTACTCTCTTTTCAGGCATTATATCATGTTTATGCCTATTTTACACTAAAGGCACACACTTAATTGGTAAATTGGTGGCCAACGCAACTTTTAACGGTTCATTTGTTTTCAGAATACTCTCAAAGATTTTAACTCCTTTTTCTTTCTATTATTATTTTAGCTCCTTTTTTATCAGACGCAAAAATGTATGTGGAGCCAGCGTTGGCAGAGGGAGCACCACTACTCTATTTACCTAAATGATTACTATCGTTTATTTTTAGAGGGGAAAACGAATTTTTCAATCAGTTATGTAATGTATTTGTGTGATATCACCATGATGTGAATTCTCCATAAAAACATCGTCATGTGTATTTTTTGGTAAAGTTTTTATAAATTTCATGTCCACGGACACCTTCCATGGATGCTTTATTTAAATATAATGCCTTTGGTCGACTTCCAAATGTGTGTTCTCTGAAAATACCTGCAACTGATTCATGTCTTCATAGTAAATTATTTCTTTTTTCTCTTATTTTTATTCACAGAGGATTTATTTTCTAAAAATATCTATTTTACCTTTCTGAAGAAGTCATCCCTTACTAGCTACAAAATATTTTCCTCAAATATTAAGTATTTTTCCCATTTTTTTCTATATCTCCATCTTCAAAATTTTATAAGCTAGCCATTCATTATAATTTTTTCTTCTTTGATTCGTATAAAATTGAGCTTAAAATGATTGCATTTTTTCTCCATAAGGAACTTTGGTTAGAAATATATGCAAATCCTGCCTTTTTTTCTAGAGGGAAAAGAATGCGTAAATAAAATCATTCTCTTTTGTTTCGGTTTCATTCCGACGATCGATATTCATTAATTCAGGACGCCATCGACGAGTTAAGAGCGAATTTATCTCTCATCGCCATCGTCGTTAAGACAATTCCGTGCGCCACGCGTCCCTCATCCTCGTGTTTACAAATCCCCATTTAATTCAGCACGCCACCGCTATCTCTGATTGATTATCACAAAAAATTTCCATTTTACGCTATTTTTTGCTTCTTTTCTGGTTAACATCTGCCGATAGACATCGATTCCTGTGCTCCAATTAATCTCATCAGTATATTAAAGCGATTCTGGTATGGGCTTAATCTTTTTTAGCGTATTTTTAAAACAAACCTCTCTTACTCTAATATCCTTTCTTTTTCAATTTTCATGGTATTTATTGTGACATATATGACATAATTCTAGGAGTTTTTTTTCACTCAAAACATCTATTTATGAAAAAAATTCTGTCAGATACTTAAAATAAATTGCAATGAGGAAATATGAATATGATGTGTTTAAACTTGTTTATATAAATACACAAATTTTAGTTTTACTTGAAGTATTGAATTCTTTTTGTTGAACTAGAAATTTCAATTTCGCCTAACTTTATTGCTCCTTCCAAATTTATTTTATATTTTTGAAAATAAAAATTCACATGGGACCGAACAGATCTGTTAAATTGTTAAACGTAATTCACTTAAATTAAAGACACACTTCTTCCATTCGTATTCAGTGAGATTGGTTGTCACCTGAACGAGTACATCAATGCGAATTAATTCATTCGATAAATTCAATCATTTTCTTTATAACTTTACCCAAGAGAGCAAAGAGGTTGATGATCACCGATGAAAGTTGCGAAATATACGTCACAAAGTTGAATTCTATCATCCTTGCAAAATCACTTCCTCACCAATATGGATTCCTTGTTTTATTCCTTCTCCCATTTCCTACCACCATTCCTCTCCCTGGAAACCATTTTTTATCCCTCAAAGACGTTTCCCCTTCCTCTTTTTCTCCAAATTCCTTCCCTTCTTATTCTGGAGCCCAGACTCCCAAATCTGCTCGTCGGATTCCGAAATGGTGGGAGGGCGGTCTGGCTTCTGGAGAGGCGCAGACATATCTTACCAGGGGTCAGCATACGATTAAAGGCGGCTGCGCGGACGGCGATAAATCCGCCCCCGCCTCGAGAAGAAGCTCCCTCGTAAAAGTCCTTGTAAAAACAATAACGTAGCATCCAGGTAGGTTTTTGCACGGACTGCTCTGGGGTAGTGGGACTTAGCGGTGGCTTTAAAAACCAGTAAATATTCTCGTTGGATGTGGAAGGATGGGAAGACTTTTTCCAGTCCCCCTTTTAAGGCGTTTGTCGGCGCTTTTGAGATTTCCTTTTTCTGAGTATCGCAGTCCGTAGCAAATGTGTTCAGGCGAGTCTGGATGTAGGATTTATAAAGGTGAGATGTGCGCGAATGTTAGCAAAATCCAGATTTTGATGGTTTACATCCGCAAAATTTGCAATGGATACTATGAAAAGCTTTCAAACGAACGTATCAACAATTTAGTACACTTCTTCGACTACATTTATTGAAGTAAACATCGAATTTAGTTACTTTCAATAAGTTATGTTACTATACTAAAATTCTAGTTGACAATTAGATATACTCTCGAAAGGTGATTCATATTTTTGCAATATTTTGGCATAAAACTAAGAATGTGACTGAAAACCATCTGAATTCATTTTATATCTGAATTGATTTAATATTGTTTTAATTATTTTTACTTTTTCCCTTCATTTTGTTCGATACTAAATGATTCATTTTTCTTTAAATTCATTTCTGAAATACTCTCTTATTTATATAGTTTACCATTTAAAGACTTCGTTTTATTGGACATAAATGTCTCATTAATCTACAATGGACCATCCCTCGTAATCTTCTTTAAATCCTATTCCCATATTTTTGAATTCTTCAAATTCACTTATTACATTTTCAATAAAGTCACATTCTTTCTATATCATTTAATGTCCACCGAAATGTTATAACCAATTTGTGTTTTCTTCTTTCTCCTTAGATTCTATTTATACTTAGTTAACTCCGATGAATTTCTCTCATTTCATTTTTCTTCTAACAAAACCTACGTTAGTATGCTTTGCTTGGCGTTAGGCTGGTAAAATTCAAATAATAATAGTTAAAGACTAAACATTGTTAAATTCTTAGTAGTAAAAGTAGTGAATGCGATGAGAGTTTGATTATTAAACACGACTTATAATGGAAAGGCTTAGTTTAAAGTAAGGCCAACGTGAGTCCTTAAAGAATATGGTATGTAATGATTATTTATTAAATAATTTTCTTAGCAAAAATATTATATTGAGTTTCTATCCCTTTCAGTAAATTATCTTTGTCAGAATTTTCAATCAAAAGATAATTTTCCAGTAGCTATTAAGAAGACCAAATGACCTATGAGAGTTGAGAAATAGGTTCTAGAATAGACATATTCCCTACTGATCGTGTAAATGCTTCTTTTAGTTACTTTTTATTTCGTGTAAAAACTCATCGATCACGAATATTGGATTATAAAGTTTTCTTTTGAGTAAAATATCGAATATGAAAAAAGTGAACAAATGTTTTGGGTAATCGGTCCGATTCGCTTTTCTCTCTAAAAATTAAAAGACAAAAGATTTCGTGAATTTCATAAGTCATGAAATGAATGCTATCATGAGTTTAAGTAGGATTTATGAAACGTTTCGTCTATCGGTTGGGACAACTTTTTGTTATCTTTGCCATTCTAAGGATACAAAATTTTTTGCCACCTCCGACAACTTTGCACTCAAAACCAGATTAATCTGGTATCTATCATTTCATTTAATTAATAATGACTATCCGATCCACATTTGGATAGAAACGATAAATATATTCACTCTGATCATTACTATCTATTAATGTCAAAATTGTCGAATTCGTCATTCTATATTTTTTTTATTTTGATTCGTAGCAGATACCTCTTCTGAAAGCGTATAATAATTTCGTCTAATGAGTTATCTTTACCAAGTTCACTTATTCATTATAAATTTACTATCTTCGTCAAGCACTTTTATTTAATTTTCTATGGATCCCTAATTTCTAAGATGACTTTAAAAAGACATTAAGAGATACATTTTGAAGCGAATGATTGCTCGAAATTTAAAATCAGATTTCTATTTTTTTGATTGACTATTTTGTAACGACTTGTTTCTCATTTTGAAATTAAGGTTCTTAAGCAACACTCTCTATTTTTATAAAACGGAATAATGAGAGTAGAAAGGCAAACTTCATTTTCATTCAAATGGACCATCATAAAAATAAAATCCTTTAACATTATTGTTTCTGATCGTAGGTAGATAGAGTTTTCATATTTTCTATTGAAATTGTCTCTTTTTTGGGAGAAAATATTTTCAATTTCTCTCTAAAATTTTATTTTTAACGTAGGCCGTAAGAACATCTTTCACAATTACAGTGTGCTACTTAAAAATGGACGCACATACAGACGTGTTCTTAATAATTGGAAATTTTTTTACGCATCTTAAGAAATTTAAAAAGTTAGCGTATTTTATGCTGACCTTAGGAAAGAGTGGAGTCTTGTTGCTGAAAACGTTTGTGATACGTAATTATTTTCCTTAAGTTGATGGATGAGATGTAATATTAAAATCTTTCCTAATGCTGCTTTTTCACCTCAAAACTATGGATGAATTCTTTCAGAAGAGAGTGTAAATGAATGAAAACTATTTATTACTCAGCTGTTCACTATCAATGTTATTCTTTCAATAACGTCCGTTCCACATATTGAATTATAGAAAAAGATTTCAAGAAATATACTGCACCAGTTTCGAAAGAGATGCTATGTTTTTTTCAAAATCCTTTTTGATGGTTCATTTGTTGTTTAGTTGTTATTCGTTTGTGAAATCTGCATAGTAATAACAAAAGAAAGTCAAACGCAATGTATTTGTAATAAGTAGAAACAGCAGATTCGCATTCCAACCTCTTTCTAAGAAAACGTCCTCTCATATAAAGGTTAAACCAAAATGGTCTCTTCCAATGGAAATATATGGAACAGGTTTTTTTCGGCGAAATATAATTCGTCCCTCGTCCAGAAGTCAGAGGGTACCATTTACCGCTCTGTTTACAGTCATCTTGCCCCTTACGGAGATTATTTTTTCTTCGGAACTCTGCGCCACGCGTAAGAATGCAATCTATGCTTAGTTGCGTACGAATTGCACTCCATGTGTTCATGATCATTTTTAGTTTTTCATTTCGTAAAATATATTTATTTGAGATTCCAAGTCCATTTATCAGCAGTAGCACTGATGTCGTCTTGTAAAATTCTCTCAGTATAATTGGTTTGTTCTCATAAAAATTAGTGGAAACTATTTCTGAATCCGATAATCTACCGTTAAATAGTTTTGAAAATTATATTAAGTTCTTTTAGTAGATTTCAAAAACTGTCTAGAGTATCTAATTGATGAATGAAATGAAAACTGAAGCATTTATTATTAAGATATACACATAGTGCATCAAAAAGTGTATACACACTTTGAACTGTCATAGACTATTTATTTCCCGTTCTACAATGCTAAATTTCTCGATAAGAAGAGCTTAATGTCCGTATGTATAGATTTTTTGACGCATCCTGTACATATACAATTACTTGATGGAATCTGATGATAGTTGTGCATCGGAAACATTAAGACGTATATTACGGAGTTAAGAAAGAATTATTTTTCATAGGTTACCAATATGCTGACCGTTTACATCAAATCCACTATTTACGTGAAAAATGCAAAAATCTTTCGCCTCAACGCATTACTGTTGAAGCTGTTCTAAATAAGGTTTCATGATCAATTCTCCATCAGTTCGAGAATGCAAAAGATTCTAAATTGCAGAGATATTTGAGGAAACGATTTTTTTTGCCGAAAAGAGACATTTGCTGCAACCGAATGGCGATACCTCAAGGACGAGTAACGGAAGGGCCTTTGGAGGGCCTCAGAGGGCTCTTCATATCCGTGACATCAGATGGCGCTGCTATCGGACACTACTTGGAATCTGTAGCGCAGTTGGTGCCTAAAAAGAGCGTTTGAAAGATTAATCTCGAAGGAAAAGACCCAAAATCGTTGTAAATATTCTGATTTACGATATTATTAAGATATAAATAACCGATAAACTTTCGTAAAACTCGAAGAGCTCCCAGCAGACTAAAATCAATAGATAATAAATAAAGAGAACCTAAGATATTCGATTTGCCTTTGCAAAAGTTGTAAAATGTTGGTACGAGATAGTAAAAATATCTTCATACCAATATTGATCTCTTTTTGTTCTTTATTTTTTATGTATTATTTTACCAAGATTTCCGAGTCATTCGACAAATTTTGATGTTTCCGCGCAAGTTATTGATTCTCCACACCTTACCGCTACTGACGACCGCATTATAGACTTTTTACTTTAGTAACGGCCGCCAGTCCGAGTAAACGTTATAATGTTTTATAATTTACGTAAAACTTTACAAATTTCGCAGTATGGCATATTTTCTGATAAACCACTTCACGAGCTGCTCATTGAACTCTACTGATTCCATTTGTGCCCTTTCTATCAACTGATGTGGAGAAGCAACGAGTCATATTAATGCTGAAATCTTTTCAAAATCTTGTAAACAGTTAGCGAATTCCTGCAAAAACCAGTCTCAAATTCCCGAAGAGCGTAGGAATTTACTTCTTTGCTCTCAATCAGAGACGTCATTACTTAAATCGGCCGCCAAAGTCCTAAGTGTTGCGCGTCAATTTGAGAGAACGGTTTTTACTGAATTGTACAGAAATTAACTCAATCTCTGAAAAACATAAATTATATTATCAAATTTTTCCTGAAACAGTTATATGAAAATTGGTTAGTGAATCTATAATTAATTTTGGTCCATTTTAATTATTGTTGACTTAAATAACCCTTATTATCTGAAAAATTAAGTGAATCGGCATATCACATGTTTAAAATAAAGTATTAGAAAGAATACCGAAAAAGAATTTCTTTTAATGATATAAATTATTATTTTACTTATGAGTACGTAAAAAGTTGGGAAATTTATTTTGTATTTGACTTATTTTAGATATATATCGGACATAATGTATTTCTGACTATTATTTTCAAAGTGTACATGTAGTTTATATTCCGTCTCATTTATCAGAAAAAGGCGTGAATCGAACTCAATTTGAATTTACATAATGCGGTTGATTGGATTCCACGCTTTTAGAAGACACGAAAACTAAATTAACCGGAAATGCTATCATAAGCTAAAAATAGTAATGGATGTAAAATAAAAATCTCAGCAGAGGGATAGGAATGGAGACAAGTATATTCAAAGATTGGTTTGTGCATAACTACTTGGGATATCAGATTTGACGAAATACTTTAGAATAAATCATGAAATGGATTTTGAATTGAAAAATTTTTGCTCTTGTTCAAAAAAAGTGGTGCAAATTTCACTCAATGGCACCTTTATACTTCTCTATATGTTAAACATTCATAAGGCTATTACTACTATTGTATATTATACATAAAAAAATTTGCTTTTTATACAATTTCACCGCGTCTTCCATTTCAATCGTAATAATGTTGTCTTATTTCTTCCATGATGTAAATATCAATTCCTTAATTTCACATAGAATTCAACCCCTCTCTTACCAAAATCAAAATCGGTCCTTGGAAAATTGGTTGAGAATATATAAACACGCATTGTCATGTTCAATTATTTTTGTTACGATGGCCCTTCGTGCGATCCCTCATCTAAATCGGATGATTTATATATTGGAGCGTCACTGACGTGAATATGTCTGAAGACGAGAAATGAAATAAGACATTTCTCACCAGAGGTCCTCTCCCACGCTCTCTTCAATTGATTTCTGCTGTCGTCCTTCCGACTGACATCTTCCGATCCACCGCATTCATCACAGACCCACCCTACGCCCAGACACGACACCCTCATTTTTCATAACTCTCCACTTTCAATTTCCTCTTTATCTCGGCCATCGCCGCCCACTTTTACCCATAATGCTCATCGAGAGTTCGAACGATGATGTAGCGTCATCGGAAAGAATTCCACTTCTGTAAATATTTAAATCGAAAGGAAATTACATCTTTTAAAACATAATTGAATAGTATCCTTCCAAAAGTATGGCGAAACGCTAAATTAAAAATTTTAATCCGAATATTATAATCTATATTGAAATAAATTAATAAAATGAAATATTCCCAATATCTAGATTTAGAAATGTGGAAGGAAAAATACTTCGCAATTTCATGATGAACGTTGAGATTAACGGACTTCGAAAAGAAATAATATTTATAATAATAATAATTTTAAGCCTTAGAAATAAACAGTTGTTTTCGGAAGTATTCTAGTGGTAACATGTAGTATATACTAACGATCAGCCTTACTTACAAATTTCGTTTATAATTTCATTTATAATTTGCGGGGTCTACTTTTAAAGTATACGAGTAACACGTATATACAGAGAAATTGGGTATTTCAGGAAAAACTTGATGGAGAGTAGTTTTGATTTGAATTTGATCTTTAAACGGAATTTGATTTTAATATAAATTTAATTTTCGTATTTTTCCCTCATTAATGTAATATTTTAAATTAACCTAGTTGCAAAATACGGATCGAATTAATACGAAGAACATAATGTAAACTATAGGATTACTAATCATCAAGGATACACTTAGATTATAAATTACTTCGAAAGTAAAAGTTTTAATTCAAGAAATTCGAAATTAGGTTTTAAAATTTTCATCTTGAAAATTTTAGATACATAAAACTTTCATATATTTGAAGGATAAAAATTAAACCATTTTCAGGAATACATTTTTCATCCTCGGTTCAAATCTTTTCAAGACTATTCTTATGAAATGACTCATTAATTTCTAATTATTAAAACGAGAAAGCAATTTCTATTTAGAAAAATCACTTAATGCGGTTTTCCTACCATTTATGGAGAAATTAATCATATTTAAATTAACAGCTGTGAAATATACACCATTTATGATTCATACCGAATACATTTGAATGAGTAGCTCTTAAATCTTAGATAATTATTGCCTTTCTTTTGGCTCTTTCGCTCGTTTTCGTTGATTTCGTTAAAAGAAATAGAAATCATAGAATGGTTACTTTGAAAGATAAATTTATCCTTGATTGACATTTATATAAAACTTTATACTTTATTTTAATAAACTATTTTAAATTTATATCAATAGTAGTCAATCAAATTTTCCAATTCTCAAGAATTCAATTAAAGCCATTAATGAACATGTTTATCTTTAAATTACTCCCAGATGAGTTTTTTGACATCACGCTTTATTGAATAAATTAACTCCGGTGTTTCGCTCGTTTCGTATTTCATTTAAATCTGTTGGTAATCCATCCATTGGAATCATTCGGAAGATCTGAACTAGTTCATCTCATCTGTGTAATGGATTACGTTCCGTTGCTAACGGTCCAAATATTATGGTGCTCTTTATCAATATCACGTGACAATTTTCTTCAAAATTTTTCTTCGATAAAGTTAAGACATCTCATAAAAAGAATTCCGATATGCTTTCGGAGGAATCCTTCAATCTGTGCTTTTGTGGTGATCTCATACATTGGGTCCAGATGACGAACTAGGCACCCCATTCGCATTCTTCCCGTGTCTTATGGCTTTTTTCTCTAGAGACGTGACATTGGCGCCGTGCCTCCATCCGAATAACTCAGACCCTCCCAAAGTACCGTTACTTATTTGGGATTCGGCACGTGCGACACAAACTCCTTTGCCACTTGTACTTCGAGGTATGCTTTGAAATACCCGTGATCATAGAGGCTCTAGGCACTTTTAATTTGCTGTCAGAAAGGAACGAGTGTCTCCCAACTTTTGCTTGTATAATTCAATTATACATTTGTATTTGAAGCACTATTTGAAATACATTGTCTCTAAATCCGAGTCTATCTCTCCATAGAGACACATTCATTGCAATAATCATATATTCTCTTTTTTAACTCTTTAATTCATCTATTTTAATCATGTATACGTTCGTTCAATTTTTCATACGAATGGCCCTTTTAACTCTGAGTTACAAATGTCTACATATGAATATTTTCTTTACTTACGGGATTAAAAACGAACTAACTTCAAGCTGGCACATAGGATTCTAATATGGTACAGCTATAATCATGCAAATAGATGTTGAGGAGTCATTTATTTTCTTGGATCTTTTAGTTATTACTATCCAATACGTTTGCGTCATTCATATTTTATCTCTATATTTATATATATATATATATATATTTCAGGGTCATTAAGATATTTTTTAATTCCAAAAAATAATTATTTTAAAAATGTTATCATGAAATACTTTATTCATCAATTACTATACTCATTTACCAATGAGATAGGAAATAAATATTATTTCGTTCATAATAAGCATGGAGTTTGTCAGAAGAAAGCAATACATTAGCAATTAGAATAAATATATGTTTTGGCGTACTTTGCCATGATAAGTTAAAATACCGATCACAATTAGAAAAAATGTATAGGTTTCTAAAAACTCAGAATTTTAAGGGAAATGTATAAATATATCTCATGTCGTGAGATTGGTTATTGTATAATAAATTGTATTTATTTAATTTGTATGTAAAACAAAAATCTTTTGGTCAACGATTTAGTCACTGAAATTAAATTTAAGAATACATTAGAGAATTACTCGATTTTTTATGCAAGATCGCTCTCACATGTAACAAGGGTGTAGATACATAACAAAAACAAACAGCTATCCAGTAATTAATATGTTCTTTATCAGCAGATGTTATTGATAACGAAAAGCGATTGAATGGATTGGTTATATCTTTCGGCAATTACTCCTTCGGACACATGAAAAAAACATTAAATCAACAGGTTTAATTTCTCTCCTCAAATTCGTTTCATACGAATCTAAAACAACATTTTGCTTAACAAAATGAATAGTTTAGAAATAAAAAGAGAAGAAATAAACTCAGCTTATAGGATATCCTAAGGCAAATTCTCATGGTTATATAGAGAATAAAATCGGAAAAAATATAACTTTTCTCAATACATATGTATAGTCCTTGATGTGATTTATCCAGATATGAATCTTAAAAATGGAAATAAATTGAATACGTTATATATTATTTGGTAGTTTGTAAAATGTCAATTCATAGTTCGTATCGAAGGACTAACTATTAGTCACAAAAAAAATATTTTTATGTTATATTTATATATACTTACATATATTATTGCATAAGAAACTATGATAAATTATAGATTATTTTGATACAAATTATTTGAAAGTCGTAACTTTATTACATAATCCTACATCAAACATCCCATTAGGTACATTTCAACCCTATTTTTAGAAATTAGTGTTTTGACAATCGATTGGAAGTAATTTAAAGATATCATAAAAATATATTCTTTCGTCAAATTTTCTTTTAAATATCCCATTTATGAGAAATGCAAAAATAACTACTTCTACTGACGAGGAAACAGTAGCCTTGAAATTGATCTCCTCGGTAAGCCGGATTAACAGAATGTGCTACTTCAGCATGTTTCGAAAGAATTGCGTCGATCAGGATTCGTAGAATTCGCAACTGGAGGAAGAATTCGCCGATGCAAGTGAAAAGTGATAATAATTAGGGTAAGAGAATTCGAAATAATTTGATCCTTTTCGAGGAATTTAAACCTTATTCTTGTGAAATCGCCATAAGACTGTGGGTTTCTAAAGAATATTAAGGTTTAAATTTAAAAATATTTTTTCTTTTCAAATTATTTTATAATGCTTTTTCTTGCAATTAAATTCATAGACAATCCTATTATATTCACTTAGGGACGGGATAATTTCGTACGATATGCTTTTTAAAGAATTTTGAGAGAATTACAATAACTTGTCTTTCGTTGACTGTTATAATAGATATTCTATTCAAATTAATGAATAAGCGATCTTATTTCTAGTTCATTAAATCACACACGAATAATGAAAGCAAGAAAATCTATGAATTTTCAAATGAGTGCCTAATTTTTCTGCGAGCATCGGATATTATATAAAAACGCATATCATTCTTAAAATTACCAAACGAGAAAAATTGCAATAACCTTATCCGTAAATATTTCATGTATCAGTGTTTATTATCCAATTATAGGAATTATGAAATATTTCTAATCATTTTCCAAACACAATTCAACTATTTCTTAGAGGAAATTTGAAAATGTTTCTATAGAAGACAAATGAAGATATTCAAATTTCATTTGATCGAATTCATTTTGAAAACATTCAACTCCATGGACAAGAAATTTTTCATATTAATTCTGAAGAAAAAAATGGTTAAGTGAATTTTAGAAATAATTATTATGAGGTTGAATCATAGAAATTGTGAGTATAAAGGGATCATTATCATTATGGGAATTAGGGGAAATGTTGCATCTATTTTTTTTTAATTTTCTAATGATTTGATAGCATAATTATCTTAGGTTGAAAAGCAGTTATGCATCCTTCCCGAAAATTAATGACTTTCTGTTAACAAGAGAGATTAAATATGATACATCGAATTTACTTGTTAATTAGAAATGGAATAAGATCATCTGCCGATATATCTTACAGCATCATCAGTACTTGAGGTTATTTTCTTAATAATAAGTCATTCACTCTTTCAAAAATAAGTGAAAATAGAATGTTTTATTATGAAAGGCGTGAGTTAGCGAATCGCAGGGTCTTTGCAGACATCCCTCGTTCGTGAAAGCACATTAAACAAAGTCCGGGAGAACACAAGGCCAAGAGTCCGTCTTAGAAGAAGTCGTTTTTCTCTCTCGTTTTCGCTCCCCAAGGGAATCCATCTTACTCGATGATGCCTCTTCTTTACAATTCATTCATAAAAGAATCCCTTGTCATTGAGAAGGGTCGTCGATGTTAAGGTGTTATATTTCGAAGAACGAATCCTCATGCTAAAAGTGACAACCGTTTTAATCTTCGATCGATAAAAATTGTTCTGCGTTTTTACACAGCAGATGCTTAACAAGAATTCCGGAAATTAACCTAAAATCACCACAATGTCATTCAAATTCTTTAGTATATTTTTGTAGAAGAGAAAAAAATTTTACGGTTAGAAAAGAGCTGTAAAGATCATATGTTTCAGAATGATCATCGATTCATAATTTTCTTTTTGATCTATCGGTCGCCTGGCTTTTATGGAATATATGACAAGACATATGTATTAATATAATATACAGCATAGATTATACATTCAATAACTGTAATATTAATCAATTATTATTATATAATAATATAATTTATTTAAGATATATTTATCATTAATTAATTTACTTTATATGCGTATAATTTATTAGCAAATTTCTTTTTTAATTTGAGCGCGAGAGTCATTGTTAATGTTTGCCTCATTGTTGCGACAGTAAATGTAGTTCGTCCCGAAAGTAATCTCTCCCCAAATAGAGTATTTTATTCCTCCTAAAACCTTCGTCAGAACTTAGTACTCCTTTTTCTCACTATACTTTAGCTATTGCAACTCGATTTGTGAGCTTTTCTCAGTGAAATCATTTCTCTTTTAGAGTGTTATTAATCCAAATCGAATGACCACTCGCTTCCATTCGTCAGGTGTCGATAAGCGGCCGTCAGAAAATACTCTTCAGACAGCTTTTCTGTTATCTCTGAATCCGCATTCCGAAGGAGAACACCCACCTGTCATTTTCCGATCTCCATTTCGGGTCCATTCAAATGATCTTTTTATCATTTAAAGGAGAATCTCTTACAGTTAATGTGTCGGATCAATATCTATATTGGGACGATGAAATAATATAACAAGAGACTGAAATATCTAAGTAAATAAATAGTGTTCCTGCATATTATTTAAAAGTAGCGTTGTAAAATGGTCATGCAAATCTAGAAGGATAGCCTAGACATTGGATTATAAGAATCCAGTCAATACTATCGATACACTAGTGTAGTTTTAATAATAAGTATTCAACATATATTTTCTATCCTTATATGGCGAAAGACATATTTACAGATGCTGATAAAGGTCTAAAAAGCAGATCTTTATAAAATTAGAATAGTAATCAAGGAAGTTATCATATTCTTGTAAAATTATAATGAAAAAATAAGAAATGAAAAAGTGATTTGATGAAAACTTGATTCATTCATAACAATATATCAAATTAAGAGTGCAAATCATTATGCGAAGATGTTTTTATTATCGTTGATGGTGGACATAATGACAATATTCACTAACATTTTTCGGCACATCACCTTCAACTGTCTTTCATTCTTTTCGATGTATTCATGTATTCATTCTCTATCCTCCAAGGTCTAATACCGAGAATCGCCCATCTCGCTTCCTTTTCGTCAAAACTCTTACTGAGAAAGGATCCTCCTTGCAGAACACATCCTCTCTGTGGAAGGGAATCCAAAAGCGAACGGAATTCCAATGCTTTTTAAGGGAATCGATAATTGCATGCAACTTCACGCACAGCTTATGAAATTGTATTTATCTAATTTCAAAATTGTAGTCGAAAAATCCTCAACCATTTGGAATCCGAATCCAGTGCTCAGAAATTCTCTTTTTCAATAACAATTAATTCAATACTTATTTTCAAAATGTTTCTAAAGATCCGCAAACAGATGATAAGAGTCAATCATCCTGTGTCAATATTGGAAATGTATTTCTAAAGCAAGGATCGCCATAAAATATGGTTAAATCCAAGAATCACACTAAAAATTTAAACAATCTAAATAAATCATTCAATAGGAACAGTATTTCGCTTTTTACCAAATTTATTAACGCAAAGAAAAAGCAATTTTTGAAGATATTGCATCGAAAAATAAATTCCATTGGAAAATAAAAGAATTTTTGTATTACTGTTTCTTGCTTTTATTCTTTTATTTGTTTATTTCACTTTTTCATTTTGTTTTAAATTCCTCGATATACTGTGGCGAGTAAATGCATACAAAATATAAAGTGTAAATGATAAATAGAGTCCGTTCTTTATAATAAATGTCTGATTAATATATTCATTCATCCCATATCTAGGATCAAAGATGTAATATCAATCACCTGACTTCTTAAAACTCTTTTTGGTGACAGTGAAAGATAAATATATATGGAATAGTAACGAAATTAGATGAAAGGGTACGAATTTTGAGTTCAAGAGTCACCATTGCCGCTTATTTCGTAACATATTTAGTTGTTCTAATGCACAATAATTTATCAATTATGTTTCGAGCAGAATTTCGGACTTTTTTAATTGGAAAATCACAATAAAGAATTAAAAATGCTCTTAAGAATGAGACTATTTTCCCATATGCGATGAAATATCTCAAGAAAAGGTTACTCTCTGCCGATCTACCAAATCTCAGACATATTTCTTCAATTACTTCAAATCGGTTTTGATAGTCACAAAATGATTTTCGGAATACTTCGATGATATCAGAATAATTGATTTAATGATGAAAAATTAATAAAAATTTGAGTGTTTCTCTAACAGGGATAAGGGCGTCTGTAGAAAGTTGGTGCTTCGGTATATATATTTTCTATAAGAACTCTTTGAAATCGGTCTCTTCCAATTCCTTGGCATTTATCGGACTCCGAATCAAATTGAAATAAATCACCGCTGAAATCCAAATGAAATGCGCCCCTTTATTGTCTATCGCCGTGATTGGTTCATCACTAATCACGGATTCGTAATGTCTTCAAGGGCATCTCCCCAATCTTCTTCTTCTCCAAACGTATCTTCGTGACAAACTTTATTTCACACAAGAATATGCGATTTTATGGAAATACTTCAGTTGTCTACAGAAAGGCTCTCTAATCAAGTTGCAAAGTAAAATAATAAAGCAGTGAATTAAAAAGGACATTTAATTCAGGAATTGAAACATTAATATCGGATTAATAATTTAATTGTTCTAAAAACTCAAGCGTTTTGGGATTTGTTTCCGATATTCATAACCATAATTTCTTTTTGGTCAATCGAAGGAAAATTATACTTCTTTATTTTCTAATCGATGTTTCTTTTCCTTACCAATCCTCAATTTCAAGTTTACAACATTTTCTCGCGAAGACACTATTGGAGTAGCAAGTTCTCTTCTTCTTCTCGATAGTTTTCAGAGATGATTTCCTTCAATAATTTCTAGTATGTGAAAATATTCGATTACTTTTTAATTCCTATCTTTTGACATGTTCAACATTTCAAATCGTTTAGAAGCCATCGGTAGAACCTCGATCGTCTCTGATTCATTGTGATGCTAGAAATTCGAAGCAAACGGTTTCCTCACAAGGGTAAGAGGTCCTTAAACATAACAAATGCGCCACCGGCGCCATCTTGTGGTCAGGCAGCACGCGCTCCTCCTTCCACTGCCCACTTTGCATTCAACAGCAGGTTCCGCCGGAGCCTAAAACAACGGGAGGCGAAGGACGATGGGCAGACGACGCCACATTTCTGTAATTGACGATATTTTGAGATGCAAGTCAATCTCTGAACAATATATGTACTTGCGTGCGCAGTAATAAATCTATCTCGCATTTTACACGTCAATAAAAAGAAGGATTTGCATAATGCATAAAGCGATAATTTAGAGTCTTAAATTTCCTCTGATTTTTGAGGTCTGCAGTAATCGGCGACATTGATGATTCCCTTAGGAATGCTATCAGCAAGATAACCTCGAGCATATTGGTGAAGGACTCGTACCTCACGGACCATGAAGAAAGTAATTGGAGAATAAGATTTCAGAAGATACTATTTCAACCAACTACATTTTGGAGGACTGTGACTATTACATATTCTCCAGAATGAAGTATTTTTCGATTCAAAAAGTATTATTAAAGAAATAGGATTTTATGAGAAATCTCTGAATTTGATAGTTGGATCTTTTCTGTCTCAAACGACAACCGTAAAGATACTTTCCCCATTTTTCCTCAGAAATACATAACTAATTCTTAATTTCCAACGAATCAATTAATCGTCCGAGAATATACTTACTGCAGAGAGTTTCCAATAGTAATTTGATATTCCATCGAACCATTCGTCGTTTCTATGCTTCAAAAGAAATTTCCATCACAACGCTTTACTTTTACAGATTTTTGTGTCAGATTCGATCAGTTTTTGTTGTTACAGAAAAAAGTAAAGAAAATAACGGAATTCATCATAAATAAGTAATAAAATTATTAACTTAAAGCAATTACTTATTTTACTTATTGATGCAACATTAATAAGTAAAATAATTAACAATGAAACAATTATACAGATGAAAATAATTAAGGTTACAAAAATTAAATAAAAATTTGAAAGATAATAGAATTAAAATATGATAAAAATAAAGAATACATTGTTAGCAAATAAATTAGACTCGTTGGTGTGTAGAGACTCGATCAATCCACGATTGATCAATGTGAGACTACATCGAATGAGAGAATCATACAAATATTCATACACAATTAATACTTATGATAACAAACGGAGAAATTGCTCGAATTTAAATAGCTCTCTCTAGTTGTAGTAAGTGTAGAAATATAACTACAATGTTTTTGACATAGAATTGCTGTTTCATCATTAAAAGAATTTGTATTGCAGCTAATCCATTTAATTCCGTATTTATTACAATATTTATGGACCATTTGAAGGAGATGCGCTTTGAGTGATCTACTAATTTCATTTATAAATTAATTTAATTTCAGACAAGTTTAATGCGATATTTCGATACAAATTAATTGAAATTAGCGAATTTCCAATCACATAGGTCATTTTTCATAATTACGTTGCAATTATATATGGGAACAGGTGAAATTGATCGATGAAAACATAAAACCATCTATGGCTCAGATGACTTTCATCGAATTTCAAAGGCACTATTTCAAAGCGATGTAAACTTATAAACTCGAAATTAACAATGAATCATTTGATAAGTTTTAGTTTAAATAGCTTAATCATTCCTTCTAAGTTCTAAATGGAAAGATAAAACAAAAGAAAAATTCCATTCAGAGCACACATTGAAATGAATATAAACATATTTCAGTCATCTTCGGGTCCATCAAATTCTTAAGGACCGTCCCACTTTTATTTACATTCTGTTGAAAATGGCGCAATCCTTTGGTTGCAGTCGACGGTAATAAGAGATTCTCAGTGACGCCTAATAACGGAGGAGAACGCCCTGCCCCCGCCCACTTCCGGTCGACACAGGAACTCTCTTCGAATTTGAATATTTATATAAAGGTTTTCCTTCAGTTGTAAGATTGTTTCAGAACCTGATGAAATTCACTTGGAATTGAAGAAGAGAGAATTCAGGAAAAAGTGATGAGTAAATTCGTGAAAGCAATTTTAGGACTTTATATGAATAACAATAATACGCAAGTATGTACTTAATCGGTGAAATTTTAAATTTAGAAGGCAGCGAGAAATAGCTGTTGCTTAGAGACAGGAAATGACGTATTTGTTATTATTTAGATACACAACATTAACTTTTAAAAACTAATCAATCCATATTAACATAGCGGCTGACATTTACTAACATTTTATATTGATAATAGTTCGAATTCTCAATAAATACAATATTTCCATGACTTATTAGAGCTTCCATAACTTTAAGAGAAGACTTCTGAATGCGATCTTAAATCTCTGTTCGTTAGCTCGGTATTTTTAGAATACAATTCACGAATTATTTTCAAAATAATATTCATCAATTATTGTGCAGTGGTTTTAAATAATTGCTTTAGGAAATAACTGAGAATATACATTACGTTGATGAGAATAGAATATAAGGTTTTTGTATACTCTATGCTTCTTTGTTGTTTTGAATTCAATTTTTTGGGGGAGGTGTTGGACGAAATTCAAAATTAATTTTATACAACCTAAAATCCATTAGCAACTAAAAGAATGTTTCGTTAGTTACGGAATGAAAAATTATTTCTTAAATCATAACCCCACTGATCCACTGGAAGCATCTAACGTAATACTCTTTCTTTCAGATCACATTCTCGTTTACTTGTGAGCATTGAACTTTGTTTCGTATGTATTTCTTAAGAATTCATCAACTTTAATTTCCTCAAAAGAATCTGAAGAAGATTAACAATCATTCGCTATATATATTCCATAAAAATTATGAATAAACAAACATTGGAACTTCATTGAAACTATTTTTTATTAGGCTATTTCATATTGTACTATAATTTTCGTTGGCCTCAAAGTTCAAGAATATATGCAGACACAGTGTAAAGAAGGGAAGAGTGGGCAATGGCCAGTTCCAAGTATTGGCCCTTTACAGAGGATTGGCTTAGAATACCTAAATTAAACATTGAGTCGAACTCCTCTTTTTGTTTTGTGAATGAATACTCGACAAGGTCTTGAAAATATAATGGTCGATCAAATTGCTTTTGCTTTTGAAGCATTCACTTAAAACTAAAGTGATGATATCAAATAGTTGTAACTCATTGTTTTATAATGAAGAACATAGCTGAGAATCCGTTTCCATTCCTTACCTATTCAATCCGTTGCCATGAGAAAAGATTTCTAAACTCTCACGGAATTAAATAAGAATAGTAAGATGTTAAAAAGAGAGAAACACCTTTTACTTGAGTATTGAATTTAGTTAAATAAAGCATTTGATAGTATTCAATCGATTCATGACATTATTTATGAGCAGTAAACTTTAATTGATTTCGAATGGAATTGAGAAAATATTTGATACAACTGTTATCCATCATTTTGCGCACTAATGGACTCTTGGTGTCTACGCAAAAAGAGAACTTTTCCATCGCTGCACTACAACCTTAATGCATACTTCTAGTATAAGTGGTTTTAATCCATAGTCATTGATAAATTTCTTGTTTATTATAATCAAATACGTTTTTGTATATTTATCAACATTATATTTCAAACGGTCTAATAAAGAGCGAGGGTTTCGCAATACAATGTATTTACCTTTTTAAGGTCTTTGAAGGTTAAGGAGCAATTACTTAAAAATTCAAATCGGCGATGTGTTGTGTGATATGTGATTTAACATAAGCACCTTCTTTTTAAATGCGCCTCACTCGGTTAACGTTTTAATGGAGCGTTATTGGTTTTGTTTAATAGGTTTTACTTCAAAATTTTATTTCTATATAGTTTAATTGCCATCATCAAACAGTAGAGGCGTTTGCCGTCTGTTTTTCTTTGATCCTTATCTCTTATCGCCGAACCTCGAGAATCGCAGCTGGAATTTTTGAGGAGGATCTAAATACAGGAATTTTTTAAATGAGTTGGACATTCGGTTTAAACAAAACAGTGCTCAAGAGCTGTTTTGAGGGAGTCTCGATTAGGGGCACTTTTGCCCCTTGTGATTTTTTCCAAGGCGTTTGTTGAAATCCCGTGTTTACGTAAACAGTCCTTAAAATACTAAAATTCAGGAATAAATTTCCAACTGAGAAAAACGCCAGAAATCGACTCAGTGTATAGAAAATGGGGGACGTCACCTCATTCATATTTAAAACAAAACTTTTTTTCAGTATAAAAAAATTAAAATTTTTTTGATTCATAGAATGGGTTTTATTAAATTTGAAAAAAGGAAATTATGTTTCTGCACCCTGTTCATAAATTACCACGAATACGATTTTGTGGCATTTCTAGTGAAAATCCGAGATTTTTGAATTTAAATTTGCATACCAGGGAATACTAGAAAGCAGAATATCATGTAAAATTAATAATTTTCGATTTATTACTACCATTCAAATAAATTGATGGTTGTATTGAAGTGGAATTGATTCCATAGTTGTTCAGTTCGGGGTGAAGACCTTGTATTACTTATCTCTGTATCATAAGGAGAATATGTCTTTTGGAAACCATTTCTTCGTGATTGTTGGGAAGACAGTGATTTTCAGTTATGAGTTTCGAAATGAGAAATGATGTATAAAAAATTTAACCCAATTATGAATCAGTGCGCAATTATTCTTTTACAATAGAAATCGCTGATTTTGAAGTCTTTTTGCTTCGTCAAATCAATGACTTAATCTCATTGGGAAAATTGGAAAAAGTAAATATAATTTAGGTAATATAAAAATTTTAATACAAATATTCAATAAATAGAAAGTAAGAGTTTTTTGGCAACTAAAAAGTTTCTCATCTTATTAATGTCGGAAAGTCAATTCCAAGCTCGTATTAAAATACTGCGTCTCAAAAAACCATGAATCATTGAAAATTCGTCAACTGGAATTATTTTATCATTATTTTTAAAGGATGGTTTATGGTCTCTCTGTAATGTCTACTTCTAGTGGAATCGATGAGTATTAGGGGTGGGAACGAAGACGAGAATGAAAGAGAAGAAGAGATGGAAAAATGGCAGTTTTCTTTAATGGCCATGTGAATCTCACTAGGGAAAAAATCGGAAACCGACGCTACCTATCATGGGTTCGATTCTAGGTGGTCCCAAAGTAGGATTATCCCCCGTGAGAATGCATGGGGTCGATTTGTGACAATTTTTAAAAAATACTTCCCGAGCACTTAGAACAGCAAAATTTCATGTGGTTATACCAGATATATATTTCTACGGAAAATTAGTATATTTTTTCTGTACTAGGTCATGGGTTCGATACCAGGAGGTGAAATATTTTCAAATTTTGAAAAATCATATATAGCGTAATGTTACACTTAGATCATTCAAACTTCCTATGTATATAGATACGTACATAATGTACTTTGAAAAAAAAACAACAATTGCCTATGAGTTATGGGTTCGATTCCAGTGTGATCCGTATTCTTGAAATTCCCCATAAGAAATACATGGGCGATATTTGGGACATATCTTTTAGGCACTTCCTGAATGTATTCCCTTTTGAAATTTGGAGTTGAATAAAGATAATCATACTCAAGCGAAGTGTCAAAGTATTTCTCGCAGGATTGGTTCTACGCCGGGAATTATTCATTATAAGAAATGGAAATCAATGAGAAGAACGCTGAAAAAATGTTCTTAAATTTAGCAATGAGTTAGAAGAATAATCTTTCAAAAAATCTTACGTTTTATAAAAAGATATATTTTCCGATTTCTTGCTGTCAGCAAGCGCACCTTTACTCGTATATATAATAAATGTTGTATTTGTATTTGGAATTGCCATTAGCTTGTTAAGGAAAGTCATGGGTTCGATTCTAGTTCTATTACACTAGGAAAATATTTGAGGCACTTCCTGAAAGTCTCAACAGGTTAATTTTACTTGGCTGGATAAAATTACTCAATATAAGTAAATATTAAATTACATATTTACTTAATTGAAAAATAATTATTTAGTATTTTGTTAGATGAAATGATGCGAATTTATAAAAGAATTTGGAATAGTAATTTGCAACAATATCTCAATAAACAAAAATATAAATGGTAAGTCACGAGTTGCTTAGAACCTTTTGAGTGTAGACAGATAATACATTAAAGGAAATTCATTAATATTATTTTAAAAATCCCTGTACCTATGTGCAGCAACAGGTGGAAACGTTCACAACTTACCATTCATTACAAAATTTCATTTAGAATACAATAATAGTGAATTAGCAAATTTTCAATCTTTGAAAGAAAATTAAAAACAGCGTTTTGGATAATTTAATTATCTGAAACACATCAACGGAACATTCAGAATAGAAGACTGAATATGAAATCACAGAAATTCAAATAATTGGCGATCCTAATTTAGATTTTGAAATGCAGATTTTGTATCGGAAAACATTTGGACAAATTACTAGAATACATCTTCCAAAGCGAAAAATGAAAACTTTTCATCGTTATCCTTCGATCAGAGAGCGCCCCAAGCAGCCGAAACCACTGATTACCAACCAATTGAGCGGCTCTCTAATGAAGGGCTATTAAATCCATGTTTGCTGATCGATCGATTGATTTATGGACCTTCTTCATGATGGAAACACTAAAAGCGATCACAACTTACATTTTGAGAATTTGTACACGAAAGAGTGATAAAGTAAGATGAAGAACTTTAGCGAAAAACAGCCTTATTTTCTTTAATACGTGCGCTGCTATCGATTCTAATGTATCACTCGATCGACTGTATTGTATGTTATGGAGCTAATTATTTTGAAAAGTATTGATATATCTAACTGAACAGGAAAAATTACCATAATTCAAGAATTAAAGTAAATAAAATACACTCGTATTTAAAAAATATCATTCTTAGGAATTTATAATTTAAATAGAATAATTTCTAGTACAATAAACCCTAAAATTATAAAATAATTAAAATGTTATAAAATGAAAAAAGCGGTAAACGTGAGATTTCTTGTAGCAATTGTAAATAGATACAGCTATCCGCACTTCCGCAGGCGATTCTTAGCATTTTTTGGAATAATCCATCGGATGTTTTAATATGATGAAGTAGGTACCCGAAATGATTGCATCAACATTTTAAAGTTTTAAACATAAATGATAAACATACACATATTTACTTGAATATAGGTTTTTCATTAGTTTTAAGTAATAATCAATGCATTGCTCCTATGCAGAATCTTCGAGATTCATTTAAGATTTTTGACTCATATGTAATATGCCTCGATATGAATGAAATTGGGATGAAACACTAAATTTGATGAGATTTTGAAAGATTGAATAATTTATATTGGAATGGATAGAAATAGTTATCGTAATGAATTTTTAATAAAAGTATAATCGTTTTAATTCGAACAGATATTTAATAATAAACTCCATATCGTAAAGGTGATATTAGACAAAGCTAAAATGAGATTCTAATGGGAAATGAATATAACAACAAACATTAGTTTCACATTTGAAAAACCTGGGTTCATTAAAATGGTTCATTATTAATTTCTAACTTGCGAAAAATTGCTAAGTATTCAGCAACTTTCATTTTAACGTTGCAAAATTACTGTTCGATGGCTTAAACTCTTTTAATGTTCCGTCATATAAAAATCATAAATAGATGATTTTAAGGTGCAACTCTTTAGAGGAAATATTAGACTTCATTCCTTTCTGTCAAATTATTTTAGCTCCAATTTCCCTAATCAGTTTTGTTTATTGTTTTCTCGAAGTTAAGGAGGGAAATATTTTTCATCTTCGATTGTACTTTTGAATTATATATTACTATAGTTGATTATCTATTAAATATAACTACTTCGTATACATTCATATATATATATATATAAGTAAAGGTGTGCTGGCTTACATCAAGCAAAAGGTTAGTGTAGCTCATGATGAAAAATTAAGATTTTCCGATAGAATATTCTGCTGAATCAATGCTAAACATAAACTGTATCGCAATACATTTTGATTTAAGCTCGATTTCCCATGTATTTCTTACAGCTGCATTATTCCAGCTCTTGCGTCGGACCTTCCCTCTAAAGTTTTTCAGCTTTCGCATTTGTATAATCGTCTGGATAAATTAGGAAAATATCAATAGGATATTAATTCAGGAATTGCCTCAAATAACGCTCATATTTCACTATGTATTCCTTACGTAGATAAAGTAAACTTCCCCTAGAATCGAACCGACGACCATTTACGACATTATGACGGAGTCTATGTATAAGGATGAGGCTATTCATATATTAAATTTAAATATTCTACGCAATCGGGAAATATCTTAAAATAATTTCAGAATTTAAGAATATTTCTTATGGGGAAAATCGAGATTACTGGTCCCTCTGGAATCGAACCTATGACACGTAGCTAGCTGCTATTTTTTATTTCAAGTTAAATATATATGTATACATAAGTGCACGATGTTTAAAAGATCTATGTATCATATTAAGATTGATATTATTTTTCAAAATGTGAAAATATTTTACCTCCTGGCATCAAACCCATGACCAATTGCAGCTAAACTATAGCACTTTTCCGTAGAAATGCATATAACCATATGATATTTTATTCTTCTCACTCGAAGGAAGTATTTTTAAAAATCTTTGAAAAACAAACCCATACATTCTTACCGGGGAGAGTCGATTTTTGTGGCCTCCGAGAATCGAACCCATGATAGGTAGAGTGGGTTTCCGATTTCTTCCCGGGTGAAGTTTAGTGGGCCATCACGTAAAAATATCAGCCGTGGCCTCAGTGGTTTAGGCCTTTATATGGCAAGAGAAAAAAATTCAAAGAAATATCTTTCCAAGAAGTTCAAAATTATTTCGTTATTTCTTTCTAACATTCCGAGAATAAGTTTTAATATTTTCCCTGTCCATAGCTTTAGTTTCCGTCTTTTTAGTTTTTCATTTTACTGCAATCTTTAATTCCACAAAAGAATCTTTAGCCACCGCATCCCAATTATCCAAATGAAGAACATATCCTCCAAAAAAGAGTTTATCACAGTTATTGGAGGTAAATCTATGGTACAGGTCCTACATCATAAAGCAACACCCAAATCATCAAAAAGCAGTTTCAAACCAACCGATGATAACCAAGAAACAGAGTGAAATAAAGAGACGACGTAATTTCTTCCGCCCATCATCTGCGCCACACCCTCTGCCCAATCTATCCCATCATGCATTGCGACCCTTCCCATCATTACTAGTCCGTTTCCACTCGCTCTCCTATCCAACGAAGCGATTTCGTAAAAAACGGTATGAAATACGAAATCTATTTTATCTATTTAATAGTACATGAAAACGTATAGAATGACTTCTATCATTTTAAACATAAGATTGTCACAAATTTATTTAGTTTTGATCCTAAATGTCAAATACGCCGATAACTTTAGTTTTTTATTCGAAGAATGTTCAAATAATTCACTTTTTTTCGGATAAGTAACAAGGATTTACCTTCTGCTGAAGAGTTCTTTAAGAACCTGAGAATCATTTTCTCACTTCGGTTCACAGAGCAGAGACAGAAACACCACAAATCCCTAAGGAAAAATACAGTGGTGGAATGAATGGCACTAATTTTAACGTGAATATACATGTAAAAAAGTTGATTGACTTACGAATAAGAAACAGCAAACTGTGTATAACAAAAGTGACAATAGGGCTCTTCCAAAAAGTGATTTTATCCTTTTTAATGGATTTGCAAAATTGCTTTATTTTGAAATTTGAAATTATAAATAAGGAAAAATTTAATTCATCAATTGACTGCTATGCAAAGCTTAAGTAATGTGAGCGTATCATTGTCTGGATAGTTACGCATGTACACAAATATACATATACAAGTATATGAAGGGGTTTAAATGCAAAGAAGAAATTAAAGGAAACAAAAGAAGGGGGTAGACGATCAGCGCACAAAAGGAAAGACGGAATTTTAAGATTTTAAAATTGTATGTTACCCGAATCATCTATTCTCTAATGCATTTCTGAAACTTAGCAGTGAAGAGAAAAAATTACCAAATTTTTACTAATTTCTAGAGTAAATTATACTTTATCATACTACTCATAAGTATACTAATGTACGAATCACGATTTACAGTCGACATGCTCTGAATTAGTTGTATGATATACGTTGTAATAAAAACAACTTTGTAAATTTCCACAGAAAATTGTTATATTCGCGATTATTACAAAGTTGTTTTTATTACTATGGCATTCCACGAAGTCACGCCTTCTCACATTGATTTCATATACGTTGTAACTTGTCACTAAATTCAATTTCTCGAAGAGCCATAACTACTCTACATCAAGGGATTCAATTGCAGCAGAACTTCTCTTAGGATCTGTTTATAAATGGGAACCATAAAAAATCCTCATTTTCATGCATTCCCCTTTGATTATCTGTGCGAAATGAGCGATGTTCGTATTAAATTCTTTTTATCGGTGGGAGTGGCCAAAGTACACAGTACTGGATGAGATAAGTGCAGACCATCCATATAATATGCATGGATGTACGATCCCAGTTGGAGATAACCTCGACTCACCCGCCAACGGTTGGTTTTTAAACCGTTGCTTCTAAACTTTCTCCAACGAAAAGAGCTTTAGGAGCTTTAATTTCTTCTCGAAGAGCAATTTATTGGTCGAATTTCAGATGTGGATTTCATAGGAATTTGATTCATATCTTTATGTCTATCATTCTCGACACATCAAACGGAAAAGTTGTTAGTTTGGGAAGTGGTGGACATGAGTCTAAAACAAACATATATTTCGATTTAAATATAAATTATCTCCATTTTCTCATTTCGACTGTTTTATTTGAAGGAAGATATTTTTATCCTGAATTATGTAAGTCCTGTACGATTCAGTACTTGAGATAATATATTATATACTGTTTATATATACTCATATAGTTAATATTAAACATATTATTCCATTTCTATTTTAAATACCGAATAAACCGACTCTTGCGAAAATTGAGTCAAATAATCACATTTGGCAATATAGAATATATCATACTCTTCTCCAAAGAAGTATACAAGTCGGGGAATGATGCGATACTAATATATAAAAATCGTTCGAATTGTTTGAAATATCGGAATGAGCAATAATGTGCGTACATAGTGTTTTGGATGAATAAAATTCACGGAACCGGACTGAATCAATTATTTGAAATGAAAGAATAAGAATACATTGAAGATATTGGATTTGGTTTAAAATAAATAAAACATCATTAAAATAATCAAACGTTTTGGTTGAATATTTTCATCGAATGTCTTTGAGTCGGATTCCTCTCCATTTTTCTTCGTCGATACCGAGTTTTCATCAAATGTGAATCCATCTAAAGACTTTATGCAATCCACGCGAGAAACCCACTGATCTCATCGGCAGAAACATAAAACTTTATCTGTGAGGATTTTCATAAAATATTGCTCTCATAGCAAATTGTTCAAGTTGCGTATGAATATCAAAATTAGTTAATCGATAACCAACAAAATGAACAATTGATTAATTAATGCTAAAGATAGGTGTTTATGTTTGTCAGTTGAGTTATTGAGAAGGGCCAAAAGGACGACGGCGCCCAAATGTGCATTTTGTTTGAAAGATGGCATAGCAACGGGGAAAAGAACGAACCGACAATGGAGATGTCTCAGAGAATTCAGTATCAGAAATAAAAAGACGAAACAAATGCGAAGTGAGGGATGATGTAATTAAGAAAAGCAGGGAAATGGAATTATAAAGATTCAAACGGTTAAATTCAAGGGATGGATTGTTATACTCACGATGTTTAAAATAGTATTGTCATTGGAGGAACTGCGTTGTTTCAATAGGAATCAAGGTATGATTCTTTTGCAATAAAATGTAAAGAAGGCATTTTCTTCGGCTCATTGCTAAAAGATAATTCAGATAGAAAACTCATATAAATGAGCCTATAAAAATCCTTCTTTTGTATAAATTGCGATCACGCATCTGCCTTTATCTTTGGAGAGAGGGCATCTTGCATAAATGCATTCTTGAGGGCCTTTGATTAAGGGCCGGGGCACGTGCCTCCCTCTGGTAATGAACCGCCCAACTAATATCAAATCGATGATAAGATGAAGAACAAAGGACTGTCGGCGGTCGAATTCATTTTAGGAATACGGCGAGTGTGTGCTCAGACTGCTACTTCTCGTCTTTCCTTTTAAGTCTACTTCTCCATTCAGTCTTATGAGCAGCGGTTTGCGTCAAATGTCCGATTTAACGAAAGCATAGAGATTTACTGAAAGAGTGCTTTTTAGTGATTATCTACAAATTAATGGAGCTATTTGAGTTTTAATCGATTAAAATTGGTTAAAATAGCAGTTTTAAAGTGAAAAATACTATAGTTGGTCGCCTCAATTACACTCGATTTTTTATTGTATACGAATGAATTTCAGTATCAAGAACAGAGTTTTATTATATGAACACTATTTCATGATCCATTTAACACTCTTTCAGAGCTATTTTAAAAACTAAAATCTTATATCAAAATGTGCGAATGATCGGTTTAATTTTACGTATACTTCATTTAAAATCACGATTCTGCGTAATTCTCCATCCAGATGGAAGTTTATTCCCTCAATAAACGATTTTAATCAGAATTTTCGTATTCAATTAAACTAACATCCATAACGCACATACTTCGGGGAAAAACATTTAAGGTTCAAACAGTTTTATATATTTAGAAGAAAATAGCGATCTAGTGGAAATCTTATAATCGAATTCTATGATACAATACGATAAATTCAATCGTTAACTTTTCCTTCTTGAATAAATATATTGCATTTTTATGTTACATAAATATATTACATCTCAATCGGTGATGAATATGGTACTAAGAATAATATATAAGAAAAATAAAGTTAATTGAATCGCTTTTAAAAAGTCACTCATTGTTCTAATTTTAAAGCGGTTGTTGCGTCTCTTCCATTGTCCCATTTCCCTTTCATCTCTCGTGCGCATTTCATATTTCCTTTTATATGGTCCTGAAACGAGAACGTGCTCTCATTATAAATTTCAAGAATTGTTGTTCCATTTCCACAGAATTAATTGGTCGATTATGTAAGCGAGTCAAAGAAGAGTAGCATCATTAGTTAAGATATACTATGATGACGTATGGATTACGTCTAATGAAAAATCGATTAAGACGATGGAAGTAAATCGTCGTCTAGCATTTTGATGGACCCTATGATTAGTATGGCACGAAAATATATTTACTTTGGTAAGAGTAAATAGTAAATTTATTTCTTACGATATGAAACTAAATTTACCATTTTCATTGAATTTTAAAAGTTACAACAAGGATGTAATATTTTCCAAATGATACATATCCAAATATTCCAAATAAAAATTTCACGCACAAGATAGGGAGATGGAGGGAGGGAGATTCACCTAGCGTTGAAGCATTAAAAATATTTAAAACATTTTAAATAATATTTTATGGAATGTTTCTTCAATTGACACAATATCCGATGAAAGTTTAATAAAGAGCCGATATCAAGACATAAACCTACCCAAATTCGATCTGTAAAAATAATGCATGTACACGCCCAAGAATACGATGCTTTGAAATTTCAGATGTTATTATCCTTTTATACTAAATCTATTCAGCAACTTTAATATTTTTGAATTATCACTTTCAAAATTGTTTACAATTTCTGAATAATATTTGAAAAAATTCCATCATGTGACGGCTGTTGATTGCCCATCGATGCAACTTCTTTCTATAGGATGTGCATTCTTAAGTTTTCTTGAGATATCCATCTAAATCCTCTTGGTACAGCAGAAAATATAGCACAGTGAAAGGAAATCTAAGCACCCTTGCATGCATCCATCAGCGACTGGATCTTCTTGAGGTTCCTCAATTCGCTAAAGCGACCGCTCCATCTTCATTCATTTGCATAATAAATGAAATTTTTGAGACATCCGTATTCTGCATTATTCTGCGAGAATTCTCAATAAAATGGATGCTTTGATGTTAAGACATTGGAGATTCATTTTAAACTCACTTAAGAGCTAATCGTAGAAGGTTAGCTATTCTTATTTTAGGACACCACTTTTAAAGATATTCACAGACAAAAACTATTATCACTTGACTCTGATATTTCAAATGGTTTTATCCGTTGATGCGAATGGATTTGAATATAATCACAAAGAATCAATAGGTGAGGATTATCTTGGTCACTGCCTGAATGAAATATTACTCTTAAATATTCCTAAGATAACTTTTTCTTCCCATTACTATGATTTGAACGCCATCGAACATTTCCTATGCTACTTCCGGTGACTCAAACAATAAATATGTCCCCACATCTTACACGATATTCCGTTACATTAGAATCTCAAGATTTTAAGCGTTATCCAATTGTTATCCCAAACACAATAGAAGAGGAGGATCGTGCTTTTCAAGATGCTTTTCATTGATACATACGACAAAAATATCTATCCGAACGGAATTCTTAAAAACATGCGAATCGTTAGAAAAGAATTGTGTGTATATATATATATATATATATATATATATATAGTCAATTTCATACTTATATATATATATATAATTATGAAATTGACCTTTTTTTTATAAAAATTGGATTGAAAAAGATCGGCGAAATTTTTTCGTTTGGAGACCATTTTTATTCGATTTCATCTATTAATTTTCAATTCTTTATTTAAGTATCACTTGGCCGAGTGCCACTCATATGTGTTAGTCCGTAATTGTAAGAGTGGTCTATGAAAACTAAATTTCGCCCTGATTAATTAAGGCAATTTATTATTATTTTTACATTTATTAAATAATTTCCTTAAAATTAAGATAAGCTTAACTTTAAAATGATTATTTATGTAGAATATTAAGGAAAAAGGAAATTTCTTAAATTTACAGGAACTTAATAACTGAAATCTATTTTCTCAGATCATTACATATATATTACCTTTAAAATTTTCGTAATGGTGGAAATCGATTTCTAGAAAGTATGCATCCATCGTAAATGATCTTTTCTTTATATTGAAATTCGAGCAAAATCCTTGTTGATCTCAAAGCGATCAGATAACTCCAAATTTGCCATCGAAATTAAAAATTTAATGGATTTACTAAGATACCATTTTGTTGAATACTTGAGGTGAAGACGAATTTCAATATTATACTTAAAGGATCGAACCTTAGTGATATTTAGCATAGTTGAATAAAATTAAAATATATTTTCTATATATTCGATGTGCATTTTTAACAAATAAGAATAAAAATAAAAACATTTTAACTAAATTGCGATATGTAGTGATTCTAATATTTATAAGAAATTCCCTCGCTTTCCTTTATACATTTCAACGGAATTTAATCGTTTCCGAAAATTCCCAAAACATACTCTCGTACTCTCCATATCGGGCGCACTGCCTGCATTAGTGTGCAGATGGCGTTGGATTCAAACGCACGATAGGCACGCGAACGTCGAATTCCATCCAAGAAATGCGGACTAAAATTGATAATTAATGTTCAACCCGAAAAGGGTTGTTACTTTCGAACTCCTTTTGAGGAAACAAGTTTCCTCGATATTTCCTTTTCAGAATTTATCCCTAAACCAATTAACTTAGTCTAGTCAAATGTAGACAGCGAATATTCGAATTCGACCTATCGATCGATTGTAAATTAGAATCGACTCAAAATGAGAGGAATACACTATTTTATCGGAATGTTCGTAAACAATTGTCTGTTACGCATCTGCGGTGATTTTAGTTTAAATCCTCATAATACAGCTGTTCTACACAAATATTATTGCAAACATCTTTTATTCAACCTTTTTCCACTCAAACCACTATTGTCATTTTATCCCACTTTTTTATCCATCGGCATCTTGAGTTGGAGCAGTAGATTTCTATATTTTCTTATACGGTTCGATTGGTAATAAAATCTAAGCTTTACGTAACTGATTTTAATGTACGTGATTGAAAATAATGTTTGATTGTAGATTTTGATTCATTGAATTACGGCGTTACTGAGTATAGTTAATTATAGAATATTACAGAATAGTGATTAAGATTAGAAATGTTATTAAAAATGAGATCCCAACGAATAAAATCAAATATTAATAATTAATATTAAACTATTATAAGAATGAAAATCTGCTTTACAACAACTTTGACATTGAGATCAGTTTTCCTTACTTCGAATGAATGTATACATTTTTAAGGCTCAGACGTTATATAAATAAGACAACTGCATGATGTGAGGCTAATGGCTAGTAGATAAAGGTAATTCAGCGTAGAAAACATACGTCAATATTAAAATGTATCAGATTAATGCATTGCATATCAAACATTTCATTTCAGGATATGGATTTCGCTGTAAATAGGCGAAATAAAAGTGCCCACAACACAGAAACCCTCTCTGACGTCATAAGTACAGCAATGGTAAAAGTACAAGTGACTTTATCATTTACATCAGAGGTCTCCAAACTACGGCCCGAGGGCCACATTAGGCCCGCGGACAGATTTTTTCCCGCGGAGAGATACTTGAAAACTCCTTTCAGAGAACATATTTTTTATAGGAAATTAAATTTAGTTTACTGAAGAATTCTAATTTTATGTTGAATAATTATTATTATGACATCTACATTAATATGGAAATGGGATAACTACTCATAACATTGTTGTAGGCTTATTGTTTTAGTTTTTGTGATAAGTTGGATAAAGAAACACAGAATTGAAATGAGTAAAAACATGTATAATATGCAGAAAATATAACTTTAGTATATAGTAACTAAAAAATTATTGAAATGAATCCAACTAACATTTTATACATTTTAAATAAAACATAACTTTTAACAAGCATAACGACATATGAAATACTAATGAGATTTATGTATATGAGATTTTCCACTGACAATAGTTTGTAGTTGTGGACTAATTTTACTTATACCAATTACTAAAAGAGATTTAAGAAGCTCATCAGTTAATTTTGATCTGTAAACATTTTTTGTGTACTTTGGAGAAGGTCTTCTTACAAAAATAAGTAGTACCAAAAACAGAAAACAGACCACGAGCAAATTCATGCAAATTATCAAATTGTGTCAGTGGAAGACTCTTATAAAATTCCAACAAAGATGAGTTTTGATATTTTTAAATATAATAATTTTTAGATAGATAATTTTTGCGTACTTTTTCGGACTTTTTTTCATCAGTGGACTGTTTCACTTTTTACCACCGGCAAAAATTCATTTTCATCCGACACTCGGCTATAAAAGTAAAACTTAAAGTTCTATTCAAGATATCGATTAAAAACAACCTGTAAATGAAAATAACAATATTTATCTCGATTATTCTCGTAACCAGCATGACCACATAACATGAGAATCAAAAGAGTTTTGGGTGATGTATAAATTGCACAATGTTTTCAGAGGAAACCCACTGCTTAAATTATTTAATCTAAGATATGATAACTTAGGAGTAATATGAATTTCATGTATTTTTAAGATAAATCTAAAGCAATCTAAGAAAAAGCTATTATGTTGAATATGATTAAAAGATGAGAAATTTTCATTTAAATTTTATCTCATTATAAAGTCTTAAAATCCAATGTAAGCCAAAAAGTCATCCTAATTTGGTTACATCTGCCAAAGTTTACTACAAATCTCAATTTTATCCGTTGAAATCCGAATTTCTTCATAATGTGTGGCGAGAGTATTCATAATGTCCCTTATTTCTTCACGATAATATTCCAAAATATTTATTTAGTTTTCTTTATTTCGATCGTATGACGTCCAATAATCCCATTTCACCTTAAACGGGTCGATAAGATTAAAATAAGGAAGGGAGCACCTCCTGGTGTTCCATTGTTAACAGTGTAATTAGAGGGGAAAACGGACTTCATTGGTGTGAGAATGAGTGGAAAGCAACCGATTCCAGATAAGCAAGAAAAAACGGGAGAAATCTTTCCACGAGAGGCTGTTTCCTCTTTTAGGACAATTTTAAGTCAATCACAATTTTAACATGCCTGAATTCTTTGTAATTATTTCAATTGCACTCTTTCCAAATTACAGTAACGTAATGAAATTATGTCCAAACTACGAAATTTAGCATGGCGTGATTTTATACAGAACTATAATGTAGCGAAAACTATGATGCCTCACATATTTACATTAGAATCGTAATTTGTTTCCTCAGGATTGCAATGAAATAAGGATATTGTTCGATCCCTAAATGTTAATCGATTCAGTTTTGAGAAGGAACTTCTATTAAATTCTCTATTCGTACGAGACACACAAGGGTCCAACGATTTTCTCAATTGTGTTACAAAAATTGTATTTAAGAAGAAAACAGAATATATATCTGATTTTTAAAAAGGAAATTCAAAGCCGAAATACAGTAATAAGCGATTAAATTCAAAAACTCGGAATGTATTTTAGTGGTTCAATTAATGGTTGATATAGAGAGGTGATATAGAACTAATGGCTGAATGTTAAATGGTTATTGTGTTGAAAATTTTCAATTATAACGAATTATTTAAACAACGTGCTAATTTTCTAAAACTTAAACGAGAAAAGATAATTGTGCGATAATTAACCCCGATTTAGAGGAAATTTTTCGAATAAACTGTTGGAAGATAATAATAGAACGAATTAAAGAGATAAAAAGATGTTATGTATATATATATGAGTTGTGGGATTGATGCATCGATTTTCCATATTCAGCCATTTATTAAATGGAGGCGGTGGAGGGGGGAGGGGGCGGTGTGGAGGGGGGAGGTGAGATCCTAGAGATAGCGGTGTGAGTAGGGCGTGGGATATTCTCTGAGGGACGCAATTAATAAGGGGTTGTGATGGCGCTTATCTCAAGGAAATATCCACTTCCTCCCCACGGCCTCTTTCCCAACCAAATCCCCTTCCTTAATAAAATATTTGCCTCGGAGTCCCCTTTCGCCTGCAATTAAATGGGGCATGAACGCGGTTTTTGATTCATTTTCCATGGTTGCGAAAAGAATATTTACAACAAATGAAGTTTAATCTACGATATTTGAAAACAGTCTGTTCAATACTTTCTGTTTGATCATTGATAAATTTATCCTTTTCAAAATTTCAAATCAGTAAGTGTATTTTGGTTGAAATACGTAAAATATGCTGAACGAATACCCGCTTTTCTAAATCCTCTATTTACATCTTGTAATGAATCTATCAATAATACAACGATAGATATAAAAGATATTTTACGAACATACATTTTCTCGATAAATTCCGTTAAATAATCAACGGAAACTTTTCTTTAGCCTTTGCGATTAGTTTTTCGGCTTTTGAATTTGAACCTTAAGTTCGACTTACTTTTGCGCTATTTATGTAAATTAAGTTTTCCTTTTAAATATTTCACTTTACAATTTGCACTTAACGTCATTCTTGGATACAATATCTGTCTCGTGATCTCTAGTTTTTTGAGTAGTTTAGTATTTTTATGCATTCATGAAAGTGATTAGAACAGATTTTTGTCTTTCGAGACATATACAGGATTATATAATAGGTTATTTTACAAAGTTTAATGTTCTGAAATCCAAGAAATACTATTCATGCATTTAGTTTGAAAGTAGTTGAACTAAACCGTAAATGATCGAAGGCTTGATAAATACCTTGGATAAGAAAGATTTTTTAAAAATTTTCAAATATACTTTTATGAGCGAAATAAATAAATGTTTCTGAATAATCGCTCTTTACTTCCTCCTCATACTTTTGATGATTCAATTGAACTCTAAACTTTGTTGTGAAATTTAAGGTAAGGCTTGAACGCATGAGCTGAATTTTTCCACAAATCTTTATTTGTACGGTTAATAGTACAAAAGCAACGTTATTCATTTATCTGAAAACTGATAATCCCTTTCAAACTTTAACATTATTCATTTATCTGAAAACTGATATCATCCCTTTCAAACTTGGGGCAATTTCGTCCTGAAAATCGAGCAAAGGTTTCAGTTTACAAAAAAGTTTCCTCCCATATTCCGTATTTACGCATCGGGTGTTATGACTATATCGAAGGTCCCACGCATATGCAAACAAAAGACGGTGATTACGCGTCTGCCGCCCACGATGGCACCTCCCCATCACACCCCTTAAACCCCTAATCCTTTACCCTTTTTTTCCTCCACCCATTAATGATATGGGTCCCGAACCCTTCTTGCCAACCCACCCATTACCTGCAGCCACTCCTCTTCCTCCACCCACACCATTGGGATGACGTCGCGTCCAGGATGTGGGAACCTCGAGTCTATTACAGTTCTGGACAATATTCCAGAGAAAAGTGGTTTACGCATCGCCCAACGAAGACAGTTTAAAGTGACACTGTTCCGAAAAGTACCATGGTTCATTCGATGAATTAACAATTAAATTCTCAAAATTAATTCCTTATAAGTGAACGATAAAGTATTCCTCGCTTGAACATCATAATAAAAAATAGCTTCTTTTTAAAATTCACTACGTATTGCATAGATCATAAAAGAGTAATTTTGACAGTGAAGAATAGAAATTAATATTTAAGATATCCGAGAAAATGTTATTTGTGGTGAATACCGTTCGAAAATGAGATAAATGATAAACAGGAATATCATCAGATTGCTTCCGGTCTAAATACACGCAAACATTGTGAAGAGTTGCACGAAAATTGATAAGATCGTAAAGTTTGGTGCAAATGTAGAAGTAAAAAGGTGCGATCTATTTCTATGAATGTTTGTGTGGCTCATTCTCTGCGATGTTCAGCATTTTCTTGCGAACTCTTAGGTCGATCTCACCTCCCACACCGCCTTCTTTTCCTTACAGAATTTTTCTTCTGCATTGATTTTCTTAATTGGAACTCGTTCATACTGAGATTGCCAAATACCGTTGAGTGATACAACTGTTACGTTGGTCAAAAATGTTCATTATAAAAAAGTATTTAGTATCAACCAGGTGATGTAGAAAATATTAGTTTGAAGAATACCGTGTATTTCGAGCACTTTAGTTGAAAATCAAATATTTAAGAGGTGTCTCCAAAAACTCCCATTGGATGCAGTTCCAAGGAATTTTAAATTGTCTTTAATATAATTCTAATTTGCAGTAATAAAATACTTTAAGATTACTGAAATATTGACTTTCTGTATGCAATGCTTTCCTTAAAAAAAGGCACTGTTTCTAGGTAATTTATTCAAAAATGATTTATTCCGGAACCTATTCAAAATTTTGCTAGAGCTAATTCTGAAGTTAGATAAGGGCATTTTATGAAAGTAGTTCGTACATTTTATTTTATGATTCTAAAGTGATTTTTATCTTCTATTTTATTCAATATCTTATGATTATTGTAAGCTCCATCTATGACCTATATTTGTTTGGAAAATTACTCCATCCCATGACAAATTCATGCAGTCCTTTGTTTCAATATTCAGTGAACATTATATTACAGGCATAATGAGTCGTTAGGCGTAAAGCCCTCTTGGAATTATTTATAATTCAAGAATTTCACTTCAAGTCACATTGAAATACGGATTATACTCGGGAGTTCCTACTTTCTTGGATATTTTCACAGATTCCTTTCTTCTATTAGTTTCGCGCGGATAATCGCCGCAACAATTTATTCGTTTTGGCGCCAACCGTTAAAAAAGTCGAGCTTCCCATTGTTTGAACTTCGAGATATTCCCACCAGATGGCCCGTTTATTTTCGATCGAGGTGAGAATCTCTTCCCAGGGCATACAATTTCTACCGAAAAAATAACCACACTTTCTTTCCTTCTTGCGACTCGTTATCTCGGTCTAGAATTCCTTCATGGGACATCAGCTGCCAACCTTTATGTGCTCGCTAGATGTTGGAACTAAAAAGTAGCTGAAAAAGTTGAGTACGCATACATTTTACATTGCTCTTTACGATGAAATGATTTATCCATTTATTCAATCACACTCTTTCATTTTTCAGCTTTTAAATATCATGCAGTTGTTCGTATTCATTCAAATCTGATAAAATTTTGAGGAAGTGTACTTAGATAAGTGAGTATTACTTACGAATAAAAAATTAATGAAAGAAATACATATAACACAAAATATTGACGAGCTTTTTTCATACAACATATACGATTAATTATGAACTTGACATTTGATAGAATGAATCCATTAAAAAGTCTGAAATTCTTGTTAGGATCCCAAGAAGATCATATTTAAAATTTCTATAACATAAAATATTTCTTCTACTCTATCTTTCTTTCTACTTATTTGAAATTGAAAGCTAGAAACTTAACTTCACTTTTTCCAATTCTTTGCCATGAATACCCTAAAATATTTGTGCGAATTTTTCGGTTAAAATTAAAATATATTTGCTTGGAAACTATTTGCATTTGAGAGGCAATACAATTCATAGTGGATTCAACGATATTTCAGTATTATATTTTCAGTATGAGAAATTCACACTCAGCAACAGAAGATACACTCGCGGTTGAATAATAACATCCCTCCTATATTTGCAGCGTTCTTTAATTTTGCATGATTCACATATTATTGCTATTTTAGCATTCGAATTGTGCGGAAAGACTCAGGAGAAGAGGCATTTGACAAAATAGAAAACGATTTCAATCTACAGTAGAACTATAATTTTCAAAATGATAATAAAAGAGAGAATTCAATTTATTCTGTGATTTTGTAGTGGTATTTAGGCTCCAACAAAAGTAAATATACTTTCAAGCAGAGGAAAAAATCGTCTGATAAAAAACAGGTATCAGGTATAAGATGTTAGGAGATAGCATAAAAAATCGTAAAATATTATCTAATAATTTAAGGCAGGTTAATAATAGATAATTAAATGCTGAATCACAATGTTCTTTTTCCCCATATTAAATATCTTCCGACCATAAGAGATGTAAATGTAGTGTATTTTGTGAGATAATCGTCATTTTCCAATATTTTATTCACATGGAATTCGTCAATGGCTCAATCGATTGCTTCAAAAATCGTCCCTTCCAACCAATGATCTGCAGGTTTGATTTAGTGATAGCTTCTCAACAGATTACTTAGGACAAGCGCTGATAATTTCAAAACGGAAATAATTGAAACACTTTGTGCCCGATAATAAGCTAAGAAAACTTGAACTTGGAAATTATATAATATTATTACAAATAATTGATTAGTTATTTATGTGGCTATCTCCTTCGCTGATCCTTCAACTTATCACAATTTTAAGTGCAAAATAAAAATTACATCATTTTTCAAAATATTTCCAACGTATGAGGCAGTGTCATTTTCTTTATTTACGAATCGGAATTGTGCATAAACGCTCCTTTGAGAAAAGAATCAAGTAGGGGACATGTTTAGAACTCCCCAAAGGAAATTATCTAATGGCGATAATTCTAGAATCGTTTAAATTCCATTATTATTAATTAGCAGATATATTAAAGCGTATACATCAACTTTCCCCCACTCATACATTAAAGGAAAATATTGGTAGAAGCGTTTTAAAAATGGAAAATTGGATTTGGTAGTGACCACTTAACTGGTCTTGTACAACATTTTAGTGGTGAAATACTTAAGATGCGAAGTTCGCCAAAGCGTTAAAGCGGTCAAAAGCCTTTGAATAATTCCAAAGCGTCGATATTCTCTTCCGGTCTTTATGTGTAAATGGAATATATTGAGAACAATGAGAAGAATCTAATATTTGCATTTCCACGAAATGTACCGTTCTGCAAATCATTCTACTTTAGCCCCAATTATGACCTCCGTCAACCACTCTTAATATTTTCCTTTTAACTCTGTTGCTAATGTGAATTTAGAAAACAACTGCGTTTCTATGGAAATCCCTAAATACTTATGAAAGTATGCTTAATTAAAAACCGTTTCCGATTACAATTGTACCAATTTAGAATGAAATCATTTTTCTTTTAATATATAACGTAACAGCCTATATTTTATTATCACCATCATTGTTTGTTATCATCCTTATAATGATAACAAACACACAATAAAATATTCTTTATGAAAATCAATTATATATCTAAAAATTAAACCTCTTTTGCTTAAAAATTCATATTTCTCACATAAGTATTATATATAAATAATTAGTAAACTAAATCATTTTATTAATAGAATTTCAAAAATCAGACAACTTTTAACATTGAAAAAGAACTAAAATTTAGAGAATGCAACGAATTTAAAAATATTGAAATTCGTTGCATTAAGTTGAAGATTGATAAGAAATTGATAGATGATTCCCTTTCCAAACGAAGAAATCTTTCCTCGGAAAATCAACTGCTCATTTGAATATAGTTTTCCTTTGGGTGTTTGGAAAATCAAGCACACACAGTTTCCGGTGACTTCCGGGCCGGTCACACCTGACGGACTCTGTCGTCATGTTCCATCGACCGCAATCATTTCTACACGTCGAGCGCAATTTACGTATTCTTATATTTATTAATATCTTCAAGCGATATGACAAAGGTGGGATAATGAAACTCTAAATCTAACCCGATGAAGCGAAAAATCTTTTGGGAAATTGTGTAATGAAAAACTTTGTGGAATTCGCTAGAATTGCGAAGATTTTGCAGGTGATAGAATAAAATAAATTCCAGATTGAAATAAAAAATTGCAATCTTAAAGTAATATTCAGAGAAGTTTATAATAGATTGATATTAAAAGTTATTTGTATTTTGTTATTTATAATGCTTCTGAACTCAAAAAAATTCATTATTTCATAAATTTCTGGGTAGAGACAGAAACTATTTGTATTTTCTTATTCGTAGGCTTCCTTTAAAAATATTTCTGTTATTATCTGAAACACCTCTAAAAAAAATAAAATTTAATTTTCATTGAAAACCACGATCAGGCTATTCAGATTCCTATTATGTGTGACCATACTCATTGAAAAATATTTTCACTCGATAGTGAATTTGGTAACTATTAAGTTGTTACCTTACGATTGGAAAATGTAAAGTTTTCTTTTTTTAAGGTTTTAGTTTGATTGAAGGCAGCTCTAATATTAGAGACGAACCCAAATGAGGTCCCAATTGGCACATCAACTTGATGTCGCGAATGAATGCGGAGGATTAGCTCTTTGTGTGCCATTTGGGGCTGTGGGGCATTCCAGGCGCACGCATAGGATTTCCCAAGTTAGGATGATGCGTCTCATTTAATTGAGAATGCAAGAAGGCCGTCGTGCGTCATTATATTATTAGTATGAGTCTTTTGCTACCTGAATCATCGAGTGGAATTCCTTAAGGACCTGATATTTGGCCACTTGTTGCATGTCAATTAGTTTCCTCATTTTGACACGAATAAAAATAATGAATAAGCGATATAAAATATAAGCGATTTCGTGAAGAGAAGAAATCGAAGTCATTGAAAATATTGAAATTAATATATATTTATAATACTTATGAAATTTTCTTCTTAATAAAGAACGTAATAAGTTTTACTCTAAACTGAATCATATATCAGAACATTAATAAGTTTCTGAAAGCCATCTTAGGTTTACAATAAGTAGTATCTGTTCGAAAAATTTTATTAAAACTAATAAATTACGATTCATCTTCAGTTACCAAAAAATTCTAATGGATAATCATTTCAAATAATAAGAGGGATTTTATATGTTCAATATGAGATTCATCATAAAAATGTTTCTCAAGAGAATATTGGAAAGTATGACATAACATGTTATTTCTAGGATCGTATAATTAAAAAAGAATAAACAATAAAAAATTTTAAATAAATTGTGAAAGGCTCTTACTAGGGATACTCCATCGACTTATATCCGCTTCGCAGGGTTACTTTCACGAACTGCTATTGAGTACCCTTTTTGGCAAACAAATATGTTTCATTGTTTGTTTATCTTTTGTCTCCAGAGTAACAGTTTAGTGCTCATGGCCTATTTTGCGAACAGGACCTTTCGAAATGTGCTTTGGTCGCCCTGTTTCACTTGTGAAATGAAGGGGCTGCATTTATTAATAAACGCTCTTTCCAAATTAATTTAGTTCAATTGAAGGGTCAATATAAATGTATGCTAAATTTCTATAGGAATTTGCAAATTTTCTAGATTTCTCTCATCTCTCTCTTTAGTAGTTTTATGTAAATCCTTTTAGTTCTTCGAATAGCCATTACTATATTCTACCCTTTAAAAGTCAATTATCGCTATTTTTTACGAACTTAATTTATTAAAATATTAAATCAATGAAATTTAGCTTAATTTTTAAAAATTTTATGAATTGAATGCAAAAGATATATCATACTCTTTATATATCTTAGAAAAATGTACGTAATTCATCTTTTAACTCTTTTAAAAGAATATTTATTTAAGTCGAATTCTATTTCGGAGGAAGTAATCTTTAGAAATAATCGCTTATATATTTTAATGCAACGAATTGATTCATTACTTCGTCTTCATTGAGAAACTGAGACCAGAAAGTGTTATCTACCATCAAATGCTGAAATTATTTCCCTGGATAGTATTATTATTTCGATTGGAACAGCTTTCATATTGATCATGGTACAAAGTCACGATCCGTCCATAACATAATAATTCCACTGTCCACTGAACATAATAATTCCACTGTCTTAAATATTCATATCTTACTCTATCTTCATTGAATTATTAGTTATCATAATATTCTCTATTTTTTAGCACATAAACAGCCTTCTAAGTCGATAAATTTTCCAGATAAACACGCAGTCAAAAAGAGATTGCGGCACTTCAACGGAAATGGCGTCATCAGGTGCCTACGGAGGAAGGCACTGCGCTTGGTGAATTGAGGAATTTTGGAAGCTAGAAAAAACTAACATTTTGCAAGGAAAAGGTAAATGATTATGGCCTATATCCAAGGAATTACTCCATGAAATTTGATTCAATTAATGATGGAAGGCAAATAAATTTCCACATACCCTTCTTGCAGTTCTGTTGAACGAGAAGATTTTTTAAAAACGACTTCATCGAACGGATTCTATAATTTAATTTATTTAAATCAATTTTGATAAATTCCCTAAAACTGGTTTTAATAAAGTAAGATTATCTTTTCTATAAATTTATGATCATTTTATGGATATATGCTGTTTTCTTTTTTTCGTTCACAATATTTCAGTTCGTCCGTCAAAAACGTTCACACATCACTTTGAAATAATTTTATGCTCAATATATTAAAACGACACAGTCTCAAGAGTTTGAAATTGTATTACCACATTACTATATATATGGACTTCTTATTTTAATACAAGCTCAAGATCTCGTTTACGTAAAAAACCTATATAAAATACAAAATCTCTCAAAATTTATTTTTAATTACTTTCGTATAATATTTACGAAAACAACGAATCATGCAGATAATATAATAATAATCATAATAAAATGTAATCCAGATGTTTATTACATCAGGAATAATCTATCTTAAGAACTATTAATTTCATTTCTGAATGAAGCATAAATACGTCAACTATAAATTTATCAGAGGAATCTTAAGCATTCGTCTTTCAATCTCTATTTCCAGTTCGAGATAAATTCAGGAGAAAATAAAAGACATTTATTATTATACTTTAGAATGATGTTCGATGTCAGAATTAAGGGCAGATGATGCTTCTATATATTGTCTCCGGAGGAATGTTGCTTCTCAAATCAGTCGGAGAAGAGTTGGCCCAAGAAACCAAAATCGGCTGATTAAAATAACCAGCAGATGATTCCGACATCATAGGTTCTAATCTGATAGTCGATTGAAGTTCTTTCCCTGTTTTTTCTTGTGTTATTCGTTCTTTCTTCGGATCGCATTTTAAGGGTATTTGTAAACTGAAGTGTATCCTTTATAAATGAAATTTAATTGAATATTTGTTCGTAGAATAAGACTAATAAATTTAAAATTTTAGGATTATATAAGAATCTGATTAGTTTTTTCTTTGATATACAATGGACGATTAAACTCGTGAAAAATAGAGATAAATATCTTCGAAAAATAGTTTTGTTCAAAGAATAATTCAACAAACCCTCCATTTTAGATTCACTACGATTGTTAGAAGTACAAAAAGAACCTACTTTTCACTTACACGGACGATACCGGATTTCTTTAATTGAATTGTTAGCAACAATGTTAATTAGCTTTTGCAAGAGTTTATATAAATAATTAATTTTCCGATTAATTGGATTTTTCGTTTGAGAAACCATTTGAAGAGGGGCAAAAGGACTTATCACGCACACACGATTTGGACGGCAACGGGTCAAAGTTCACAGCATGTTCTACCGCACCTGCGACGGAAAGAAACATTCTCTTTCCTCTAATTACTCTTCCTCTTAAACGATGTTTCCGATTGAGAGATTGTATGAGAGACATGTCAAATTAGAGTCGGATATATCTTCATAGAGAAAAAAGACAAGAGTTTATTCTACTAGTATTTAATTCATAAATCCAATTAATTAACTACTATTTTCATGCGGTGTTAAAAATCTTTTTATTCTATTACAAAAGTAGCATGTCTAGTCGAGGTTTCCATGAGATTTCTATAAAAAGGTTCTTTATGACATCTTCTTATGTTCCTAAAAAAAAAGGTTTCAAAGAATTTTTAAATTATAACAGTTGTATTTTCCACACGTATTCAAAAGTAATTGTTTCATTTATATTTACTTCTTTAAAAATAACCATTCATGGTTATCAGAAAATTCTTTAAGAGCAATAATATATAAGTGTAAATTCATTCTTTTGAATCAAATATTGAAAATCGATTTCTGAAGATTTCAATTAAATTTCATAATAATGGAAGAATGGTATAAAAACAAATTATCTACAAATTTTAATTCTATTACTTGAATTCAAAGCTATCCAATCATTTTAAAGCTTTTTCAATTACCTATTTGACCGACGTCAAAAATTATATATAAGCATAAACAAAATTTCTTAAAATTAAGAGCTGCTACAATATTCTTAGAAAAAGGAATTTCAGTGAGATTGATTTTTTGTTCTCAAATACCTATTTTAATTGAATCAGAGGAATAAGAGATGGATTTTACTGTTTTAGCGCTAAATTATCGTCATATGTTGTAAAATAATCTGGTAAGATAAGTATTTAATCTATTAAGAAAACAATCTTTATTTCTAAATATAAAGTCGTTTGTCAAATCAGATCGATAGAATTGGCCGATTTTACAATTTTATATAAAAACATGAATGTTTTACTTATAATATCGGTGAATTTGTCATAGGGACTATACGTATACGTGAGTACTTATATATACGTGAGTATACATATATATTTACTTACGTAATGACTCCTCTACGCTTATATGTTTTCTTCTAAAGCATATGAACATTGAAATTTGAAGTGTAAATGGGTATTTCTTAGCAAGATTTTGAAGGAGCGATTCCGAGAGAAAAGTCGATATTTTTAAACACGATCGAGGAAGAGTCTGTCATCAGAGCCCTCTTTAAAATTCTCTTCTTCTGAGCTTATTTGTGTCTTAGACGAGAATAGAATAAAGTGCCATCCATTCAGAGGTAATTGTGCTGAACAGCTGTCTGCTCTAATGAGAAGGCGTTCAATTCACAGACTTCACGATAAGAAGTTCCAGATTATGTTCGTTATAATAATAAAGTTCATCGTGACCATTGGATTCCCTTCTTATTCATGTACCAGCGGCCGTAGGATATGTTAAAGGCAGTAGTAGCGGAAAGATGGTTAAAGTGGAAATGATGAATACCGCGATTGGATTCTACTGAAATCCATTAATTAGGATTGAGATCTGATTTTCATTAATATTTTTCTTGAATTCTTTGAAGTATTTATAACAAATGGAAGTGTCTTTATACATCCTAAATAATTGAAAACTGACGACTAAGTTTTATGAAGCAATGCATAATTATCTAGATAAACTTTAAGATATATTAATAAAATATGAATTTCTGCGTCATGTACTATTAAATATATAAAACTAATTACGTATATAAGGTTTATTCAGCAAAATAAACTATGAATCGCTTAAACTCTCTCGATTTTCAATTTTCAGAGGACAGTAAACGATTGACGAACCTTCTCAAGTTATCAAAATGGAAAAGATGTCATTTAATGAATTTTTAGTCGAAGCAAATTCAATGAATATAAATAACTATTGCCGATCTGTGATCGTTAAATATTAAATAAATAAAGAAAGTATTTTTCTCGAGCATTTTGAATTAACTGGACATAGATCGCATAATTAAATAATTTTAACGAATATTTTTAGGTGGATTTTATAATTTTTCATTAGTGTAAGATAGTTAAAAGTAGATGCATACCAATAAGAATTCAAAATGGTTTTTATTCAATGACCAATTTAACGATGACAGAATTTTATTTGAATCCCATAATGAGTTTGATACCGATCTGATGCCATACGTTAAGCTTTTAAAAGTTTGAATTCGACTTTTACGACTTGGAGATTCCAAAATAAACAAGGGCAATTGAAGGCCATCAATTGCGTGCTCATATTCCATGGCATTGATAGTCCTCAAGGAACAAGTAGATTATATCATTAACTGTGAAGGCCAAACAACACTCGAAATGAAGAGAGTGCATCCAAATACTAAATCAATCGCATCTCCGGAAGTGGAAATGCGATAGAAGATATTCGCTTAATCGAATGTGAAAGTGAGAAATCGTTTTCAAGAGAGGAAATTCAACTTAAAGAATTAAATGCTAAGATTATGATCAGAGAATGAGGGGAAATTTTTTCTTTTTTAAGGGAATTTAGCAAAGGTTAGGGAAATTCCCTTTTTAAGGGGAAAGATATAAACTATTTATCATATAATAACCAGAAATCATCCTCATATTAGTTGGCAGTAAAAATTCGTAGAAATTAAGAAAATATAGTATCTTTTGGAGATACAAGATGTTTGGGTTTTAATTTTAGTTATCTATTATAAAAATATATAATTATTATATTTTATATTTGATTTAAGAAATTATATATGTAAAAGTTTAATATAAAAGAGAATGTTCTGGTTTCTATGAGAAAAAATAAAAGACGGTTGATGAATGAATTGTAAATATTTAATATCCATTACTCAATGTATTGTAAGGATTCATTTAAGTACCAAAGAAATGTCGTCATGGAGGTGTTTCTGTTCAGATGTTTTTCAAGCATTGGACGGGGTTACGGATATTAACCTTTTTCTTTTTTTTTCCGTTTCCGGTCTCACCTTCAACGGAAGTTTTTCCCCATTTCCTCTCTTATCTCTTCAGGGTCGAATTAAATAAAACCTATGTCTATCAATTCCATATTCCGTAGAATAAATATTCTGTTAATGCATAAACACTTTACTTTCTTTCTCTTGTAACACCGTCGTCCCAGAAATTATAAATATATTTATTGTTATAATTATTTTAATATTGGTATTACAACATTTACATAAATATTTTACAATATTGATAATTAATATTTATAAGCTGTCGAATTATGAAATAAAGTATAAAGATTTCAATTATCGGAGTAAAGTAAAAACATTCATCTTTATTTATTATCGGTCATATTTCCAGTACAAACAGACTTAAATTTAACATTAAATGGAATAATATCAGATCAAATCCGCCAGGACTCGAACCTGGGTTGGCTGCAAGTATGTTAACCCATCGGTGAACGAGTAAAGTTAAGTGTTAAGTAGCATTTATAAAGTGTTTAGTGAAAGAGATTTGGGTTTATCAAAAATTACATTATCCTTACTCGTTTCTATTTAATTTCTTATCCTTTTTACTTATCAGCTATGCAGTTCTACGAGAACACATATAATACATGATTCTAATTATCAATGTTAAATTCTATGTCCAAGATCTAACAATGTACATTCAGCCCACGCATTTCAGACATTTAATGTTCCCCATAAACAGAGACGCAAGGTATAACATATTGTAAATTTGATAGAATAGATTGTGGACTCTTTATTTGGAAAAAATGTATAATAAATATATTTGCGATGCTGTACGAATTCAAATAAATTAATAATCCTTTTTGCTCTTTTCACCTTTAAATTAAAAAATATACAACTACGGAATGAACAGTGTTTTGTTGATAATCTCATTTGGCTGCCTTTTCGACACTCTTTGGACATACGAATAAATATATATGTCAAAATGTACAGTATACTGCACGAATAGATATAATTATCGAATATAAAATTCACAAGGGCATTTCATATGTTAAGACTTGCTTTCTTTCCATATTGATGGATGTATTGGCATTCTCAATCAAGTGACCTTTCCGAATCCATGTTCTTGGAGTGCTCAGGGTTATAAAAACCGAAGACACCTCATTTAGAAAGACTCTCGAATACTTGACCGTCTCCCAAACGAACCCTCGATCGCGATTCATTTGTCGGTCCTCAGCACCCCCACGCGGCACCCATTAGAAATAGAAACGCTGCTCGGAATTCGGTATTGGGAACAACTCCAATCACTCCTGGCTCTCTTTTAAAACGATCTAATCCATAAAAAAGTCAGCCATTTTTACTCCTCAGCTTCGATTGGACCTTAAAGTATCGTAAGGGATTCATTTGATCGAAATTAGTCTCCTTAAATCTTTACTTAAAATTGTATAAATTTTCACCAATAAAAATATTGCTTTTGTTTTGTCAATATTGTTTATTTTTTAGAAGAAAAGAATAGATTCGAATATGTTGGATCAAAGAATGAAAATAGCCAACCATACCTTATTATACCATATATTATAAACCATACCTAATTCTCATCCGAAGGGAGTTTTTGAAGGCGGATCGAGTAATCTTATGAAGGATTTTGCAGATTGGATCGATAGAGGTTATCATTCCTTGGCCTTCTGATAAATAAAAACTGCGAGTCGCTGGTTGAAACAAGGTTGCGTCTGTTAAAGATCTTATTGTGTTGTTGATTCCATATCATATCATTGGTCTCTCCAAATTGAGGGACATTTGCCTTCCTTCAGATTCACTTACCAAATTGAAGAAAGTGTTTACTTTCTCAAATTCATTTAGTCGATGTCAATTCACTCACAAATGCTTAAACAGGAATCAGGAGAATTCATTTTCACAGGAAGATAAGTCTATTTCTTGAAAATTTCGATCTCAAGTAGAAGATCACTTATCCTCTTAGTTAATAGCAAATTCTCCTCGGGTCAGCGAGTTCACGGCCCAAGGGTCGCTTCGTTTAGGGCACCGCACAAAGACGCCCTAAATATTCATAGCTAACGGAAAACGCCTAAGAAAAGTAGTACTTCCGCTCGTCGAACAAAGAATTGCGGAAAATACTTTTGCATTCCGTTGAGTTTTCACAAACAAAAATCACAATTCTTTTATCGATCAAAACAAATGCTTATTTGGTTGGAAAATACGGTGAAAAAAGTCGAGTACTAATCATGCAAACTATGTTCAAAATGAGTGATAAAAAGAGATTTATGTGGAAGAAAATTCTAAAGAAATTGTGCATATGAAACTTGATAAATTATCTATGAGTACGTAAGTTTCGAATTTTTACTAGTTACGTATACTCAATCATGACTTTAATCTTATTCTACACTTACAGAATAATTACAGATAACTATTGTTCATTGCAATTCAAATCTGCACATTAAAATAGAAATATATCGCTTAGTTCTGAAATGAGATATGCTTAGAATCTGCACTATTATAAATAATCCAAAATATGACGAAAAAATAAACATGTCAACGATATTTTGTTATTATTCGTATCATAGGATAACATCAGGCAAGGTGACGATGTCACATAAATATTCTACAAAATACAGATGAAAGAAAGTTAAATACTTTAAAGGCTTCATTTGAGAAGCAATATTTGAAAAAAACTGATAGACTTAAATGGGATATTTATTTAGATATTAATATGAGTATAGATAGAAACATCTATAATTCTTCTAAAAGAAAATGAAGCAACTAAAAAAGTATCTTTTGTTAGATTTTAGAATTTTTTGCTTACAATACATAGTTATTCAGCCAATAACCAACGAAGTGAAGTTCTCATAAACTTTCTTATGCTGTATATAATCACTCATGACTCACTCCTTATTTGAGGGTGAATTAAAGTGATTAAAATACTTCACATAATATTCAGCATCCACACAGTCATTTTGTATTATATATATACTTATTTAAATTACATAAATATAAATAAGTAATTTTCATTTACTAGCATAAATCACTCGATTTAGAATAGTCTACTTCTTTGTGTCGCTAAGAAGCTTGTTCTGCTTTTGAATCTGTTTATGTTGTCATAGTTGTCACAACTGACGTGTCTAATCAACGTGTCCTCTCTTTTCAAATCATTCAAATCCTTGGAATATTGCAGCCCCGTAATCAATTCGTCTAGCTTTATCCTAAGTATTCATACATTTACGAAAATGTTTTCTCTTTTGAAATGAAATTAAAAGAGGACAAATAAAATTTACGATACAATTGTGACAACTGAGTGCCTTTGCCAGAAATATTACATGGGAATTCAGATCCATTCAATGGATCGGATGAAGTTTGTGCAACGATATTCACAAACTCACAAAGCAAATGAATATTTCCTTCGAAATTTATAGACTAAGAACCAACATTCATCCATATTATATTATATTATATTATATTATATTATATTATATTATATTATATTATATTATATTATATTATATTATATTATATTATATTATATTATATTATATTATATTATATTATATTATATTATATTATATTATATCATATTATATTATATTATATTATATTATATCATATTATATCATATTATATTATATTATATTATATTATATCATATTATATTATATTATATTATATTATATTATATTATATTATATTATATTATATTATATTATATTATATTATATTATATTATATTATATTATATTATATTATATTATATTATATTATATTATATTATATTATATTATATGTTAATTAGATTAGTAAATGTATCGGAAATAAAAAAATACAATTTTTAGTAAAGTCACTTTTAACCGCGTGCTTCAGATTTAGCTTTGATTTGCGATTTGAAAAAGCGGATGTTTGCGCTGATGAAGATTTGATATTTTGAATTGGAACAGGTTATTGCCAAGGATAAGCGGTTATGAAACATCAGATGACTTTGAAAATATAAACCATGAAAATCCTTCATCTGCAGAAGGGATCTTTCATATTACTCGTTATCTTGTTTTGAAGAAGCACTCTATCGGATGGATATATTTTACTCGATATTCAAGGAAATAATTTAATTATCGTGATAGTTGAAGGCAAATAGTTGAAGGTAAGTAAAATTCATGCCTCTAGAATTATCACGATCGTCTTCGATTGGTTTTTACAAAATATTCCTATTGCTAATGCAACCTGACACGTCTTACCTCAGTTGTTAATCGATATTCAATAACCTTATTGTTGATACGATAAACATTTTAGTCTAATGCTGAAAATGTGAATTGTGCTTTAGCAAACAACTGAGTCGACCTATCCAGTGGTACCTTGAGTTACGAGCAGCCCGACATACGAGTTTTTCGAGATACGAGCTGGAGCTCGGGCCATATTTTTATTCGAGATACGAGCCCAAATTCGTGTTTCCGGAGCTAGTTGGTGCGCTGGGTCGAGCATCATCCGAGAAAATCTCTCACTCACTCGCACGTGTTACCCGCTTGAATCGAAGTGTATCTTGTGCGCTGTAATCATTTTTGCGTGATTGCTGAACTTTTTTTACAGTACAGAAAGTGCAACCAAGAAGGCAGAAACAAGTGATAGTTAAATTTACGTTAATGTTAAGGTTAGTTTAAGTTTAAAGTTAAGAGCATTGTTTTAAGTATTTTCTTTTATTTGAAAGAAATATAGCGTTGTTTTAGTTTAAAGTTACAAAAATAGTTTTCAGTTTAAAAAAAGCGCTGTTCACGTATGTGTCTAGAGAGATCCGGAACGAATTAATGGCATTTTCATTAGTTTCAATGGGGAAAAATGATTCAAGATACGAGCAATTTGACATACGAGCAAGGTTACGGAACGAATTAAACTCGTACCTCGAGGTACCACTGTATTTAGAGTTTAGGAATTTTTCTATAGGAGTTCACTCGCAGGTGGATAATCATCAGTACTCAAATCCATTTAAGTAGCATAAGATTTTTTACAGCAATAAAAGACGTCGACGTTTTGAAGATTTGAATGTTTTGAAGTAATTTGGTGAAAGTTTTTTTGTAGCATTAGTGTCGCTGTATCTCAGACTATGTTCCATGGCCAGAATTATAAACGTGAGATTGATTTCAGTGCTTTCTATTATTCGATGGGTCATTAGTAGGTGATATAAAGTTTTCTTCTTCGGATTGTACTTGAAATATATATAAAGTAGTAGAAGAAATTTCAGGCCGATGAAGTGCATCAACATTAATTAATTAACATTATCTTTCTCCTAAAATCCATTAATATCATTTATCACTTAATAAGTACAACTATAACCTATGGAAAATATATTTTCTTCTTCTAAATAAGAAAATCCTCTACAATTTGATTTTCTACGGCAAAATTACTTGAAGATCATAACAAAGCACTTGTGATACAATATGAAGTCTTGTTTGAATGAATAGCTGAAGAGAGCATTTCCTTCGAAACAATAAAGATCGATTTGTTTTCTAATTGTATGAAGTGCCATTTATTATTTTAAAGTGAAACCTTCTTTTTTGATGAGAAATATTTTACATTTAAACAATTAAATATTGCATTTCTTTAGTTGAAAAGTAAATTCAATTTGTTTATGATGTTTAATTATCTGAATGAATGTAAATAGTCATTAATATATGCGAATTGCCGCAAATAACACGGTGAATGTTCTTCGGAAGATGTTTCAAATTTCCAAAGGAAAGTGTTTACCGGATGAGTGAGTATGACATCGTCTCGACTGTGGTAATTCGCTCTTTTGTGGGAAAGATGTGATCGGGGATTGGATGAGCGACGTCATTGAGCATTCCGAAGGGACACTCGGATACCGTTGCCCCTCTGTGTTGAATACGCTTCTCTTTAATCGGACACCTTATCTATGTACTCTCTCATCTCATTTACCTCATATCATTAAATAACTTCATTTTGAGCTCAGCCTTTTTTTGTTTTTCATTTGAAATGGCTGCATTTGTGATATGAATTAAAATCAAAACATTTGTTGATTACGGTCGCATAGCAATCGAAAAAGAACTATTTAACGATAGCTATCGACAATGATTGTGACATGAACGACAATCTTTATCTTTCGAAGAGAAGGACTTCGAATAGTCGAAATAGCTCTTTTAAATATGCAGACTTCGAAAAATCATATCGTCGAATGGGCAGAAGTGTATGTGGAATAAACAGTAGCACTTTTTAAAGCGATGAAGATTTAATTATGAATGAGATAACTAAGCGTAAATCGGTTGGACGATGATTGGAAGCATTCTTGGGAAACGTAAACATCAAATCAAAGATACTTAAAACATTTAAAGTTATTGAAATGATAGAATTTACCATTCGTCAAACAAAAATAAATATAAAATAAATGCAAATAGTTTGGTCAAGCTCATCGTTTCGTCACGTTTCGTTTTGTCTGTTGATATTAATAATGATATTTATTTTAATTTGTTTTTATTAAATAATAATAATTATAGGATACTTATTTTAAAAATTACTATTCCTTATAAGAAATTTCCAACTTGGATCCACATAATAATAATGAGTTGAGAAATCGTATTTTACTGTTAAAGAATCTCTTATGATGAGTAGATGATAAGGAGAACAAATAAGCAAAGAAAATTTGAGACCAGCAAATGTTTATTATCTATTATAAAGTGTGAAAACATTGATATCCATCCACTGTTTGAACGAGAACTTCATTAAGAACATTTTTGGACAGAATGCAAAATTCACTCAAGAGGTATACTATCGTGAACTTTCTGCTCAAGTGAAGGGTGATACCCATTCACACATTTTGAGAGTATAGTTTAATTTTATAATCTCCATTTCACTCTGAAAAGGTATATTTTCGTATTAATAAATAAGTCTATCACTCTAAGGACCCATCGCTGATGGTATCACTATAAATGCACCGGAAGTGTTGAATAAAAACGGAAATGGAACCAAAATATCTCCGTCATAAAAATTACTCGTCGTTTTCTTTTTTCGTGCATTTCCGTTAGAGGAACAAAGGAGTACGTGATCGTGAGCGCCAATGAGTGCAGCTAATGCAGGATTTTAAAAATTGGAAATCATAAAAGCAGTCGATTTGACTTCCGTTTTTTTTCTGAAATACCGTTTATTTTCCCTTTTAAGTGAATACAAAGATAATTCTTCAATATTGACTCAGAGCTCTGATCTGGAACAATCCCTTTATTTGACTTTTGAATCCAAACATTGTAAATGCTATTCTGAGTCGAAGTGACCAATTGAAGTAAAATGAGCGAACGAAACAAAGCTTTGAAAAATAATGAGAGGAGACTGCGAAATGAGAGTCCTTTCGAAAGAAATTGATCACATTATTCAGATGAAAAAATTCAGTCATTACAAATAGTTTATTTTGTTGAATGGTGGTAAAGATATATGCTCATTCTATATTCTATAAACTACTCGAGAATAGATAAATTCTACAAATTTATCCATGAAAATAAATGGCATTTTTAATACTGAGGAAGTAACAAATTAGTAAAATATTTTTCCTCTTCAATGTTAAGTAATTAGACCTACAATCGAGATTAAATTAGATTTTTCCATCTCCCAAATTGAAATTCCTTTCGATTTAAAAATTAAATCTTCTTTTCTCTCAAAACCTTCAAACGGATCACTTTTCCATGAATTCGATCTTACGTTTCAAAAGGAATTAGTTATAATTTTCTTAATAATCTTTGTCATTTTTCCATTAACTCGATTTCAGCCATGTCTTTCATATTTAATATGAATGTAATTATTGAACGACATCAATTCCCCCCTTCACTTCATATGATTTTATTTACTACTTTTGTGCATTCGAACGAATTGCGAAAGAATAAAGTCACTCATAAAAATGCTAAGTCAGAATAAAGACTTTCTCTCGCAGAAAATTAACTGTCTTTTTCCGATCTACGAAATCGCTTAATCTTCGTTATAGATGACCCGACGTGGAAGACCTTTCTACTCGCCTCCAGCCACCCATCGGGTTCTTCAGAAATTGCGCCTCACATTCGTATCAACATTCCTTTGCTGATTTCATGCAAATTGGAATCCTAAAACGCGATGGTTTGCGAACAATTAAAAATGATCGGTTTTGATCTACGGAGTCTAAGATTTTCAAGCTTAACCATTACAAAATATATTTACGTGTTTTTGTCTTTGACTTTTGAAAACCTTTCCAGATATTTTTATACCCATAGTTTTTCTGCATAATCTCTCTTAAAAAATTGGCATGTATGTGCTCATAACATCCGATTCAATTCAATCTTTAGACAAATATTTAGGGTGGGGTGTATTTTATCGCATTTATGACTTTTTCGAACGATTCGCATCTTCATTTTCTTCACACGTCTTAATATGGAAAACACTCAATGTAGTAAGAAGAGACTCATATTATTCCACGATATAAACATCCAATTTATTTGATCTGTACCCATAAACAGGGATAGTAACTTTCTCATGAATATCGTTTCATTGTGAAGTTGACCACTCTAATTCGATCGCAATTGATTTGCTGCAAACGAATAGCAATTTGGAAACACGCTACTAAAAGCGAAGGATTAAGCATGTTATCAGAGATGGAAACTTTAATGCAGAAAGACATTGAAAGAGAGTTGTATTTGTTATAATTCCTCACTTATAATAGAGAGTCTAATAGATCGCCGTGATTTCCGATCAAACGCGTGATTCCAGCTCACGACCTCCTCTAACACGCATCCTTCCGCTGCAGAGGTCATCTCTTCATCACTCACAATCATGATAATCAACTAACGAAAGATACTTCTTTCCTTTATCGATAAATCCAAGGCCTTCGAGCCAAGACCGTATCTTTTAAGTGTAACTCGTAAATAGCGTCAATTAATATAAACCTTCATAAATTTGATTTTTAACATCTATGGAATTTGGCTACTTATTGAAATGTCTATTGAAATATTAAAATTCAATGGTACTGAAATTGTGCCGTCAAATTATTATTGAAGGAATTGTACAGCATAAATAATAATCAAATATGGCTGATTAAAGGAACTATAATGCCATCATAGTCAACCACACAATTTGGAATAATTTTAATCCTTCAGATTTTAAAATCCTCCAACTGCACTAAGGATTCAGCGCTTCACATTTTATATTGAAATAATCTCATGGTCTAAAATAACAAAATACGACAGTATTCTTGTAGCACGGTGTCGTGTATGGGTTTTCGCTAAGTTAATTTTGAAGAAATTCTAAGTAAAATTTATCTAACGAGTGAATTAACAAAAACGCCATTTGTTCCAATTATGACTATGATTGGTTTGAGATGTCGTTCTAACCGTTACGCGTTAACTTACTCGCAGAAAAAGTACATTATTGTTTTATTTCTCAGAAGTCCACTTGTATCATTCCATCACGAGATAAATAACGTATTATTCATAGCATAAGTTCTCATTTACTACAAAGAGTTATACTGAAGGATTCGGAATATTCCTTCAGATGTAAAATCCGTTAGCTGAACATGGGTGTCTCTTATTGGGATGGTGCCCCACCCAAGCCACAGCGTGACACACATCTTGGCATAGTGCAAGTCACCGGCCGTGAAAGCGGATGTATTAACGGGATGGATGGAAATAAAAAAACCTCCGATTAATATTAACTCCTCCATATCTTTCAACGTGATAATTAGAGAAACGCGTATTTTGTGAGTAAAAATTGTTTTATTGCAGGAATCCGTCAAGAAGGTGCAACACTAAAGAAGTTGGCAAATCTTCAACACTTCAGCTAGGAAACGCCTTCGTTCGCAGTGGAAAGCAGCGATTGCAAATTGGTGAACTTGAACGCTTACGATATTCTTCTTACGTGACCTTTAAGAAAATCTTTTTTTCATTTAACTTATTACGTTTAAATGATTTAATTTAGTAACTCTTGTGTTACTCACTGTCTCTTGATTGACTTACTGAATTGAACTCGTTAGCAGTTACGAATTGAGACGTTTATTTCATTTAAGAGTAGTAAAGAAGTATTCGATAGTAAGTCAAGAAGGCATTCGATTAATATTTATTATCGATGTATCACACCCATCAATGGATTGAGAGGTTCTCTAAAACTAACTCTTCAGAAATATTGAAAATGGAAAAAAATTATTTTTAGTCCATGTAGCACAAAGAACCTATCCAAATATTTGTTGCAATATCAGTATTATTTCATATTAATAAGTATGTGAATAAATGATGACGTAATAACAAACGTAGTAGTTAATTTAGATGAAATGCATCTTTCAAGAGGAAAAGCAGGCAAAGAATGAGAGTTGAATGTACAACAAATGTATTTCGAAGAAATAAATTCCATTTCAGAAGAATGAAATGAAAGTTATACAGAGGTGAATCTTAGCGAAGAATGACAAAAATAGGGAAAGTCAGAAAAAAAGATTAACCAAATAGAGTACGGGAAGATACACTAAATTTCGACAAATTTCTTTCTCTGATGTGACAGCCACTGATAGAATCTCAACGCGATTCTTTCATTCGAAGGCACAATTACTGTGTAAGACTTAAATAGTGCATTTCATTCGGAATTGGCTTCTGATGAACTGTCGAAGGAAATGAGGTGAATGGGAAGTTTGAACATTTTCTCAAAAGCATCTATTATGGTTCCAAATATGGCTTTGATCAGAAGCAATCGGTTGGAATCGTATTATGAGGAGCTACTATTTTGGTATGAGTCCTGAGCGAGAAGATTTGGCATCCGCTGAAGCATTAACTGTGCCTATTTATAAGTAATGAAAACAAGAAAAAAACGGAATTAATTTGACAGAAGGCCATCAAGAGAACATGGGAGATCTTTTTAATGATATATTTGCTAGAGAAATCTCTCTCTACGATACTTATTCTAGCGTAGAATTAAGCCGTATCTCTTTATTCAAATATTTAATAAATAATAATGGATGGATGCGTGCATCATACGTATCTTACCTTTAAATGCGGAATTTCAAGATAAGAATACAAATTCCTTTCAACGCCTTATTTATCATGGATTCGAGAAGTGAGCATTCTATAATGATTTACACGATCGATGGATTACTGAAATATCAATCAATATGGATTAAAAAATACTATAACATTAATATTTTTTATAAAATATATGAAACATTAAAGAAATGAAATCCTATTCCTCGCACACAAGACGAATAATAGTAAAAGATATTAAAGGAAAAGAGAAATTTTTAGGGAAATTTTGGTAAATCGCTCACAAAGAATAATGGAATCTCGTTAGTTGGCGTACGACACTGTAAAGGATCGATTCCAAAGAACGGATGCGACGCTCTGATTTGCGAAGTTCTTTCTTCGCAGGTTTCAGTGCATCAAAAGACAATAAGTGACATACCTATGACCTCACTTTCCCATGTGGGCCACATGTCACCGTCGGATTATCATCTGGTACGCGTTCCCTCAATGTTTCTCTTTAGACTTTGCAATTATTAGAAGGGATAATTCAATTCCGAATGAAACAGCTTTCCTTTTCATTTCTATAGTTTCTCGTAATTACATGTTATTTCAAGTCAGTGCTACAAACTCTTCTGTATTTTTGTCATCTTTAAAAATTACGTATAAAATAATCATTAAAAGCTTCGCAGTTAGACGAGTTTCATCCTTAAGTCCAAAATATTCCATCTTAAATTTTACTTCAATCTGTTTGAACAATTTCTTGATATCGTATCTTTTTTTAAGAATCTTACTGAGATATAGCATTGTTTTTATAAGAAACATTTCTTTTGAAAAGATTTATCTCCAATTTTCGTTCAACACGACAAAAAATACGAATTACTAATTGCTGGTTTCCTCATGTGAATATGTAACGCAAATATCTTCCTTATATTATTCTAATAATATTATCGTAACAATATTATCCTAATAATATAAGTAATAGTCAATCTGAAATTTACTTTTATGTGCCGATGAGTTTCTGTAAATTATAGTCTCTTCTAAATAAATTAGATATGATTTTCGGGAGAAGTGTTTTGCCCTACGATGATCCCGAATGTTGAGAATTTTCCATGTGAGTGGATATGACCCCAACTTTCTCCATTTCCGCCATGACCCCAATACGCCCACTGCCATCTGCCCTCTCTTGCAATCTCTCGGAATCGAACTTGGCCCGATAAGGCGGAGGGCCTTTAGAATTGTTCTTTTGTCTAATTTAGATGAAAAAAGGATTCTACGTCTTAACATTAGTGAAAGTCGGCAAAATATATTTATCGGCATTTTCAGGATATACAGTGAAGAGGGTTTCTTACGGTTGAGAGAATTTAAACAGAGCATTTGGAAGAAAGTAAATTCTGATCTTGATAGTACTAAATTAATATGCCATACAACATAAGGAAATAGTAACATTATAAGAAAATGCATATAGATTCATTTAAAATAAGTGAAATATATTAGGTATATTAAAAACATTGGTTGGAATATTTAGGGAACATTTATTAACCTTCTCTGATCATTCACAATGAACTGAATTGAAAGAATCGCTTCCATGTATTTACTCCTATCGCTAAGAAAATTGACAAATTGCCAAATTCAAGTCAGCACGAGTTTTTTCTTTGATTTCCTGGATTTCTGGAATCAAAATATATATTTTATTGAAAATAACATTTGAATCAATTTAACTTAATTTGAATCTATGAAAAAAGTTAATTTAATATTTCTCGAATAGATAGTGCTCATTTGTAATGAAACCTAAATAATAATAAAGAAAAAAGTATTTCAAATTAAAAACTCTTCTTCCATAGTCCTCATTGGCGGAATGGTTGGGATCTTCTGATCTGAGGTTCAAATCTGAGGCTGAGGAGGAAATTTTCCTGTCGTTGATATTAGTGAACGTCAGTTTCGAACTGTAATTGTCAGTGGATGTGGTCTACGATAATAAAGAAAAAAGAATAACGATCGCCGATACAGCCAGAATAATAGAAGTAAGAGTAATTTAAGCTATTATTAATGTAACTGATTTATTATAATTGATTCATGAATTCATTTAATTTGATTAAATACTTTCTCTCTTCTCGTATAAATAAAAAACGAAGAAAGTATCAAATTACTTATTACATATAATTCAATGGACTTTAGAAAATGTTGTGTCATATGATAATTACTCTTTTCTCATAGCGATTATAACAAAAATATTGCATCGTATATAAGTGATATGTATATAGAAGAAAACCTTGAAAGCTGTTGGATATTTAAAATGAGAAAATCTTTCCATAAAATTGTAACCATCATATTTATTAAACATTCAGTGATTTCCTCATTATAATTAAGATCTTTTTATCATATTAAATTATAAAGATAAATAACGTACTTATGTAACTGCTCAAGAAAAGATCTTCTTCTTCAAATACTTCTTGGAATAAAAATAATTTGATAACGAAAGTGAATAAAGATTCTAAAAGCATAAGGATGTGATGGATTTAATAATTAAAACGATACTCATAAAATGTAATACCTAAATGAAGTTTTATTATAAGTAGCATTACATTTCAAAATATGTTAAACTTGAAGAATAAGAATATTCTCGTGCGACTACTAACTTGCCGTTGTTGATTCATCTAAAACATATTATTCCCATTTAAAAATCAATTAACATAAAGATGCATAGTTTTTATTCATGGGGCATTAATTTTTAAGATATGCCGTTTCAAGAAATTATAAATGAAGTGTATTTCGGTGTTTTTAAATTGAATCGTCCGTTCCTCTAATAATAAGTAAATCATCTTAAAGAAAAATAGAATCTGGGTTACATTTTCAGTTGAATAACATACCTTTGCATCGATATTATATATATATATGAGAATTCCCATGTAATATTTCTGGCAAAGGAACTCAGTTGTCACAATTGTATCGGTAATTTTATTTGTCCTCTTTTAATTTCATTCCAAAAGAGAAAACATTTTCGTACTATCGACTATCCTGAATCGAGTGATTTATGCTAGTAAATGAAAATTGCTTATATATATTTATGTAATGAGATCTTCACTTCATTGATTACTGACTGAAGAACTAAATATTTTATGCATAAATTTCTAAAAATTAAAACAAAAAATACTTTTTTAATTCCTTAATCTTTCTTTAAGAAGAACTATTGTACAGTTTTTGTAATTTTCACAGAATAAAATATTCTTATTAATAATAAACAGAAGTTATGAATGATACAAATACGTATTGGAAATTTTTAGTACATTAAATGCAGCCACCCTCTAGGAAAATTGATTTATATTTTATATATGAAAATTACTATTTAATTGGTTATTCTGAGAAATTGTTTTATTTCAGCAGTTTAATGAATTATTAACCTGAAAATGCACATTAAGCCTTCCCATTTCTTTACTTTGAAGTAATCGAGGTAAATTTGGTGTTTTAATTCCGGTAAATAGTTTACATTACTAAAAACTCATTTCTCAAATCGTTTTTTTTCTGATGACCTTCTTAAACTGAGATTTCATTCAAATACTTTGTTTCTATTTTTTGTAATTTTCACTCTATTTTCAAGGAATTCGGTCGCGCTTAGTGGTTATTCATATTTAACAATCCTTCATAGATCGTTCTTCGGTAAACATCGGTAAAGTTAAGATTTTAAGGGATTTCGAATTCTTAGTTTTTTGATGATATTTTTTGTTTTGTTTGGAATCCTCGGTTGTTATGATATTGCAATGGTTTTCAACGACAGTTTATTAAAAAAAGATGAGAAGCGTATATACATAGATAAGAACATCGATACTTATTTTGGATGTAAATGCTTTGATGAAAGTTATAATAAAAAGAAGTATCCATAGGTTCTCAGAATTTCGGTTTCGATTTTATTTCTCTTCACATACATCGATGAAATTACAGCTTGTTAATGACGTTCAATTACAATATTAATAACAAAGGAACTTAGAAGCAGTTTACATTTCTTCGATTTGTTGCTCATGAAGCCGAAATCATTCCACTCAATCGCTGGTTCGCTACGCCTTCGAATATTTTGAAAACATAGCGGCCAGGTTTCGCTCGAAACGGCAGAGAAGTATGTCGACGGCGGGGGAAAACAAAGGCGAATCTGAGGGCGACTCGAGCGCCACTCTCCGTTCGAAAAGCAGCTCATAGTCAGTCTGTCTCCGGATCGCAGCAGAAGAGCACGCGCGTGGGCTGCTTTGTTATGGAGGACTGGAGCGCGAGGCAGGCCCCGGAACAAAAATAGGAAGGCATGACCGGAGTCTGTGTGTTGTTGTGAGGACTGCAAGAACGCACGAGTATAAATATAGCTCGCTTCGTGGCGAATTTTTTGCTCTTGCTGCGAACAAAGGCTCGATTTCCCCTTGCGAACGGTGAAGACCATACGATAGTGGCCTTCGTAACGCTGTTTACCTCTAAATTTACGCAGAATATTGTGATACTCCGCAGTTTCGTCGAGAGAAAGGTGTCTGTGTCCGCAAGAGAAGGGATTTTCTTGCGTGGAAACTGTTGAAGGCGTTGTGTGCAGTGCTTTGTGGGGGAGACACCTGCGGCCAAGGGTCAGAGGATACTCGGAGGTCGGCGACTGCACCCTTTCCGTCAACCAAACTCGGCAGTCCGCAGAAGCAGAGTTTTCTTTCGAGGTGTCGTCATTTGGTGGTCTTCGTGATGTGGACGCATCGTGTCACGCCTCCAGGAACAGCCCGACTTTGAACTGCATCGCGTCGTCATTGTGCCACCGCAGAATTGAAGTCCCGCTCAGGTGAGGGCAGCCTTTACGGCAATTCACCCGCGCATTTCCCGCCTATTGCTCTGCGGGAACTGTTTCAAAGACGTTTGGGATGTTTCGCGGAAGTTATTTTTCGAAAGTAAATTTCTACCGACATGATAAGATTCGGGTTTTTTTCTTTAAAGCTGTAGAGGGAGATCTGCCCCTTTGTTTAATCATTCAGGTGTGCATTATGTTTTAATAATCTTCCAATAAATACCCGTCTCGATCTGTTTCTTCAACGATTTCAGAGAAAATTATGTCAATGAAATGGTTAGGATGGGATGATAGTAAAATGGATGGGTATTTCTCGACGTCGATGAAACATAAAACCTTATCAAAATAATCTTCCGTTCGTTCGTGCTAATAGTTTT